>JAVGWX010000006.1:53630117-53982617 GCA_036924085.1 Ariolimax columbianus | reverse complement strand
AGAATAGCACCACTACATCACAGAGAGCATGTCGTCAAAGGTGAATAACTGTGTGACATGTCAAAACACCGGCCATGGTTTAGGGCAGCATAGATGGCGCCTAACAGGCAGTGAGTCTACTTTGCTCTAGTGTTTGAGTCTATTAAGATGAACTCGTACATCGGTTAACCACCCAATGCAGCAGAGTATTAAGCTGCTCAAGCCTAGCCCGCTAAGCACGAAATCCTTCTCCCGGCTATATCAAGCTCATACCAGAGTTGGGACTTGCACAGGGGCATCTGCCCTTGTAGAAGTACAGGTCGACTAAGAACTAAGAATCCTGACCTAGGTAGATATACGCATTGACATTTTCGATGGACTCATCTTCAAATCGCTGTTCTACCTCAGGGCAGAAAATGTTCAGTAGAAATTAAGTCTTCTTTCTATTTATGTTCAGGTCAACCACCTCGCCTACTTTATTCAACTCATTTATGCTTTGTTCAACTTCTGCAATGCTGTGGCTGAAGATCACAATGTTTTCCGTAAAACTTTGGCGTCATCTCACCATCTATGTTGACACCTAGATCCTGCCAATTTAGAGACCTAAAAACTTCTTCAAGCGCGGCTGTGAACAGTTTTGGGGAGATGATATCTCCTTGTCTTACTCCTCGGTGTACAGATATGGAAAGTCACTTGCGGAAAAGAGTGACCGCAGTTGAGCAGCCCTCGTTTATCTTC
The DNA here is from genome assembly GCA_036924085.1 of Ariolimax columbianus. Lineage (NCBI taxonomy): Eukaryota > Metazoa > Mollusca > Gastropoda > Stylommatophora > Arionidae > Ariolimax > Ariolimax columbianus. The sequence goes on along the minus strand of JAVGWX010000006.1, from coordinate 53,981,900 downwards.
TCTATAACCTGGGTGTACTTTTTGTCCATTCTCAAAGTATTTACTACTGCAATTATTTCCATATCAATACAATATGGAAAATGGTTTTGGACCACCCAGGCAGACACTCCTCAGGACTCAACAGAGAACACTGCACCAAATGAATAAAAATGTCAGAAGAACAGCTGATGGAGTCACAGATGTTTTTAAATTAGAGGAGTATGACAAAGATGTGTGGTTTCACCATTGGACATTACACGGACAGAAAAACAGAAACCAGCCAAATCGCAACACCAGAAGGTGTATTCAACATAAGAAACAAATAACCAAACTCACTGCAAGAACTACTCTTTTGTAGATGACCAAAGTCTAATATATGAGGATGAAGACAGACTGCAAAATCATATGAATGCACGAGGTACAGTTTTTTAAAGGTATAATATAATGATTTACACATCAAAGATGGAAACTATGAAGATTAGCAGAGCACTGGGTCCACTTAACATACATGAAAACAATATCAAAATTAATCAGGCCCAAGAATTAAAATACCTGGGAAGTATAGTTTACAGAAGATGGAAGACTTTATAGAGAAATTAAAACAAGATGTCAGAAAACATCTGTTGTGACATATCAACTGCCACCCCTGCTTAAACACCCAAACATCAGCTTGGCAACAAAGTAATAACTGAGAAACAGTATATTTATACAACTCTGTGCTAGCAATGTCAAAATTGGTGCTTATCCAAGGAACAAGAGAGGAAAATTATTACATGTGAAATGAAATGTCTAAGAAAAGTCGTTGGTGTCATCTAGGAGTGACAAAATGAGAAACAATGACATTAGAAACATGGAGAGGATTACTCCTTGTGCCAAATACATTTCAAGAAAGAAAATGTAAAGGTTTAGTCATCTCACAAGAATACAACCCAATCAACTACAACTGCACGCTTAAAACACAAGAAGATCTGCTTACAAGGAATGAAGAAGGCAGTGTGGTAGATGGATAGATGACATAAGATAAATCCTAAAACAACAAGGACTTAGAATAACTGACGAACCCACACTTAGTCCAAGTAAGGCAAGTTAAGCTACCTGCATTCCTTACAATACCCATGGAGAAGAAAGCACAAAAATATTAATGGCATGAATTATTGAATTTTCTCCACAATTAACCATTTACTTTAAACATATATTTGTTTTACTTGTTTTCACTATTTTCATCTGTGCTTATCTTGCTTGTCTAGTCCTTGATAAAAGCATATTAAGGCCATAATGTAGGTTAATGTCTGTTATTTTTCTTATCTAAAACTCCTTTTTGACCTTGTTTGTATTTCAGTCATCATTGGTACTGATCTTTACACACAGTAAATAAAATTCCTCCACTGCCTTGTGGGATACCTGTTTAAGGGAAAGGCTTTGGGAGTAAACCCTGAGGAAAAATCTGCATCCTGTGCTATCTCTAGTCGTGTCGATAAATATCTTGCCACTGGCCAAGTGTAGCTCAGGACCAGAGAGTGAGGTTGACAATAGGCGCAGTTTCTTCCTCACTTTAATCCAAATCACTGTGCAGGTCACCCATTTCAGCTGACACAGCAAGAAAAAAGATTTTCCACACGGCTGAACAAAGAGTGGTCTTCATCACATGTGATGGAATTACATCAATCAATCAATCAAATAAAGTTAAAAATAATTAATGTCTTTTTTAATACTTACAGCAGCATGACCGAGCTGAAGCAGAAGTCAACAAGGTAGAGAAAGATGATGAAAAAGTTGCTGTATATGAAGATGTTTGTATACTTGAGCATGATGGCCAGGATAAGACTGACAACAGTCATTATAATCATGGTGCTCATCATCCAGGAGATGAAGTTCAGGCCTCTAATCATTCCCATGATGTGGAGGTTCTGCAGGTTTATATAAAGCACAAGTGGTACAACAAAATTGAGTTTACAAAAATGTTACTATGAAGACAGCTCAGTCAAACCTGTTTATGATTGTTTTAATACATATGGAATACAATGGTTACATTGTTAACTTAACTTAATGTTTTTATACTGGTTTAGAAGACTCCGCAGATTCTGTAAACAACCAGTTTCTTTTACATTTTCCTTTCTCTAATAGATATGTGCATACAATTTATTCTTAAATGCATTAATTGATCCTGTCTGCACTACTTCCTGTGGCAATGCATTCCAAGCATTCCTTTCATTAGTTAATTTGTATCTGTGCCCTCTTGTTCATGTAGGTGGTTGTATTTTGAAAAATTTTTTACAGTGTAATTTATCCGTTCCTTTGATTATCCTATAAACCCGTATTAAATCACCTAGAATTCTTCTCTTTTCTAGACACTGTCGGCCGGTTTTTCTAAGTTTTTCCTGATAACTGTAATTCTGGAATTCCACTATCAGCTTTGTTGCTCTTTTTTGTATCCTTTCCAGCATGTTTATATCCCCTCTACAATAAGGACTCCACACCTGTTTACAGTACTCCAATCTAGGTCTAACCAATGCTTTATTCGGTTTGACTATCACTTCCTTGCTCCTATGTTTAATATTTCTGTTTATCTACCAATAACATTGCATTTGCCTTTTTCACTGCTCCCTGGACTTGCTCAACACCTTTCCTTGTCTATCATTCTAATACTGTTCTCGCCCATTCTGTAATTATGTTCCATATTTGATCTACCCATGTGGATGACTGTACATTCATCTACATTAAACACCATTTGCCAGCTTGCAGACCATTCTCAAATTTTATCTAAATCGGACCTCAATATATCCACTTTTGCTTTAGATGAGAAACTACTGCATAGTTTTGTGTCATCATGGATCCGATATCAATGTCCAAATAGTGTATATATATATATATATATATATATATATATATATATATATATATATATATATATATATATATATGAAGAAGAAAATTGGTCCATAAAACTGAGCCATGTGGCACTCCACTCTTTACTTCACACCACTCAGAGTACTCCTTATTTATGCCCACTCTCTGCCATCTTCCGGTTAACCAATTTTCAATCAATTTGGCAACTTCCCAATTTATTCCATGTGATTTTAACTTTCTAAATAATCTTTGATGAGGTACTCTATGAAAGGCCTTAGCAAAATCAAGATAAATAACATCCACTGGCTCCCTTTCCCTATATCCATCATTTTAGTAACCTCCTCAATGAATTCTAATAGATTTGTTAAATGATCTCCCTTAAGTAAACCCATGCTGACTATTTCTGATTAGACGAAACGTGTCTAAATGCATTACAATGTTTTCTTTGATTATTGACTAACAATTTACAGACAATGCTGGTTAAACTCACCCGTCTATAATTTGCTGGGTCTGATTTTTTGCTTTTTTTGAATAAGGGGATCACTCCTGTAGCAATTTGGAGCAGTGCATGAGCTGCAGTGGTCAGCTATCCATAGCTGACTGCTAGCGTCAGGGCCAGCGAACCAGAGCTGCCAAGAGCCTTCTACACCTCCACGCGGTGATCCTGGATAACAGGCTGCAACAGAGCAGACTGGCTAAGGAGAAGGGATCAAAGAGGGAATGCTAACCCGGTACTCAAAAAATGCTTGCTGAAGTCGGATGTGTTGGACAGAAAGGTGCAAATATCGCAGTCAAGCTGTAAACTACGACACAACGCATTCCGTTCTCTGGACTAAATTCTGCTACTTAAGCCCTTTCAGGGTTTGGTATCGGGAAATTGAGAACAAACGAAGCCAAGCCAAGCAGCAATTTTGGATGAATATCATCTTGCCCTGGACATTTATCTACTTTCAACCCCTCTAATTTAAAAAAAAATCACATCTTACATAGATAATAAATTATTTGTTTTCTTTCTAGATGGTTGGTAACCACTGCCTCACACACAGATGACTTTGCTGTATGGACAGTCACAGAACATATAGTAAAGACAGTAGAAAAGGTGGAGAACTGAACAAAAAAGTGGGGACTGAAAATAAACCACACCAAAACCTCCACCACTCTCTTTTCCTTCTCCTCCAAAAATTAACAATTACTATTAAGATAGGGAACCAACAAATACCCCAGTTGGACACACCCACATTCTATGGAGTTACATTTGACTCAAGGCTTACCTAAAAGTCAAATATAGAGAAAATCCAAACAAGGGCCATAAAAAGACTCTCAGTGATGAAAAAACTGGCTGGTATATTGATTGTGGGGGCGGGTGCCAACAAAAAAAACATCAAGCAAGTCTACACTGGTGTAATCAGACTAATTATGAAGTATGCCTCTAGCACTTGGCCAACAGTGTCCAAAACAAACACAGGAAAACTAGACAAAGTTCAAAATATGGGTGTCTGAATTACCCTTCAGGGCATTGAAAAGCAGTCCAATTACAGAGCTGAGAAAAACAGAAAATATTGAGCCCCTTGAATTAAGGAGAAAATATCAATCCTGTTTCGCAGAGTCCAACCCAATACTCTTGAGTGGAATGCCCATAGAGGACACTGATGAATATGTTTATCTGGCAAGGCTCCTCAACATGGAGAACAACATAAAACCTGAGACTCCAGACAGAAACGGGCGGGCTGGGCAGCCTTCAACTCCATCATGACAGCAACAGACGCTCCAAAGGACACCAGACTATGTGCGGACATCTTTGACTCTGTAGTCCTGCCAGTGCTCTGCTTTGGTAGTGAAACCTGGTCTCTAGCCAAAGCAGCAGAGAACCAACTGAGAACAGCACCAAGCATCTCTTGAAAGACGCCTCGTGGGCATAACTCTCAGACAACAGTGGCAGAGCTCACTACACACTAGCAACATCTGGAGAATGTCACACATCTTTTTTTTGTTTTTTGCGATCCCCTTATTTCTCTAATCCCCACGGCGATGTGCGTTGCACTGTAGTTTTTATTTTGCGCCTGTCGGCCCAGTGCATCCGACTTCAGCATACATTTTATATAAGGGTCTGCATTTTCTAAGGGTTTGCTTCCCCGTGGTAACGGCCGGTGCTGTGATGGGGATAGAACCCAGCACCTTCGGATTGTGAGCCGTGCCACTTAACCACTAGGCCACGCCGTCCCCATTGTCATACATCTAGGATGTCCTACAGTATGTCAACCATCTGAAACACCACTAGGCTGGTCATAGAAAACAAGATGAAAGATGGAGTACCATAACCACCATGTGGTACCCGCGTGACAAAAAGAGACCTCGGGGACGGCCCCCAACTCGCTGGTGAGATTCACTAGAAAAATTCAACATTCACGAACCCAAAACAGACATACTATTACATTGGATGACACACACCCCCAACAGAAACGACTGGATCATGAGTTGGGACCCGCTCAAGGGTGACCACCCCTTGACAAAAAACTGGTCGAACTAAGAAATAAATCCGTTACTCAGTGTGAAAAACTAAAGAGGTTACCTGATCATCCTCTGCACCAGAGGTTCAAAGAGAGAACAAAAAACAGACTACTATGGAAAAGCCCCAACCATCTGGCCAGAGAAATCTACAAAACACACAGACACCCTTAAAGCTGAAACCCAAAAGTGCAAAGCACTCATTCCAGAACCCTGGACATGGAGCCAGAACCGGACAGCATAAACAAACTTGACACAGATTGGCAGACAAAGATCTTCACACTCAGAACGGGACATTGTAGACTCAAGGCCCACCTCCACAGAATTGGTCTCAGAGACACTGACCCCTTGCAATTATGGAGCACCTAAGCAAAAACTAGAACATATTCTGCAGGAATGCCCTACCTATGCAGACCAAAGAGAAGCAGTCTGGCCTAGGAGAGCAACCGTGCTCGAAAATCTGTGGGGGAAGACCTGAAACGCAGTCTCCTTTGTGAACGACATCGGACTTTAAATATAGCATCAGCTGATCGATGAACAAGAAGAAAGTAACCACTGCCTAGGTTTTCCTAAATTGATGTAAAATATTAATCTTTCACACTTATTTAGATATTCTTCTTCTTCGTTGTTCGATCTCAAATAATGGCAGCTATTTCCCTCATAATCTTGGTTGGCTGTTTCAGACTTCTCTCATTGTCATTTATCTACTAACAGCATAGGGGAAGGCTATATTGTCACTCTGCTCCTCTCATGGAGCTGGCACACCCGGAGAACATGTTCTACCATTGTTTGTTCTTCCAATATGGGCATATTTGGTGACAGTCAGATGCCGCCACAACAGCAGACATTAGACAGCCATGATGTTGTTGAGACTATAAAATACTCTGCAAAGATAAACTCAAGCTAGGCTATGAGAGATATTGACTAGGAGAGTGACTAAGGGGCTGTTAGTAGTCTAAGAGTTAGTTTGCAAGGTGACTAAACCAGCATACACCTCAAGTCTTGGCCAGTCGCTCTATAAATGCTTATGTTGCCCACCCTGTGAACAGTAAGAGATCTGAATGTGTGTTGTATGTGCAGGGCACCTAGTGAACAATGCGTGATCTAATTACATATGAACGTACATATTCGTCTGAATTCGTGAAGTGATCTAAGTAATTGTGAATGTACAGATCGCCTAAGGATGAGATCTGAATATCTGTGGTATTGTGCAGGACACTTTTGGAATGATGTGTGTTCTGAGTGTATGTGTATGCAAAGATCAACTGAGTATGTGACCACAAGTGAGTACATAATTCGACTATAAGTGGCGTGATCTGATTATTTGCGAATGCACAGAACGACTGAGTACGTAATCCGATCGTGAGGACGATTGTGTGTTGAGTGTGCAGATAAGGGGAGTGCAGCGGCAAGAGCCTGGGTTATGAAGTTTGGGGGAAATATAAAAAGCTAGTGCTCAAAACCTTTGATGTAGTTCCAATAAATTAGTGTGTATATATATATATATATATATATATATATATATATATATATATATTTATATATATATATATTTATAATGATTATTTTGTTAATATTGTTTTTGTTGATTTGCAAATGAAACGATAATGTTATGTGTTATGACAGAAGAGGCTTCACTGTGTTATTTACTGTGGGAAGTCGTGTCGTGGTGTAGATACATGTTGTACTTTTTAGATAAGTACTACGCAACGGTTAAACTCAAGACTATTGCTAGCGGCAATATGTCTGCGTTACCTATTTATAATTTGTTGAACTGGTCTTCAATGGGTTATTCCCAGGCGTGATTATTGTCAACTTTACTCTTCTTTGTAGGAGTAGTATGCTTCTACTTTATTAGATTCTGGGTGTTTGATGTGCCATTTGTCTGTGAAATTAATTGTTATCATTGTCTTTATTTCTTCATCTATAGCTCTGTCTTCAGTTTGAGGTTTGCTTCCTCTTTGTTTGACTAGCTTATCTGCTTCTTCATATCCATTTATCTTACAGTGTGCAGGAATCAGCTGTATTTTATCTTTGGTTAAATTGTAGTGATGAGTGATGTAATGGTATACCATTTATAGTTCTAATGTGCTACCATATCTTCTGACAAAAAGAGTCACAGTTTGATTTGTCTATAACATATAAGCACAAAGGAAATACATACATTACAAATTTCATAAATGATGACCAACCTCGTCCTGTCCGTTTTCCCTGTCTTGCATCAAGTTGTAAGTAGCCACACCCAAGGAGGCCAGGAAAGTAAATGTCATCATCACAGGAATGAGATAAGCACCCAACATAAAGATGAAACTGTTGATGCAAGATATATGCAAGTTCGTTATCAAATCAAAAAATAATCTGAAATAATAGTTCAAGCCATACTATTGCATAAATTGCTTTGATTAGTATCCTGCTATATACACCTGTAAGTTAAAAATATAAACAATTAACAACAACTGATAAGCTATTAGTCTTACTTGTCATCATGATGACATGGAAACGGCATTTGCCTAATCTTGATCCCAGGTGTTGTCAACATTTGATCCTTGTTGGTTTCAATAATAGCAGTATCAATCATATCTTGGAGATAGATAAAACCTCTGAGATATCGCAAGTCTTCTACAAAGTTGTCCTCACTAGACATCTTCCAAAGGCTAGATGGAATGTAGAAGCATTTAAAACACATCATTTATGTTACTACAGAAACAAATATTTCTAGTATTTTGGTAACTGAAGTTTAAAAGAAAATCTTACATAGAATAATTCAATTTTGAAGTGTATAGTGTTTAAGTTTGATCTACAGCATATTAAAGAAGGACCTGAAGTGTGACAAGAATAAATGTGAAGCAAAGACCTTCAACCAGATGTTTTTAGCCTTCCTATCTCATGTAGCAGATGCTAATTCTTTTCATGTCTTTCTTCTTTATACTGACTCAAGTGAAAACACTCATATATGAGCTGTTTTATCCCACATAAGATGACTGACTATAATTATTATATCTGGTCTTAGTTATTGCAGTCAAATATTTTTAATTTGATGGAATAGCTGTAACACTGGCCAATCCTTCTTTCCTGTCTTGTACAGTAGTCTAGATAATGTATTGGCCATCTTCTTTTCATGATCCTGTTTATAAAGGTGCAAAGTACAAATAATAGAAGAAATTGAAGGTTCAGGAGAATGAACAATAGTCTCTGACAAACCTGACGGAAATTAATGTTAATAACTTAATGAAACAGTGCAACAGAATTTCATGTAAACATACAAAGATGTGTGATGAGATCAAACTGAATGGTTCAGGTTCAGATGTCTTCACCACATTGAAGGTCAGCTGCAATAAATTTCCAGTGTCTCCTGTCTCTTGTCCTGATGTTACAATCTGCCAAGCTTTTCCCAGTCCATCTCTTGATCTTATCCTTCCATTTATAGCCTTGTTTACCTCTGTCACAATTGCCCTCCACCTTTCCTTCCAGTATTGTTTTCAGCAAAGGGTGTTATGTTGTTTTGTGAACAAAATATCGTAACTGGTGGACTCTGTTCATCAATTCTATATGCAATTCTAATTTCTCAAAGAATTCCTTTTTTTATATTCCTGCCCCATTCCTCTATATATTCATCCACATTTCAAAGGCTCAAATATATCTCCAGAATGACTAGTTCAATATCTAAGTTTCTATGTCATCCATTAAAGATGAGTGTACAGAACACCTGACAATTCTCCCTTTTAATTTGTGAATGACTTGTTAGGATGCTACTATATGACTCATGTTGGTGAAAACAGATTTGGCTATCCCTATTCTCTTTCTAATTTCCATTTCACATCTCCCAACTGCTGAAGACAGATGTGTCGGACCAAAAGGTGCAAGTATCGCAGCCAAGCTGTAAACTAGCGACACAACGCATTCCACTATCTGGACTACATCTAGCTACTTGCAAAGCCCTATTCAGGGCTTGTAGTGGGAGATTAAGAACGAACACAGAAGAAGAAGAAGAAGAATCTGTTGAGCACACTTTTTCGTTTACTGTGTTTATGCCCAATCCATATACCTAACTTTTGTTCTTTACTTGAAACATCAATTACTGTAATTTTTGTTAATTTTAGGCCAGAAGAATATGTGTCATGTGCATAACAAATTATTTATTGACATGTCACCAGTAATTAATTCTGGCATTTCCTCTAACTTTAAAAAATTAGTTCTTTGCAAATGTTAAACAGACAAGATGACAGTACACATCCTTGTTACACTTTTCTTTTAACATCTATATATGATGATTAAATCCTGCCAGATCCTACAGTGGCACTTTGCTCTGAGTCTAGGATACTCAGTATTCTTGTGTCTTTTCATTCCCATGTTTTCTTTCCAAACATGTGATTATTTTCTCATGCTGGACTATCAAAGGCATTTTCATAATCTATAAAGCACATATAAATGCTTTTTTGAACTTTTATATTTTTTTTTGCTAGTAATCTTTTACAAAAAATGGTTATTATTGATCTGTTCTATCTGAATACAGATTGTTCACCCTGAGCTTTGATGTCTGCTTTTTGCCTAATTCTCTTCTGTATAATATTGAGCAGTATCTTAATTATGCCTCCTACGAGTTTGTTTCCTTGAAGTGGTGAAGGAGCTTGCATGTCTCAATGAATCCAGAAGCTAAACCAGCGGAAGCTAAACCAGTGAAAGTAAAAGCACCCATAAGGGTCATCCAGGCTGGATAGGTCATGAGGGAGTGAATAGAAAACAGACAACTAGAATTTAATCGGTTAGATTAAGGTAAACCAACCAAGTCTATAAAAGACGGTCAGTTATGGAAACACAACAAAACAAATGCGCATTTCCTTGGGAAAGGAAGAGTCTCATGAAAAGAGAAGAATGATGCAACGAAGTAAAAGTTACTTAGAAGCTCTATCGCCAATTTCCATTCTGACCACCAAGAAGAAAATCAAAATAGCGACATGGAAAGTTAGAACACTATACCAGACATGAAAAATGGCACAGATAGCTAATTAAATCTGGTAGTCCAAGGACTATGTGAAACATGATACAATAAGGAAAAATGAGACTGACAACCGGGAAGATTATTATTTACTTTGGAACAAGGTATCTGGTAATCATCACACAGAGGAAGTGGCACTAATGCTATTCAGAGAGGCACAGAAGGCGCTTATAAAGTGGGAGACTATTAGCCATAGAATGAGTGCCTCTTTAAGACCAAAAACAAGAATAATAAAATATGAATATTGCTCAGTGTTATGCCTAACCTAATAAGGCTGAAGATCAGACAAAAAATGTTTAGCTAGCTGCAAGTGGTACTTGACACATAAAAAGAAAGATCTCTAAATACTGATGAGGGACTTCAATGCTAAAGTTGAAGCAGATAACCTGGGTTATGAACAGATTATGAGAAGGCAAGAAATAAGAAAAATGAACAAAAATGTAGAATTGTTTGCAGAGCTATGTGCGCTAAACAAAATAATAATTGGAGCCCAGCCAGCTAAGCAGAAAACTCTTCATCAGGCTACCATGACAGCAAATGTGCTGAGCGGTGTGGACCGCACAGAACACGGCAAGGCACTTGAGCAGCCGTGGTCATCCACTGCACCCGAGTTCATATCCAGTCATCCTGACTTGTCTTGCCACAGAGGATGACGAGCTGTGCAACCCTACCTCCTTTAAATCAAATACATTGCGCAAGTCATTCTCTTTTCATTTATCCAGTACTAACACAGTCAAGCCCTGTGACGACGGGCGAGCGGCGAAGTGGAGAGCAAAAGTCCACTGACAAGTCAAAAAGCTGTGTCAGTTGCGGGTCTTCTGGTTGAGCAATAAAGCGGTTGAGCTACATAGATTTGCTGACAATCATGATCACCGTCTCGCAAAGCGAACTTTCCATGCTTTCACTGCCTGTAAGTATGCAGATCCAAAATTGGACTCGTCAGCCATCTCCACACCCATCCACAACCTAGATTTACAGAATACTCGACTGGAAGGACTGACTAGGTGAAAAAGTAAAGGTCCTCATCACTGGTGATAAACGACAAAAAAAAAAAAAAAAAAAATAGATGCAAGAGTAAAGCTAAGACCACCACATGTTGCTGTGCATCTTGCAGCTCAAACTCAAAGCACCAAGCAAGGGGACCAACAAGAATAAGATATAACATACACCTATTACAAGACCATGAAAGAAAGACAGAATATAGCATAAAACAGACCAATGGATGCCAAATACTAAAAGAGTTAAATGAGGACAAGAAGGTGGACATTAATAGCATGTGGCAAGAGGCTTAACAAGATTTGGAATATGTGAGAAAACTACAAGAATCAAGAAAATTAAACAGGGATCACAACAGAGATAATACATAAAATAGAAGAAAGAAAAAAAAAAGGAACCTATACTCAACAATTGTCAAACTCAAGTCATAAAAGCAGAAACACAGAAAAACTATGCTATTACAGAGAAAGAGGTGGAGTATGTCAAAGAAAGTCTAAACAAACTTCTTCTGCAAACATCCTACTAGTAGAAGAGACCCTTGATTTATTTGTCCATGAATTAAGATAGAAATCAGAATGCGTTTTTGAATTTTTCTCTTTTATTAGTAGTTTTATTTGCTACTTAAAATCTTTTTTTTAGACAGTGCTTTCATTCTCTTCCAGACTTTCTCTTTTGTATTGTCTCATGCTTTCTGACAGTATACTACCAGATTCATTTTTGACCTACTAGGTATTTATGTTTAATTCCTGGCTGCTTAAATGCTGATATATCTATTTGGGAATCATTTGTATATATTCTTTCTATATTTTACAATCTAAAGGTTGTTTAAATTACCACAGATGACATGGAAAAGTCAGATCGAGAGAAACCAAATGAGAGCCAGAGAAAGAATGGCAATCATGAGGAAATTTGCTGGCACAAGCTGGGGAGCAGACGAAAGTATACTAAAGAAACTGTACACTGGAAGAGTGAGACCAGTTCTTGAGTATGGCATTGCGGCATGGACAACAGCAGCAAAGGCGAACTTCGATAAAATTAGCAAACTCCAAAACCAAGCCATGAGAGTTATAACAGGAGGCATGAAGTAAACGCCAAATGTAGAACTTGAAAAGATTACAAAACTTATATCCATGACCGACAGAAGAGACTGCAGAGCCCAGCAGCAAGCAGAGAAACTCAGAAGACTGACTGATCATCCAATGCACCAGAGACTGAACAATTTCGGAAATGGGAAACTAAAGCGGAGAAACTTTGCAGAAATAGCCAAAGCAAAGATGCACGAAGACACTATGAACATTCTAACAACACCAAAGCCCATCCCTACTGTACGAAAACCTACCTGGAGGCAGCATATATTTCCAGAGGTGATAGAAAATATACCAGGTATTGGAAACAAAAACTGCCAGACTGAAAAAGAAAGAAGAGATACAACCCTGAGGTACATAATGAAAAACTACTCAAGCATGGACTGGACTCATGCATACACCGACGGTTCTGTAACAAATACAACACAGAACGGAGGGGCAGCGGCATTCCTAAGCCTACCAAATGGCAGAAAAATAACACTGTCATTGGCAAGTGGAAAATACACAAGCAATTTCAGAGCGGAAGCAGAGGCACTGAGGGCGGCAGTGGAAGAAATGGTGACAGGTAAAAGTAATGAAAGCCATATAGTCCTGCTTACAGATGTCCTGGCCATAGTCACAGCCCTAAAAAGCCAGAAAAATACTGAACTTAATGATTTAAGAGCAGTACTCTGTCTAGATACATGACCAAATGGGAAACAGAACATACTGGCTACACAAAAAACGATGCCTATTACCAGTTGAACAGAAGAGAGCAGGTCGTGGTGTTCAGACTTCGCACTGGCCACAATAGACTGAGGTACCACCTATTCAACAAATTGAAGATAGGTGGCACTGACGAATGCTCGTGTGGTACAGGGAAAATGACCGCTGAGCATTTGCTGCAAAACTGCTCGACACACGAGGACCAGAGAGAGCAGATGTGGCCATCACCAGTGGCAACACTAGACAAGCTCTATGGCAGTGTCGACAGCCTCAGGATGACCGCTGCTTTTTTTGAAAAAATAAAGGTCGACGTCTGACAGTGTAAGAAGAAGAAGAAAGAAGAAATTACCACAGGATTGTGATAGGAATTTATGTCTGCATCTGGATAACATTTTGCCTCTATTTTTTAATCTGTCCTGTATCATAATATAGTCAATGTGATTTATTATATGTCCTGGGCTTTTCTATGTGAATAATTTTTTTGGAGCTTGTTGGAAAAATGTGTTTTACATAACCTATTGGTTTTCTACACAAAAATGTATTAGGCCATTTCCTGTCATTTTTATTTTCCAAATTCAAATTGTTCTTCTATATTTTTGTATTTTCCTTCTCCTATTTGGTAGCTCATATCTATCACTACTATCAAAAGATAGGCAGTTTTTTTTTATTGGTTTGAGGGTCTTTATGTCTTCATAATATTCTTCTTACTGTGTTCTTGAGTTACATGCATACATATGTAAAATGGGGAAATCGAATGGCTTAGTCCTTAACTTTAGCAGAATGATTCAATCACAGTGTGTCCAATGGAAAACATATTGTTCTAGTTTTTAAAATAAAGAATATTACAACTTTTAATTTATGATGTTTTCCTTCTGAATGTATAAATGCATACTGCTCTTTTCTCATCTATTTGACATCTGTTAGTCTTACGTCTACCACATCCAAATATATCAAAAGTCTATCACTGGTTCCTGAGATTAGGTGATCTTTCTCATAAAACGTCTTTCCATATAATTTTGAAAGCATTTGTCATTAAAGACCTTTTTACTCACTAAAGTAGTTGCATATTTCTTGTTAATATGCACAGAAGATTTTTTGCTAGAGGTGCAAGTAGTATCTGCTCAACTGAAGTTTTTTGTTTGTTCTTCCATTTCATATGGTAGGATGTATATATATATTGAGACCCCAATCTCTTCTATGGTGGCCAGTTGTCTTCTTTCGTGGCTTCATTCATGTCCCGATATGTCTATAGTTTTCTCAAACTTTCTCACCATTCACAAATTGTTTCATGCAGCCATATTTGTTTGGCTATCCCTAGCCCACCTGCAAGGGAGTAACTATTTGTATGGTAGACAGAGTTGTCACTCCTAAGAAAGCTGTCTTATTTCACTATCGTCTTTCCTACCTGCCAGCGAGAAGTGTAGATCATGAAGCTCAGTCTAATGCTGTTTAATGACTTAAAATAGCAATCATCTAGGTATAAACACAATAATTCATACAAGCTTCAGTCACATCCACAAAAGAAGATACCAAATACAATAATTTTCTATCTATAACTAAATAACATTTCACACGCTTGAATGCATTGAGAAACTATCTACCGTATTAGATCTTTGACAATGAGTTTTTACAGCAATTAAATTATATTATCAGCAATAAATACTTCAAGTTAATCTTTTCTCATAATATAATATAGAAACAAATAGAGCTTATTACGCTGATTTCAGTCGCAGTGTATCCATAACATTGTCTACATCCATTCTGATTTTGTATCCTACATGAGTTGGTATGTTTGGCACAGCTTGTCTTCGCTTTCTGCCCCCTGAATATGCAGTACTGCTATTTTGATTTGTTCCCACGTTCAGAAAAACAATTCCTGTATACAAGAAAAATACCAGATTATTTTTGTGCAATAACAATTTTTAAAAAAACATCCACACAAACACATGTACATAAAGAAATGTTATCTATCTTACCTTACAAACTCCCATACAACCTACACCTCCAAATAATGAACAAGTGCTGTCAATCTGGCCATGCTTATTTTTAAAGCAAAAATTCAGTTTATAAAAGGAATAACTTATTATGAAAACTCTGAAATATCAAAGGGAAATGAGAATTTCTTCTAATTATATATACATTTCAGAATAAAAGCTTCCTTTTAAAGCAGTGTTTTCCTATGAAAACAATTAAAAGGTACAATATAAATCTAAAGTAGCAGTCAAATGATCAAGCTCATGTTGAAAGTGTTCATGTCAGTTTTAGCATGTATAATTGACATCACAGCACTCTGGAAACACAAATGGTGTTCTAAGTCTTTTCTAGTGAGTGGCATATGGAATGTACGCTAACTGTTCATGAAGCTCCCTGCTTATAGAGATTCCTAATTGATTTAACTGTGCAAGAAAAAGTGGATAACATTGAGACAATCCCAGGCATTAAAATAAAAGTTCTGATGACCATGATTCTAAATAAACATTAAACCAGAAACCTTCATTGTCCAGTAGCTATAAAGAGTATTTAAAAGTTTAGGTATTACTTTACGGTGGGGTCCTTATCTGATTAAAGAATTAGTGTTCAATAGAAATGAAGCCAGTCAGACATTCTGTATTATGGTGCTGATAGCTTTCGCAACAATTTTAATGACTGTTTCATTAAATTGGTTAATGTGGTGACAATGTACCTCATCTGGTCTCTGGACAGTTATAAGATCTGCATAAAACTTAAAATATTAAAAGCATAGGTTCCCAAAAAGCCTGACGGACATCTGTATTATTTTCATTACCTCAGAGTTACAAACATATTAAATAACTTGCATGCTTTCTTTTCATCTGTCTTCAGGATAGTTCACATTAAATATCAAATACGAGGGACAGGTAGACTAGTATACTAGTTCATCCTTCAATGCAGGTTCCAGAACTGTTGCAAGGTTTTAACACACCTTACCACAGTTAGGACCACCTTTCATACCTCTTTCTTATATTCTGCTGGCTTTTCTTTATTATTTACACCCATCTCAATTTCATTCTTTGGCCTACTTCAGCTTTTTGTTACTCTTTTATAGACATCTAGATTCTGATCCATACTTTTTTCCAGATTCATTTCACCAGAGTGGTTAGATGAAAGAGTATTGAGTGGTGTTATGTGTGGCATTCTAACTCAGTACATGTACAGAAATTAGGAAATATGGCGTTATTATTTTTAAAAAAACTAAATATTAACAATAATATGTTTGCTATCTTGTTATCTCCACATTAACATGTTTCTTTCCTCATTTCATTACTATGTCTTTCTAACATGCCTCCACCTAAATATGTATTAACATATGTACTTATACATTTGTACACATTTGATAATATATGTGTTTTTGTGTAATGATATTGATAAACTATTGTTTGGTCTATTCTGTCATCACTGGCATACAATGATTCACACATTCCTGGTCACTCTCTGGATAATGACTGGTAGTCTAAGTCATATTGCATCCCTTATCAAGTTAATTTTAATTGTTGTTGTAGTTTGCGAGGTTATTTTGTTTATTCTTTGTCTCTGATGAAGACATTGTGGTCATTACGCAAGTTTCATTTTGTTTATGTCTCAGTGATGTAGATGAGTCATACCTATTTATGTTATTTTTAACTAAATAACAAATAGCAAAAAATGCAGTCCTGCAAAGTTTCTTTATGAAAAGTATGTACAAATGATAAAAATTTCAAGAGCTTAACTCAATTGCTACCTAACCTTGCATGGTTGCAGTTTATAGATTTATCACTTATGGCCAGAAGCTAGTTCCAGCTGCAATTTGGTATAGTTAGAAAACAAATCTAAATAAAGACTAATCATGTCAAAATTTGATCCACATATTTGAAATACCATAGGAAATGAACTTTCCAAGTCAAAACAATATCTGCATATATTAAAATCGATAAATAGTCGATAGAGAAAATTATGCAGAGAAGTGGAAGTAGCTAGATAAATTAAAACAAAAACTAATATTAGTATATATGAATGTTCTTAGATGATTTCTACTCATAATTGAAAACACCACATGAGAATTATCAAGAAAAAGAAATCAAAACCTTAGAACACCTGGATTTGGCTGTAAGTAGACAGTTTTACAATTTAAAAAAAAAAGTTTTTTCCAACGGTCACATTGCTATAATTATAATATATAAATATGCCATTTTATTTAGTTATTAAAACAACACATTCATTTATCTTTAAAAAGTATAATTTTTAACAAATCTATTGAAAACTGAGACAACTTTAGCTGAAATTATAGACACACTTGAAGTTGAAACATGTAAACATAACTTAATGCGGTCATAAAGTGTTTTTTTAATCCAGTAGTTAATGAGTTAAATATTCTTAATTGAATTAAATATGTGTTGGACTGAAAAGTGCAAATATTGCAGTCAAGTTGTAAACTAGCGACACAACACATTCCGTTCTTCGGAATTCATCATGCTGCTTGCAAAGCTCTGTTCAGAGCTTGGTATATGGGAGATTGTGAATAAACACAGTAGAAGAGTTAAATATGAAATATTTGTACAAACATGAAGTTATTCTTCAAGAAAGTGTCAGTTATTCTTTAGCTCACAAAACAACTGAAATCACTACTGATCTTGCCTGCCAAGAAGGTCTTGCTCTGACTCAATTTGTATGCTTCTTGTTCCAATTTGCTTTCAGATTCCACAGGTTGAAATCTGCTTGTAACTATACAGGAGCTGTAATTAGCCACAATTTCAGCAGCTTTCTGCAATGTACTCAGCTGGTTTTTGTCAAAGTTATCAGCTTGGAATGCATCCAGGCCAGAAATCAGTGTTTCTACTTTGATTTCAGAAGTTGACTCCAGCAAACCTTTGACAAAGTCATTTCCAAGAGCATCCTGCAGGGAATATGATTTTCAAATGTAAATTATCCATAAACATATATTAGAAAAACAGCAATTTGTAAGACATGCTAACAAATTATTGAAGAATTTATTAAAACTGGTAAGAAAATGAGGAATATCATTGGAATATTTTTTGTTTGAAATTTAATGGATAGATCGATTTACCCTTAGTTCCGATGCATTCCTGGCTGCATCTGCCAATAACATGAGATTTGGTGCTTCTTCAGCCCAGATTTTAGCCACCCTGTTCACTTCATATATGTCATCAAATAATTTATTGGCCTGTGAATAGAATTTATAATTTTAGAATTGTTTATAATAATATAAATAAAAACAAACTACACATGGAAGCTAACCTTCTTTTGTATTATCATCATCATGTAATATGTCCTTTGTAGAATGTCTCTCTCATGACAGAAGACCTGTAAGACACTCAATCTCTGGTCAGTTCTCTCGCCTATGCCACTGTTAACCCCCAGAGCCTCTTTAATGTTTGTTCCTTGTTCATCTCCTCCTTGGTCAGACTCTGCCTCTTTTTCCAGGTACCACCATACCCTTCAGTATCATTCTTTTTAGACAATTGTGGCATTTGATGTCGCCAAAGTATGTTAATTTCCTAGAGGTAATATTGATTTGACAAAGGCATTTGATTCAGTAAACAGAGGAGGACTGTGGATGATTATGTCCAAGTTTGGCTACCCCAACAAGTTCATAACTACAGTGAACCAGCTACACTAGGGCATGTTTGCTAGTGTACTGGACAGCAAAGAAATCTCAAAAACGTGTCAAGTAATAAATGGAGTAAAACAAGGATGTGTACTCGCCCCGACCCTGTTCAGCATTATGCCAGATGTCTTCAGATCGCTGGAGCTTGGCATACTCATAAAGTACCACACAGATGGCTACTCAATCCCAGAAGAATGAAGGCCCAAAACCAAAGTGGCAGGCAACATAACCAGAGAACTTATGTTTGCTGACGACTGCGCTCTGAACAGCAATTCAGAACTAAAAATGCAGTTGGGAATGGACCAGTTCTCTGCTGCATGCAAAAATTTCCACTGACCATAAATGCCAAGAAAACAGAGGTCGTGTACCAACCAGCACCATCATGCATGCCATACACAAAACCAAAGACTAGTCAGGGGGCAGATGCTGAATGTTGTAGATAAATTCACGTATATGGACAGTACACTGTCAAGATCTGTCAGCTATGTTCATGAGGTGGCAAGCAAAATAGCAAGAGCCAGTATAACCTTTGGTAGAATGCGCACAGTGGTTTGGAAATGTGGTGGTATCAGAGTTAAGACAGAACTCAAAATCTACCGTGCCACCATGATTCTTCTTCTTTGTACGCTGTCAGACGTCAAAAGCAGCTGTCATCCTGAGGCTGTCAACACTGCCATAGAGCTTGTCTAGTGTTGGCACTGGTGATGGCCACATGTGCTTTCTCTGGTCCTCGTATATCGGGCAATTTTGCAGCAGATGTTCAGCGGTCATTTTCCCTGTACCACAGGTGCATTCGTCAGTGCCACCTATCTTCAGTTTATTGAATAGATGGTACCTCAGTCTGTTGTGGCCTGTGTGGAGTCTGAAGACCACGACCTGCTCTCTTCTGTTCAACTGGAAGTAGGCATCATTTTTTGTGTAGCCAGTATGTTCTGTTTCCCATTTGGCCATGTATCTGGCCCTAATAAACCTTTTGGACTCTTCGTAGGTCACACTAGAATCTGGTTGTGGTAGTCTTGCACCTTCTTTTGCCAGTTTGTCTGCCTCCTCGTTGCCTTGGATGTTACAGTGGGATGGGACCCACTGTACCACTACTCTTTTTGGTGCGGACTGCTGGCATAGTTGACAGAATACTGCTCTTAAATCATTAAGTTCAGTATTTTTCTGGCTTTTTAGTGCTGTAACCATGGCCAGGGCATCTGTAAACAGGACTATCTGGCTTTCGTTGCTTTCGCCTGTCCGCATTGCTTTTACTGCAGCTTTCAGTGCCTCTGCCTCCGCTCTGAAATTGCTTGAGAATTTTCCAGTTGCCACTGACAGTTTTATTTTTCTACCATTTGTTAGGCTCAGGAATACCCCACCCCCTCCATTCTGTGTTGTGTTTGTTACAGAACCGTCGGTATATGCATGGGTCCAGTCCATGCTTGGGTAGTTTTCCGCTATGTACCTCAGGGTTATGTCTCTTCTTTCTTTTTCAGTCTGGCTGTTCTTGTTTCCAATACCTGGTATATTTTCTGCCACCTCTGGAAATATATGCTGCCTCCAGGTAGGTTTGCGTACAGTAGGGATAGGCTTTGGTGTTGTTAATGCGTTCAAAGGGTCTTCGCTCATCTTTGCTTTGGCTATTTCTGCAAAGTTTCTCCGCTTTAGTTTCTCATTTCCAAAATTATTTAGTCTCTGATGCATTGGATGGTCTGTCAGTCTACTGAGTTTCTCTGCTTGCTGCTCGGCTCTGCAGTCTCTTCTGTCGATCATGGATTGCAGATTTGTAATCTTTTCAAGTTCTGCAATTGGCGTTGACTTCATGCCTCCTGATATAACTTTCATGGCTTGGTTTTGAAGTTTGCTAATTTTATCAAAGTTCGCCTTTGCTGCTGTTGCCCATGCCGCAATGCCATACTCGAGAACTGATCTCACTCTTCCAGTGTACAGTTTCTTCAGTATTCTTTCGTCTGCTCACTAGCTTGTGCCAGCAAGTTTCCTCATGATTGCCATTCTTTGTCTGGCTCTCATTCGGTTTCTCTCGATCTGACTTTTCCATGTCATGCGCCGATCAAATGTGACGCCCAAGTAGTTTCGGTTGTTGTTTGGCCGCAGGTATTTGCCGTTAAAACTTATTTTGGTGTTCTGTGGGTTATTCGAAAGCGAGAATATCGTACATGTTGTTTTTTCTTCATTTATTTTGAATAGCCATGATTTCACCCACTCCTCCAACGATGTTAGGGCCTGCTGCATCCGATTGTTTGCTACGGTGAGATTTGTTTCAGAGGTCCACATAGCCATATCGTCTGCAAACATGGAGCTGTGGACTCTTCTTGGTATATTCTCTATGATGTTGTTTATATACACCAGAAAAAGTGTGGGTGACAGTACTCCCCCTTGGGGTACTCCTTGCTCCAGTGTAACATTTTTGCTCATCTGCCTTGTACTTGAACTCTGGCTGTTCTGTTTTCGAGGTAGTGGCTGATCCATCTGTACATTTTTCCAGCTACTTCACTTCTTCGTAACTTGACTTTGTCCCTCTTTCCACCCCTTGTCAAATGCCTTCTCTAGATCCACCCAAACCGCTACTGTATGCTTTTTCTCTTGGTAAGCATCCTCTATTTCCTGTGCTATGAGAGTGATCTGGTCCTCAGTGGATCTGTGTTGTCTAAATCCTGCTTGCTGTGGAATTAATATGTGTTTTTCTTCTAGGTGCCACATCAGTCTGGTGTTTATCATACACTCCATCAGTTTACCCACACAGCTCAGTAGACTGATAGGCCTGTATCCATTTGGATCTGTTCTATCTTTTTCTTTCTTTGGTACTGGTATAAGTACAGCATCTTTCCATGCCTGCGGTACAATTCCCCTTTTCCAGCTTTGGTTCAGGACTGACAGTAACTTCCTCTTTGTTGTTTGGCCCAACCCCATCAGCATTTCATTTGTTACCCCATCTTTTCCGGGCGATTTCTTTTTCTTTAGAGTTCTCCTGGCCTCATTCATTTCATTCATTGTTAGTTTTGCCATCATGTGCTCCTCTGGTGCCATCTTGATGTTGTCGTGCCCCTTTTGCTCTTCATTAATGTCCGTATGCCTATCTGCAGGGACATCTATGTGGTTCACTTTGGCATAGTGTTCGACAAAAGCGTTTGCGGCTTTTTTTCCAGTGAGCAAGTTTTCACCCTGCTTAATGGTAATTTGTTTGTTTGACGGGGTTTCGTCATTCATGGCTCTGACTAACTTCCAGAGTTTGTTCCCTTCTTTGTCTTCTTCTTCTTCATCGTACGCTGTTTACAGCGATATTTACGTTGCACTGATTTAATTCGTTAGCCAGTGGCTCAGTGCATCCGATTTCAACAGGCGTTTCTGTAGGGTTGCCCTCCTTAGCCTTTGGCTGTCCCCAGCCTAACTGCAAGGCAGCAGTTGTTTTTGGTCAGAGTTGTCTCTCTTGGGAAGTTGTCTTGCAGGACTATCGAGTCTTCCCTACTCGTGTCTATAGCGTTTGGCAATGATATGATGGACTATGTACTAGTTTGTACTATCCCGGAAGAGAGGCAGTCCAGTGTGACTTTTTCCCAGGATCGTCACGTCCTGCCAGAAACGTAGCATATGCATATGAGTGAGGTATCTTTTTGCTCGCTCTATTTTCTCGGCTCATCTGCAGTGATGGTACGCCTAGCATTCCCCGCCACCCGGGAGCTTGCCACCATAGGACAGGAGGTGCAGTGTCCGCTGGACTGCATCTCTTCTGCGTCCATTGGAATGACTGATAGCAGACAGATGCAAAGAGCGAGGAAGGAGTGCATTTTACCAGGTGCATTCCTGCGGCTCGATCGGGCCGGGACACAAGCCCCAGCCATGTCGTAGCCTCCCATCTCAGTGGTGCTGAGATTTTGGGCGGGATTCTGGCTTAGAGGCGTTCGGCCGTAATCCCTCAGATGGTAGCTTATCAGCCAAGCACGTGGACCAAATGTCAGCGACCTGTGATTCCTCTCGAAATAGTGCATTTGACCAGGTGACAAGCCTAGTCTTGCACGGAGATGTTGTCCGCCTAGGGAGCGGACATGGTCAAGGGTTGAGTCTCAGCAGTTCGCAGTGAGGTAGCTGATCTACTGCTTAGGGAACCCGACCGAGAACTAAGTCTTCTACAAATGATTTCATTCCTCATCGCCGTATGGGGTGAATATTGAGCAGTTTCCCGCCCGCTTTTTTCAGCGGACGGCAGAGACCTCATTCTGCGGCTTGACCGGGCGGGGCTGGAGCGTGACCCCGAGGTCCCCACCATGTCGAAGCCTCCCTTTGCATTCGTGCTGGGCTGCTTTTGGGCAGGATTTTTGACTTAGAGGCGTTCGGCCGTAATCCCTCACCTCGAACCGTTGGCTTATCCGCCTAGTACGTGAACCAAAATGTCTGCGGCTCCTCTCGGGCTTAGCAGGATTACCGTAGTAGAGCATTGTCATTTGTAGGGTAAAGCTGACCTGTCTTCAGAGGGTCTATTTCCAGCACCCGTTCAATATTAGCCAGACCGTATCAATAGGGGGCTTTTAGTTTGTCAATGGCCCAGTTTCTGGAGCCTGCGATTTCTGCAGGGTGAAGACCAGATTACCGTAGCAGGCGCTCTTTCATTTGGGGGTTTGGAGACTGACCTGTCTTCCGTGGGTCTAATACCAGCACATGTTCACTATTAGACCCCACGAAGGTGCTCTCTTTTGACAGTCATTCTACACTATTGGCGTGTTTAGTCAATTTTAGCCTCAGGCTCCACTCCTGATAGTGCTCTTCCGTCAATTCCTTTATCAAACACTGGATGCAGACAGACCGAGCCACAGGGGGCATAACCCCAGATTTCTGAGGGTCTAAATCCAGCACCAGTTCCATATTAGACCCCAGAAAAGTGGTCTCGGCATGTCAGTCATTTCAGTGTTGGCCGTGTTGAGTCAAATTAAGCCGCAGGCTCCACTCCTGGTGGTGCCCTTCCGTCAATTCCTTTAAGTTTCAGCTTTGCAACCAAACTTCCCCCGGAACCCAAACACTTTGGTTTCCCGGAAGCTGCCCGCAGAGTCATCGAAGCAACTCCTGCGGATCGCTAGTCGGCATCGTTTATGGTCAGAACTACGACGGTATCTGATCGTCTTCGCGCCTCTGACTTTCGTTCTTGATTAATGAAAACATTCTTGGCAAATGCTTTCGCAGTAGCTCGTCTTGCGGCGATCCAAGAATTTCACCTCTAACGCCGCAATACGAATGCCCCCGTTTGTCCCTGTTAATCATTACCTCCAGTTCCGAAAACCAACAAAATAGAACCGAGGTCCTATTCCATTATTCCATGCACCATTATTCAGGCAGCCGAGGCCTGCTTTGAACACTCTAATTTTTTCAAAGTAAACGCACCGGCCACCCAGGACGCTCAGCGAAGAGCACCCGTGGGAGAGAGCCGGCAGACGGTAGGGCAGGAGACAACGGGCAGTGAACCGGCACGAGCCGGACCGCCCGCCTGCGCCTGAGATCCAACTACGAGCTTTTTAACTGCAACAACTTTAATATACGCTATTGGAGCTGGAATTACCGCGGCTGCTGGCACCAGACTTGCCCTCCAATAGATCCTTGTTAAAGGGTTTAAAGTGTACTCATTCCAATTTCGGGGCCTCGAAAGAGTCCCGTATTGTTATTTTTCGTCACTACCTCCCCGTGCCGGGAGTGGGTAAGTTGCGCGCCTGCTGCCTTCCTTGGATGTGGTAGCCATTTCTCATGCTCCCTCTCCGGAGTCGAACCCTGATTCCCCGTTACCCGTTACAAACATGGTAGGCATGTCACGTACCATCGACATTTGATAGGGCAGACATTTGAAAGATGCGTCGCCGGCACATGAGGCCATGCGATCAGCACAAAGTTATCCAGAGTCACCAGTGGGGACGCCGCAACCACGCGAGGGGAAACGACGATTGGTTTTGAACTAATAAAAGCGCTCTTTCCGCGAGGGTCGGAGCTTGGTAAGCATGTATTAGCTCTAGAATTGCCACAGTTATCCAAGTAGGATCGTGTCATCTAAGGAACCTCGACTGATTTAATGAGCCATTCGCGGTTTCACCGTGAGACAGTGTGAACTTAGACATGCATGGCTTAATCTTTGAGACAAGCATATGACTACTGGCAGGATCAACCAGATATCTGTCGGAGACGTACGTACAGCACACACCGGTCGGCGGAGGAAGGGTGTGTAAAAAGCCTCGCTGGGACGGCCGCAGAGACCGACTGACGGGACGGACGGACGGTTTGTTCCACCCGTCCCTCACTCCGTCGACCTAGGACCGCCTGACAGGGGCCTCCCACACGCACCAGACGACCGACCGACCGGGCTCGCTCGAGGAGGGATGGCAGCGCTCTGTGCAGAACGGATCCCAACGACCTCGGCGATGAATTTCACTGGGACTAGAGACAATTTGGCCTGCCGGCCTGCCCTTCTCCGTAGGAGAACGCAGGGCCTCGAGGCAACGATTCCTGCTTTCCATTTGCCGGTCACAAGCTCTTTGCGAGAGTCGGACCACCAGCGAGACGTACTGTCGAGCTCTGCTATAAACCTTAGATAAATCACCACGGACGGACCACGTTTCCTGATATGGACCAGACGAGCGCACCTCGGTGGAGGAGCCACTACAACAAACCGCACCCAATTCGCTCTACGGGGAAAGGCAGGCGAGCGTTTTCCGCAAGCCCGCGCTATCGCTCCGCCTGGCGGGACTGAGATCGCTTTACGAACACTGGTTGAAATTGAGTCGCTGCGGCGAGACAACTACCCCAGATCGTGGGGTTTTCAAGGGCCGACGGGAGCGCACCGGACACCGCAAGAGCCGCGGTGCTTTACGGGGCCGCGGTCCCTATCTCCGGGCAAGCCGATTCCAGGGATGTGGCTCCTTACAAAGAAAAGAGAACTCTTCCCGGGGCTTCCGCCGACGTCCCCCACTTCGTTTGCGTTGCCGCACGTGGCCCCAGAGGACCAATCTCCGTGTCCAGGTTCGGGAATATTAACCCGATTCCCTTTCGATAGGTTGCGGGCGTGCTCATTCATATGTTATCAACAAAAAAAGAGTGCCCCGGGGTCAGAACAGAGTTTTCCTATCTCTTAGGACCGACTGACCCATGTTCAACTGCTGTTCACATGGAACCCTTCTCCACTTCAGTCTTCAAAGTTCTCGTTTGAATATTTGCTACTACCACTTTGTCTAAGTTGAGACTTTCTGTTTTGTTTTTCCAGCTTTCTCTTGCTGTTTGGTTTAGAGTGTATTTGTATTTCGCAGTGGCGGCTTTGAGGGCGATATTTGCCTCTATTGATTGTTCTCGCTCTGCCATGTTCCTAGCATTTGTGATTGCGTCTTCCACATTCTGCAACTCATCATTCCAATAGGGCTTATAATTTTTCCTTGCCCCTCTTGGGATGGTTTCAGTGGCAGCTTGCATTATTGCTTTGTTTAGGCTTTCCACCATGGGCTTCATTTTGTTGTTCCGTGTGTTGATGGTTTCACACAGCCCATCTGTCAGGATTGTAAATCTGTCCCAGTCGGCTTATTTGTAATTCCAACGTGGGAGCGGTTTTGTTTCCTGTGGGCCTACTTCCATATCAACCATATAGAGCAGCACCATGGCAGACCACCAAACTCAATATTAAGAGATTCCAGAGCTTTATCAATAAATCCCTAAGAAAGATTCTTGGCCAGCAGTAGTTTGACTAGGTTTGGTTAGAAACTAGGAGAGAACAAGACAGTCAGATGGAACGGCAAATATTATTTTGAAGGTGACATTAAATAGTACACCTCCTGCAAAAGCTCCAAGTCAGTTTCACCAAGTAATCTGTCATAGAATCCTAAGTAAAAATGAGGCAAAGGAAGGTAAAATACACATGGAGAAGAGACCTGGCATAAACAGTACAGGACATATATGCCTGGTGACTGGTTGATGTCCTATGCACCTCAGAGTGATAAGGAAGAAGATGAAAAAGAAGAAGATGAAGAAGAAAAATAAAAAGGGATATCTGATAGGACAGAGCAAGATTGTGTACAAGCAACGAGCTACTGAAATTATTTGTATAAATCCCTTTGCTATTTGTTTAAAGAGATTGAACCATTATGGGTCTGCCCTGAGTCCAGTAATGTCAATTATGCATACTATAACATAACAGCACAACATAACATAACAAAACATAGTATTACAGCAAAACAACACAGCATACCAAAACATAGTGTACCATAACAAAACAAAACATAAAAAAGCATAACATATAACATAACAAAACATAATAAAACAACATAAAAACATAAAATAACAAAACAAAATAGCATATCATAACATAACACAACACCATAACATAAGACATAAAAAAGCATAACATAACCAAAAAAAAATAACAAGCATAACATAACAAAACATAAAATAACAAGCATAACATAAGAAAATAACATAACAAAGCATTATAAGTATAACATCACAGCATAATATACAACAAATATAACACAACAACATTACATAATTAATCATAACATAACAAAGCTCTCGAACAATGCCAAGGATGTGGAACAAATTATTACATCAGTCCAGAAGCATAGTAAAGCCCAGAATCTCTACTTGAATACAAAGAAAACTAGGATAATGACAAATGACAAGACAAAACTTCAACCTAAAATCAAGATCGCAAGCGAAGAGATTGAAAATGTTGCACATTTTTAATATCTGGGATCAATACTAAACAACAATGGAGACTGTACAAAGGAAGTAAGAAGATGACTGACTATGGCAATGCAGAAGCTAAGGAATATGCAGAATCTATGGCATAGTACAAATAAGAAACTAAAATTAAACATCCAAAGAACATGAATTTTTCCTGTGGCAACCTATGGATGTGAAACATGGATAATTATAAAAGCTCTAAGAGCAAAGATTGATGCTTTTGAGAAAGTGCTAAAGAAGAGTCCTAAAAATCCAGTGGACAAAGAAAGAAAGAAAGAAATCCACTCAGCAAGACATGAATGTAGAGGAGAATTGGTTCATAAATGATGCAATGACCCGAAAACTGAGGTTTTTTGGACACGTCAAATGACACAATGGACTGGAGAAAGTGTTTATGGAGGGCATGGTCACTGGAAAGTAAGAGAGGGTGCCGACTGAGAACACGATGGACTCAGGACATCAAGGAGGCGCTGGATTTGACCTTAGAGCAGGCCGGAAGATTGGCGGAAGACAGTTTCCTACAGACAGGCTGTCATGAGAGCGATGTTCTGCAAAGGACATGTTACATGATGATGATGAACAAAGCATAGCCTAACACAACATAAGAAGATACATCATAAAAAAGCATAACATAACATATTCAAATAAGATATTAAACAGCCTAAAGATGATACGAAGAAATGGGAAGCAGATATTTATATTATACATATTTTCACAATGACAGTTGGGAGAGGGAGAGGACAGACCATTTAGTTGAGTCAAATGATAAAGAAGATTGACTAACTGCTAACTTTCCAGTTATGTACATACATCCTTCTGAGCAACAGAATACCTCAAATGAAACAGTTAGAGATTAAACAAATAAAGTGACACAAAGATGCATAGGAATATTAATGATTACACTAAATAATGATTACTATGAGCAGTTGCTGTGAAATTGTACATGGAGCATAGACAATCATGCAAGACAATAAAGAGAATCAGTTCTCCTTATTGTCTGTCCTCTAATATCTCACATGTAACTTTAAATGAACACATAAAAAGAATGTGACAAGATAATAAAGTACACTTCAGGGCAGAACAAGCAGTGCCTGATGAGTTATTGTTTAATGCCTACAATGCGTAAGTTTACTCTTTTGCACACTCTGAAAAGGATGTTAAGTGGTGGGTTGAAGTAGCTTTCCTCACATTCCAAGCATGCTGATGAAGGTAGACCGCAGTCCTCCAAGCAGTTGTGTTATACTTGGCTTCATCTGCATGCCACTCACTACTACAGGGATCATATTGGTCCACATCTTGTCAGCCAGATTGCCTTGAAAAAGGCTGGTTTCCAGGGAATGCTACATGGAAGAGAGATTGTGGTCTTGGTCAGTGTATTATGCCTGACCCTGACACAACGTCCTGGTCAGTATGTTGTGCCTGAATGGATTAGCGTCTCAGTTCCCCAGTGCCTGATGAGAAGCAGATATAATAATAGAATTGAAAATAGAACAAACATGGAGAAAGTACTCTACCAAGTGCAAACATGGCAGCTGAGAATGTTTTAAGTGATAAGGAGAAGAAACACCATGACAGAACTAAATGATGGAGGATTCAACTGAGTATGGAGAAAATTGCCTTCGGCACAGACCTGTGCACTCAAGGCAGCTAGAGCAATGACTGAAATAGATTGTATACCTTGCTCATGATGTTTCTTGTAACTTCATTATCTGGTGTGTACAGAATCTTGCCGCTGATAATTGGCTTTAGATAAGACCACAGAATACTGCCAATCCCAGACTTCTTGATATTTTCATACATCGAAACACAGAATTCATCTGAGGACGACAACAACAATATATTGTTTTGTTTTCAAAAAATAATTTATTATTTTCATAAAATATTATACAAAAATAAAATAAAGATTGTCTTGGTTAAAATGTGTTTTCCTGTTAAAAACTAAAATATCATAAAAGCAAAAGTTTACCAAGTGTTGCAATGAAAAAACATTTTCAATTTGCAAATATATATTTCAGCAGGATAAAAGCTAAACGGTCAGGAACTCGAAGTGGTTGACCGTTTTAAATATCTAGGGTCGATTGTCAGTGATGAAGGATCAAAATGTGAGGTGTTGGCCAGAATAGCACAGACAATAGCAGCGCATGCACGGCTTAACAAAATCTGGCAAGATAAACGGTTAGCGCTATGCATGAAAATCAGATTAATGCATACACTGGTCCTATCAATATTCCTCTATGCTTGTGAAACATGGACAGTTACAGCTGACCTTCAACGAAGGATACATGCCTTGGAGATGAGATGTTTCCGAAGACTTATAAACGTCATGTACAAAGATCGAGTTACAAATGAGGAAATACGAGATAGAATTACAACAGCAATAAGGCCTTTAGAGGACCTCTTGGCAACTGTCAAAAGAAGGAAACTCACTTGGTATGGTCACAAATCGAGATCAAATGGTCTTGCAATTACAATCCTCCACGGGAAGGTGCATAGGAGACAACGAAGAGGCCGTCCCAAAAAGAGAAGGGAGGACAACATAAAAGAATGGACCAATCTCCAACCAGAAGAGTCACAGGCAGCGGCATCTGACAGAGAAGGGTGGCGTGGCGTTGTGAGGATGTCTTCACGTGTGCCCTAATGACCTCACCGGTTACAGGATGACCTGACCTGAGCTGAAGACTCAGCTCATTGCAGAAGTGTAAATAAAAACATAAATAGGTATGGTCAGATACCACACTAAGATTAAAACAAATACAAAACTTACGTAACGACCAAAAGACCTTCGTCAGGGACAACGAGCAACAATAATATATGAGCTAGCAACTCATTGAGGAAGGGATGAATTCATAAAATAAAGTTACGCATACATCTTGATCTTGATGACCTGTTCCTCAGCCTAGCTGCGGCTCCAGCGAACCCTGTCTTGGGTCACGGAAGTCCAGTGCGTAGTAAGTGCTCCGCTAGAGGCATCTCGGATGTTGCAGCATACAACAAGGGAGTCTGACTAATGCATTGGAGGTCTTTCCCGTGGTCTCTTCTTACCTCAGGGGTACCAGACTGCTGTCGCTGTGCTCCATCGACCATCATTTTGTCGCAACATGTGACCTGCCCATCTATGTTTTGCCTTGTCTGGATGGATTACCGTATCCTTCACCAGGGACAATCATCTTATGTCAAAATTGCATACACTTTGGTTCCGGAGAGTGATTCTGACCAAGCGTCTCTCAAGGGAGGCCTGGGTAACTCTCAATCTATCCTCTAGTGATTTTGTTAGTGTCCACGACTCGGCACCGTAGCACATCGCATTGTGTACAGTGGAATTGAAGAGGGAGGCTCGTAGGTCTTGGTCAAGACAAGCTTCCAGGATCATGTTAATAGACGAGAAGGCTGTTATTCTCCATACTGAGAAGACGTCCTAAATAAGTGTGCTCGTTAACATCCTCTAATCGTACCTCGTCAAGGAAGACTGGATTACAAATGGTGAAGCGATTGTGCAACACTTTGGTCTTTGAGACATTCATCTCCATGACCCGCTTTCTTACCCTCTCCATCGAGTAGCTGTATCATTTGGTTGGCTTCTGTCGCGGACTCTGTGATGAGCACTATGTCATCGGCAAGCCAAGGTGATTAAGGTGTCTGCCGTCAATAAGGATACTAAAGTTGTCTCACTTGCATCGGCTAATGACTGATTCCAAACATGCAGAGAAGAGGTTCGGTGAGATAGTATCGGCCTGGCGGACCACCATTTTGAATTGGTACCACAATTGGATGTTGGAAGGGACGAAATGTGGTAGTGTAGTTCGTGTAACTGTTGGTGAGAACTCTGATGTAACCAGCATGTACATCTTGTTCCAACAGTGAACGCCAGACAAAATGAAGTTCTACCGAATCAAAATCAATGAAGGTGAATATTATGCAGACATAAAAATATAAAAAAGGTACTAACTGAATTACATATAAAATGTCTATTAAACATAGGAACAAGGAAGTGATTGTCAAACTGTATAAAGCATTAGTTAGAACTAGATTAGAGAACTATATACAGGTGTTGAGTCCTTATCATAGAGGAGATATAAACATGCTGGAAAGGATATAAAGAAGATCGACTAAGGTGATAGTGGGATTCCAGAATTACAATTATGAGGAAAGAGAAAAAACCGGTCTTCAGTGTCTAGAAAAGAGAAGAATTCAAGGTGACTTAATACAGCTTTATAAGATAATCACAGGAAGGGATAAATCAGACTATAACAAGTTTTTCAAAATACAACCACCTACAAGAACAAGACGGCATAGTTACAAATTACCTAAGGAAAGGTTCAGATAAGGAAACAATTTTTTGGTCAGAGAGTTGGTGAATGCTTGGAATGCACTGCCACAGGAAGTATTGGAGGAAAAGACAATGAATGCATTTAATAATAAATTGGATGCTCATAGCTTTTAGAGTAAGGAAATGTAAATGCAACTGGTTGTATACAGACTCTGCAGAGTCTTCTAAACAGTATAAAGACGTTAAGTTGAGTTAAGGTTTTCCTCACCTGATAGCATGTTAGACCGAGACGACAAGTGCATCTCAAAATCAAAGACCGTCTTCAATAGATCTCCAACATCTTCTTGCTTTGATGACACAATCTGTCACTTTTCTATTTTCATCTTTGAATGTTATTTTCCAATGTATAACATTGCTTACTTTTGGTCAATTTGGCATCCACCTTTCCTTCCAGTACTTTTTTCAGCAAATATTTTGATGTGATCATAATATTGTAAACGTCTAGCTCTGATTTTGTTTATCAATTCTCTTTGCACCTCTAATTTCTCAAGACTTCCTTATTTGTTTTCCTTTCTTTCTATGTGATGTGCCCCACATAGATTCACATTTCAAAGGCATAAAATTCTCTTCTTTTTTTGTTCCCTATCTAATTTTCTAAGCCATACAGTGATGATAAGTACATAAAGCACGTGATAACTTTAATTTTAAGTTGTGAGTGACTTGTTTGGATGTAAATATATGACTCATCTTGTTAAAAACAGATTTAGTCATTCCTATTTTCTTCCTGACTTCCATTTTGCATCTTCCATCTTTGGCCCAAGTTTTAAAGAGTAATGTCACTATTACATTCTGAGCATGCCATAATAGGCGACTAATGAGGGAAGTGCTTGGGGCTCGCAACATCATCATGTAAAAATACACTGCCATTGTAATCAGCCGACTGCTATTGTTATTCACCTCTCAAAAAACAAATGAACAAAAGTAAGAAGTGGTAGGTTTCTAGTGTCCCTTGATTCCAAGGGAGGTGAGATCTGCACCTAGTCCAGTCAAAGACAGACGATAAACTCCAATGTTCTGTGCATACGATGTGAATGCAAATGTACCTTTGGCAGTTAAAACTCAAAAAAAGCTGTCTGCTAAGCAGCTGTCTGGCAACAATTTTTAAGGCAGCTAAATTCCTACCACCTCTACACCTCACAGTAGAAGAGGAGCGACTAAGTAAGTAAGTAAATTCCTACCCATTAGAGGTCTGCATGAAGGTCAAAAGAAGGTGGCCCTTCTATCTTGCCAAAGAAACAACAGGCCAAACACTTGTTTGTCTGCATGCTCAATTGAAAGTATATACACAAACAAAAAAGGACCTCTAGACCCCCTAATGTGATAGAAGAGAAGCAACTATAAGACAAGAGAAGTTTCTTGGATAGTGTTATAAAGACTGATGTGATCAGGTCAAGGGAAATAGGTCCTGTATTGCAAATGCCATTTCACAAATCAGTGATTTTACATACTTTGAGTTCCTCTTGATCCTGTCTGTTCTATATTTAATGTGTTCATGCTTGTTGTTTTCCACGATCAGATCTTTTATATTGCTATCTCTACATATGATTTGAGAAAGTTGGGGTATTACCACTTTGTCATTGAACAGTTTACTTTTGTCTTCCGCCCATATGTTTGATATATCATTCTCATCAAGCAACATTGCTTCAAACTTGTTCTGAACACATCCTCCTCTTTTAGTAACTCTTGTCATGTTTGAAAGATGGTTTATTTCTGCATTCTCATACCTCTTGCACTGTGTTTCTGTCCCATGTCCTCTTTTTCTTTCTTTTATTTTGGTTAAGATATCATCTGTCAACACCTTTTTTTTTTTTTTAACTTTGCTACATGTACAAAGGCAGGTCATTAAACAAGTCACAAATGGCTATTATAACAAACTGAATGAGATACGCATTACACGCATTAGAAAACCATTTATAATTGCACTTACATTGTCGCTAATTTCTGAACACAATTTTTACCAACATTGATACACTTATTCCATTGCTTTTGCAGCATACAAGTCTTCAGTCAGCTGTCTCAGCCACATTTGCACTTCACGTTCAACCTCTTCATATTTCACGAAACGTCTCCTGCCAAAATGGGTTTTCAGTCCACCAAACGGGTAGAAATCGCTCGGGACTAAGTCATGGATGCAAAGTGGATATGCAAGAAATTGTCACTCTAGTTGGTCAACTTTCTTGTTAGTTAATTGAGCCGCACGTGGTCTGGCATTGTCAGGATTGAGCAGTTCTCCTTTAGTCAGTAGGCCTGAAAATTTTCTTCTAATTGCATCCCAAAGCATCAACAGAACTTCACACAACTGTCCCAAGGTTTTTGGTATTGAAGATCTTCCGTTTTTATATGACCTAGATAGGAGAAACTCTGTACCTGTTCAAGTAGTTGATCTTTTATTTTTATCTGCATACATGGTTTATTGTCACTTTTCCCAATTATCATAGTCTTTGTTTTTTTTAATATTTATGTCTGATCCAAACTTTTGACTTATTGTGTATATTGTTGTCACAAGCTCCTGTAATTCTTGCTCACTTTTTGCCATCAAAACTGTATCATCCGCATATCTTAAATTGTTCATTGTCACTCCTCCAATGACAAGCCCTGGCATCCCCTCTATCTGTTTGAATATTTGTTCTGTGTAGATATTAAAATAACAAGGTGATAATACACATCCCTGTCTTATTCCTCTTTTTACATCTTTACTTGGAAGAGCATAACTTTCCTGATTTTACTGTAGTAGTGTGTTTCCAGCAAAGATTACAGAGCAGTCTTATGTCTTTATACAGTAAGCTCACTATTGTACTAGACATTATACAATTTTTTTTATACTGATGCATTTTCTTTTGTGATAATAAAGATAAATATTTGCATATTTTTGAAGAATCAATACCTTGTCAAGTTGTGAATGAGTAGAATTGTGAAAGAATAGAAAGAGAGATAAGGCTAAATGGATAGATATCTTCAATTATATTTTTAATAATTGGTAATAATTGATATCTGAACAAAGTTAACTCTACTACATATAATTCACCATTGGTATTCAGGTGCATTGCAGTTCTTTACATATTCAACAGATTAATAGTGATAGGAGCATAATATGAGAGGTGTTCATATTAAACCAGTACTTTTTGTTCCTTTTCTATCTAAATGGAACTACTATCATTAGTTAGCGGCACTTGTGTCCTATTACTGCTAGGTGGCTCACTTGCCATGGGCCAGTCCCGTGATAGATAAATAAAATGGCAGACAACACTGTTAATGCTTGCATGGAACAGCGTGTTGTGATGAAGTATCTTGTAAAAGAAGGCGTAAAACCTGCAGAAATTTACAGAAGACTACAATCACAATACCTTGATGAGACACTTAACCGTAGTAAAACATTGGAATGGTGTAAATATTTTAGAGACGGCCGTACATTCATGAGTGATGATCTCGGCCGTTGTGGCTCTGAAACCACGGCAGTCATTCCTGTGAATATCCAGATTGTACAACGCCTTATCCTGGAAAATCGATGCATAACCTGTCACAAATTGCACAAGAAGCAAGTCTTTCTCTGGGAACGATGAACATTATTATTCATGAACATTTGCATTTTTTGAAGCTTAGTGCACATTGGGTTGGATCACAAAGGACGCCCTGCTCCTGCAAGATAACACTCAACCTCATTCGGCTCACCGCACTATGTGCCATCTGCAGCAACTGGGCTGGGAGGTATTGCCACATCTACCTTACAGTCAAGATCTCGGTCCAAGCGATTTCCACCTGTTTGGACCCGTAATAGAATTCCTGGGAGGTCAGCATTTCAGCACTGATGATGAAGTGAAACATGCTGTCCTGGATTGGTTCAGATATACTGACATATCTTTCTACGCTGAAGCTTTTCCAGCATTACTTAAACGATGGGGTAAGTGCATAAACGTTGCAGGAAATTGTATCTAAAAATAAATGGCATTTTGACTACTTAAAAAAATATATTTTTTCCTTACAAATGGAAGTCACAGTTTGACTTGAACGCCCCATATACAAAACTTTATTACTAAAACCACAACAGATAATCTCACACTTAGCGCATTAGAATAGTAATGGTAGACCACTTAAGACCATGGCTTTGCTTTCTTACACACTCCCGGCCACTTCTTTAATCATTTGTGCTAATAGCCACAAGGTCAATTCTTGTGCAGCTAATATTCATCGTTTTTGTTCTGATTTGCTAGGTGTTTTCATTTGTGTTGTTCTTTGTCACTGATGAAGGCCTTATGATCATAACATAGTTTTTGTTTTATTTCTGTTCCGGTGTGCTATCTGTTTATGTGGTTATAAACTTTGGGCCATCAGTAATGCCACAGTTTTGATTTATTTTTTACTTCTAGAAATAATAAACATGTCTCTGGCAGTGAAAGTGAGATAGACTTTTATAGTGTTATGTAGAACTAATTATTATGTTATGGCATGAGTCCTGGACAATTAATAAACAGAAATCACTTGCAGCAACAGAAATATTGTTACTGAGAAAAAAGCTTTCAATCTTGGACAGAGTTCCAAGATGGGGCCTTATCGGCTGCGAATCTGAATTTGCTCTGGTGTGAGTCCTTAGGGCTGACGCCATGACAGGAATTTGACTGGAATTTAAGTTTGCATGACGACTTCTGCCTGTATCCACATCACCATGTTGTATTCTTCATTTAATTGGTTGCTAGTTAGTTTTGTGGTGTTTTCCATTAGAGTATTCTGGCAAAGTCATTGCTCAACTGTTCGAGGTAGGATCTTGTTACCATGTGACTGTGTTGTTTCTTATCAACCCAGTGCAAACGTCTGAACTTCACGTGTTTGGTTTGAAGTTCTTCACATTTTTTAAAATCAGTGTCGGTATAAAGAACATGAATAATGTTGGACACAGCACAATGTAGACAGTCGGTCAATTTGGCTACAGCACTGCACCTACTCGATATTACACACGTGCTCCTACTTACACTACGGCTGAAATTACCTACCCCCATCTCCGATAACACGAGAGGTCAAAAGTAGGCTTGAATATCTCCATATTCTGAAATGGCGGTGTGTCATGCTGATCAGAGCAAGCAGTGGACACAAAACAAGAAAATCTACACACCTTAGGGACGGAGAGGTGGTGCAAGAAAGATAAACAAACAGCGTATGGGACATTTGTTACAATGTTCAGGAATGAGTAGCAGTGGTAACGACGTGTCAATAATTCAACTAAAAAAACCGAAATCATATACGGGAAAGACAACACAGTACTCTAAAATAGTTTAATGCAAATGTTAGAAGCATAGTAGATAAATGAGAGGAATAGGAAATGTATGTAGAGAAACAAAAGGCAGATTTAATGGGATTAACAGAATCATGGACATATGAGGACATTGCGGATAGTGAACTTGAAAAAGAGATATATACAATGTTAAGGAAAGTTAGGGTAGTTAGGGACAAGGCTAAGGGAGGAGGCGTTTTAATATACTGTGCAAATAGAGTAAATATAACTTTACAAGATAATCTATCATCTGGCAACAAAATTGAAAGTATATGGGGAGTAATAGATAGTGGAGGTGAAAAAACAGTTGTTGAAGTATACTACAGGTGTCCTTGAAGTACAAAAGAGGAAAATGAGAAGCTAATTAGTAACATTAAAAAGGCTAGTGCAGGAAAATTATTATTAATGGAGATTTCAATTTTCCTGAAATAAAATGGGATATGGCAAAAGCATTTGCAGAGTCTTATCCTTTTTTTAAGTGCACAACTGACAATTTTTTGATTCAGTATGTAGAGGAAGCCACCAGAGGCAAAAACATACTCGACCTAATATTTACTACAGAGAAAAATATGATTGAAAACGTTATCGTTGGGGAACTGTTTGGCTCAAGTGACCATCAGATCATCCGTTTTGATCTTTTAGCAAGGAGAGATGTAAATATAAACTCGCAAGCATATGACTACTCTAAGACAGATGTACAGAAGATGAAAGAGACAGCTAGCCACATAATCTGGACAGATATTGTCAGAGGCACAGATGTTGAACAAGAGTGGGAGAGTTTCAAAACAGTTTTAGAACAACTAAAAGTGGAATGTGTTCTATGTAGGGAGATAAACACAAAGCATAAAAAGTGGACAACTAGATTTGTAGTTAAATGTAGAAGAGCTAAAATTAAAGCATGGATAAAATATATAAAGGCAGGTAAATTAAAAAAACATACTTAAAATATTTGGACAAGCAGAAAATTGCTCAGAATGTGAATAAAGCAGCAAAAATAGACTTCGAAAAAAACTTGCTAATAGGATCAAGACTGGTAGTAAAAGCTTCTTTTCTTATGTTAGAAATAAACAAAGAACGAAAGACAAGGTAGGCCCTCTCATAGATAGCACAGGTAGAATAATAAGAGAAAAATAGGGACACAACATCTATTAAATCAATACTTTGGCACAGTCTACACAAAAGAAGACTGCTCCAAGAACCCAGAGCCTATAGATATTTTCAAATGTGAAATGGGTATAGTGGGATTAAAATCATTCTGTATTACTGAGGAAATGGTTTTTAAAAAAATGGATGGGTTGAAAGTGGATAAATGTCCAGGTCAAGATGGTGTCCATCCAAAAATGATATTTGAAATTAGAGACCAACTAGCAAAACCATTGGCTATATTATGTTCTCAATCACTTGCAAAAGGGATTGTTTCAAAAGATTGGAAAGATACAGGAGTGATCCACTTATTCAAAAAGGGAGAAAAAAATCAGATCCAGCTAATTATAGACCTGTAAGTTTAACAAACATAGTCTGAAAATTCTTAGAGTCAATAATCAAAGAAAACTTTGGAATGCATCTAGACAGGTTTAATCTAATCAGAAATAGTCAGCATCGGTTTACTAGAGGGAGATCGTGCTTAACAAATCTATTGGAGTTCATGGAGGAGGTTACTAAAATGATAGATAAGGGAGAACCAGTGGATGTTATTTATCTAGATTGTGCATATGCTTTTGATAGAGTACCTCACCGAAGATTATTTAAAAAGTTAAAATCACATGAAGAAGGCAGAGACTGGGCATAAATAAGGAGTACTCTGAGTGGTGTGAAGTAAAGAGTAGAGTGCCACAAGGCTCAATTTTGGGACCAATTTTGTTCTTCATATATATTAACAATTTGGCCATTGATATCAAATCCATGATTGCAAAATTCACTGATGACAAAACACTATGTAGGAGTGTCTCATCTATAGCAGAGATGGATATATTGAGGTCGGACTTAGATAAAATTCGAGACTAATCTGTGAAATGGCAATTGGAGTTTAATACATATAAATGTAGTTATCCACATGGGTAGATCCAATATGGAACATAATTACAGAATGGGCGAAAACAATATTTGAATGATAGATAAAGAAAGGGACATAGGGGTTATAAAAGAGCATACAGGAAAAATGAATGAGCAAGTCCAGGTAGCAGTGAATAAGGCAAATGCAATGTTAGGTATGATAAAAAGAAATATTAAACATAGGAGGAAGGAGGTGATTGTCAAACTGTATAAAGCATTAGTTAGACCTAGATCAGAGTACTGTGTACAGAAGTGGAGTCCTAAAAGTAGAGAATATAAACATGCTGGAAAGGATATAAAGAAGAGCGACAAAACTGATAGTGGGATTTCAGAATTACAGTTATGAGGAAAGACTCTGAAAAACCGGCCTATAGTGTCTAGAAAAGAGAAGAATTTGAGGTGACTTAATACAGGTTTGTAAGATAATCACAGGAACGGTTAAATTAGACTATAATAAGTTTTTTTCAAAATATAACTATCAACGAGAACAAGAAGGCACAGATACAAATTAACTAAAGAAATGTCCAGATTGGATATGAGGAAATACTTTGTTAGTCAGAGAGTGGTGAATGCTTGGAATGCATTACCCCAGGAGGTGGTGGAGGCAGAGTCAGTTAATGCATTTAAGAATATATTGGATGTGCATAACTTTTAAAGCATAGTAATGCAAATGTGACTGGTTGTCTGAGTCTTCTAAACCAGTATAAAAACGTTAAGTTAAGTTAGCTAAGAATGGATTTGAAGATATATTATAAGAAAATAATATTGAACAATTCCTGATAACTGTTACCCAAAATAAAAAGAAACTGTACACTGGACACATATTGAGAAAGAAAGGCCTGAAAAACATTATTTTTTTAGGAAGAATCAATGACAAAAAATACAAAGGATCACAAAAGGAACTGAATGACATAACAAACTGTATGAGAGAACACAGAGCTATTGAAGTGCTCATATAGTCAAAGGTCAGATGATTGCAGAAGAAATTATTCTTCAAAGCTGTGTGGTATGACACCTTATAATGGGAGAAAAATACTAACTTGGTAAATCCAGCTCATTCTCCTGAACTCCATTCTGAAATTCCTCCTGTATATCAGTGTTTGTGCTGAAAGCTACGCCTGGTGAGAAGTCCAAATCAAATATGTTCTCATCTTTGATCCCACAGAGCACTGGAGTAAGTTTGTCCAAAGAAATTAAACCTAGAAAAATGAGATCCATGTTAATTATTTTGTTGTTGTGTGATAAACAGTGACACTTGGCTTATACTAAGTAGCAACACTTGACATGCAACAAACAGCAACAACTTGTATGTATTAAACAGTAAAACTTACACTTAGTGAATACTAAACAGTGAAACTTTCACTTAGTGAATACTAAACAGTGAAACTTACACTTAGTGAATACTAAACAGTGAAACTTACACTTAGTGAATACTAAACAGTGACACTTACACTTAGTGAATACTAAACAGTGACACTTACACTTAGTGAATACTAAACAGTGAAACTTACACTTAGTGAATACTAAACAATGACACTTACACTTAGTGAATACTAAACAGTGACACTTACACTTAGTGAATACTAAACAGTGATATTTACACTTAGTGAATACTAAACAGCAACATGTGACATTCATAAACAGCAAAACACGTCTCTTCTTGTCCCTTTTCACTCTAGCGGGAGTGCATAGCCACCAGTACAGTTGACCTCTTTAAGAACTCTTAAAGAGTTTTTGTTTATCACATGCCAAGTGTTGCTTACCAGGGAGGGAAGAATAGGACCCCTTCACCTTCATGCATGAAATAAAAAGCAATTAACTAGAGTTGTGCATATGGCTAGCAACCTGAACATGTAATACAAATGCAATACAAGTACAGAAACTCCAATTGCAAAAGTACCCAAATTGCTTTAATGGCTGCAGGTTTCTGTAGCAATTGTGTTTTACACAATGAGGTTGCTAGCCTCATGCACAACTCTCTTTAGTTGCTTTTTTACTATATACATTCTTTCTTTTACAGTAAGCAACACTTATCGTGTGATAGACATTAACATTTGGTACTTGAATAACAGTGACTGATATGTGATGAATAGCAAAACTGAACAAGTGTGTGTGACATTTGACAAAGAGCAACATTCAACATGTGATAAACAGTGGCATGTGATAAATAGTAACATGTGGCATGTAATATTGAGCACCATGTGGCATTTATACACAGCAAAAGTTAGTATGATTTGTGTATCAACTGGAGCACAAGAGCCTCTCAACTTTAAACTTACAAAACTTGGTTTAGCAAATCAGGTACCTAGGCAGTATTTTCTTGAAAGACAGCAGGTGTGACAAGAGAAATTGAGACCAGATGCCAGAGAGCAGCAGGAACAACTTATCAACTGAGCAAACATCCGCACATTAGTTTGGCAATGAAACATTTCACAGCATTTTCCTACCAATTCCCAAGGCACGAGGTAGAATAATCTACAGATGTGAAATGAGATGTCTATGAATGGCCATCAATGTCTCTAGGAGCGACATATTAAGAAACAAAGACATTCGCAAAAGGGTTGATTCCATCTCCGGTGCCGAATACATGTTCCGTCAGAAGTGTTGGTTCGGTAATCTCATGAGAAAGCAGCGTGATTAGCTTTCCCTGTAGGCTTTTAATACCTTCACTATGTCCTGTGGCAATGCATTCCAATCATTCGCCATTCTCTGACTAAAAAGATATTTCCTAGTATCTAATCTGGACCTTTCTTTAGCTAATTTGTAGCTGTTCCCTTATGTTCTAGTAGGCAACTGTACTTTGAAAAACTTGTTATAGTCCAATTTACCCTTTCCTTTGATTATTTTATAAACCTATATTAAATCATCTGAAAGCTGGTTTTTTCAAGTATATCTATATCCTTTCTTTGAAAAGCACTCCACACTATAAAACTATACTCCAATCTATGTTTAATTAATGCTCTATAGTTAGCCTCGTTAGCCTGTTCAGGCAGTTCCTAGGAGAGGAAGAACTTTAATTTTAAATCCACAAATACCAGAGAGTGCTGACTAGTCTTCGGATGATGAGAGTATCATTGGATGTTTAGAGTAACTAGCATCTATGGGAAACAACTCCACTGCCTTGTGGAAACCTCGGGAGAGGGTAGGGCTACGGAAGTAAACCCAGACAGAAAATCCGGAGTGGTAGCACCTAAGGCGGATGGTTTCAAAATTGCGAACTCATTTCGGCAGCTCCTGCAGCTGAGCTGGTGCCAATATGTCTAGCTTAGGATTACACCAGCGAGGTCGAGAGGGGGATCCTGTAGTTTGGGCAGCCCAGGGTCTCCATATTCAGCGCACAGGCTTGCGTCCTGGAGAGGCTATTTCAGCCTCACTTTTGAGTAAGGACACAACACGGAAGCTGGCAGTCTACGGGTTATAAGTCCCACCAGATTGGAGTTAGGAA
The DNA here is from genome assembly GCA_036924085.1 of Ariolimax columbianus. Classification (NCBI taxonomy): domain Eukaryota; kingdom Metazoa; phylum Mollusca; class Gastropoda; order Stylommatophora; family Arionidae; genus Ariolimax; species Ariolimax columbianus. The sequence continues at coordinate 53,939,380 of JAVGWX010000006.1, read as the reverse complement.
GGTGCGCCACGGGTCAGCGTTGACGGTGGGAGGGATCATTGCATCCCATTGGTCGACTACCGCCCGCCTCAGATGGCAGCCCCCCGGTCAGTAGGGTGTCGACTCGCCAACGTGCTTAGTGCATGCATGACAAGTGGATGTTAATTTTGCACCAAACAAAACCAAAATTAAAAAGAAGACTTCAGCTCTTCAATTTGCAAACTGCAACGTGCATACTACAGACCACCTACTCTGGATGAGCTTGATAAGGCTATCAACTACCTCTCAAATGTCAATGCACCCGGAGGAGATGGTATCCCACCCGAAGCCAACAAATGTGGGAAATCAGTACTAGCTCAGCCGATGTTTGATCTTCTATGCCTCTGCTGGGAGGAAGGTGCAGTCCCCAAAGAAATGCATGACAACATCATTGTGACTATTTACAAAACAAAGGTGACCGCGGGGACTGCAATAATTACAGAGGGATCTCGCTCCTGAACGTTGTAGGCAAAGTTTACGTCCGCATGCTATTAAGTAGGTTGAAACTGCTCACGGACAGGGTGTACCCAGAATCCCAGTGTGACTTTAGAGCAGGCAGATCAACAACAGATATGATTTTCTCGCTTCGCAAAATCCAGGAGAAGAGCAGAGAACAAGACCAGCCGCTCTTTATTATATTTCTAGGCCTCACCAAGGCCTTCGACTTGGTTAGTAGGAAAGGGTCTATTTGAACTCCTCGAGAAGATCAGCTGCCCTCCAAACCTGCGAAACATGATAATTTCTTTTCACACTGATATGAAGGGCTCAGTTCTATATGATGGATCATCTTCAAACTCTTTTCCCATCAAGAGTGGAGTGAAGCAGGGATGTGTGCTTGCGCCGACCCTCTTTGGGATCTTCTTCTCAATGCTCATATCCTACACTTAGGACACATCTGTGGATGGTTTTTATCTGCACACTAGGTCAGATGGGCGGCTGTTTAACTTGTCCCGACTGCGTACGACGACCGAGGTGAGGACGGTGCTCATTAGGGAGATGCTATTTGCGGATGATGCAGTTCTGGTGACAAATAGTGAGGAGGCCTTGCAGAGACTGGGAGACAGATTCTCCGAGGGTTCAGGAGGATGGTCACACCATAAGTCTGGAAAAGACAAAGGTCTGCGCACAGGGTATTACCATTACGCCATTCATAAAGATTGATGGCGTCACTGTGGAGGTAGTCAACAGTTTCACTTATCTGGGGTCTGCCATCAGCAACACTGTGTTGTCTCACTACACCAAGGTTCGGGTCTATCAGACCTGCGTTTTTGGCCCTCTCATGTATGGAAGCGAGGCTTGGAGCACTTACACTAAACAGAAACAGCGGTTGAACACCTTTCACATGAGGTGTCTACGGCGTATATTGGGGATTGGGTGGCAAGAGAGAGTGTCACATAATACGGTCTTACAGAGAGCAAACACTCACAGCATGTACTCAATGTTGAGCCAACAACGCCTGCACATAGAAGACAAGAGGCTGCCAAAGGATATCCTTTATGAACAGCTAGCCATTGGAGTTAGAAGAATCAGCTGTCCCATACTGCGATTCAAGGACGTATGCAAGAGAGACATGAAGTCATGCAACATTCCATCTGAGGGCTGGGAAGAAATTGCTCAGGATCGAGCTATCTGGAGACATTCAGTTGGAGGGGGCATAGTGGCTGCTGACGCTCGTAGATGTCTTCTGGCTGCAGAGAAAAGAGAAAGACTGAAGAGATCAAGGAACAACCAAGCAAGCCAGCCTATTCAGTATGGTTGTATGATCTGTGGCAGGGACTGTCACTCACGGCTCGGCCTTTACAGCCACAGCAGATAGTATCAAAATACAGGAGACAGCTGTTCAAAACTTATAGGGTGCCACATGCATGGTCTATAGAGACTGAGATGCCTATGATGATGATGATCATAGTTTGACTATCACTTCCTTGCTCCTATGTTTAATATTTCTTTTTGTCATACCTGACATTGCATTTCCCTTTTATATTGCTACCTGGACTTGTTCACTCTCCTTACCTGTATATATAACCCCTAGGTCCCTTTCCTTTTCTATCTTTCCAACATCTCCGTGCCATTACCAGGCTTGTCCCCTGGTTAAATGCACTCCTTCGAGAGGAATCGCAGGTCGCTGACATTTGGTCCACATGCTTGGCTGATAAGCCAATGGTGCGAAGCTTCCACCTGAGGGACTACGGCCGAACGCCTCTAAGCCAGACAGAATCCCGCTCTAAATCTCAGCACCACTGTGATGGGAGGCCACGATATGGTTGGGACCTGGGCCAAGCGTCTCAGCCTGGCCTGATCGAGCCGCAGAAATGCACCTGGCCAAATGCACTCCTGCCTCGCTCTTTACCTCTGTCTGCTATCAGCCATTCCAATGGACGCAGAAGAGATGCAGTCCAGCGAACATTGCACCTCTGCCCTATTGTGACAACGTCCCAGGTGGCGGGGAATGCTAGGCGTGCCATCACTGCAGATGAGCCGAGAAAATAAAGGGAGCAAAGAGATACCTCACTCATATGCATATGCTACGCTTCTGACAGGACGTGACGATCCTGAGACACACTGGACTGCCTCTCTTCCGGGATAGTACAAACTAGTACATAATCCATCATATCATATCATATATCATTGCCGAACTCTATAGACACGAGTGGGGAAGACTCGTTAGTCCTGCAAGACAACTTCCCTAAGAGAGACAACTCTGACCAAAAACAACTGCTGCCTTGCAGATAGGCTGGGGACAGCCAAAGGCTAAGCAGGGCATCCCTACAGAAACGCCTGTTGAAATCGGATGCACTGAGCCACAGGCTTAACAAAATAAAACAGTGCAGCGTAAATATCGCTGTAAACAGTGTACGATGAAGAAGAAGAAGGATCTACCCATGTAGAAGAATACATTTGTCTACATTAAACACCATTTGTCAGGTCTCAGACCATTGCTGAATTTTATCTATAAATCCGATCACTGCTTTAGATGAGACACTTGTCCATAGTTTTGTGTCATCCGCGAATTTTGCAATCATAGATTCAATATCATTGTCCAAATCGTTTACATATATAAAAAATAACAAATTTTCAATCCATTTATACATCTTCGCCACCTACTTCCTGTGATTTTAACTTCCTAAGCAATCTTTGATGAGGTACCCTATCAAAGGCTTTTGCAAATTCTAGAATAATATCAACTGGCTCCGCCTTCATCTATAATTTTGGTAACATCCTCCATGAATGCTTAAAGATTTGTTAAGCACGATCTCCCTTTAGAAAACCCATGCTGGCTATTTCTGATTAGATTAAATTTGTCTAAATGCATTACAATGTTTTCTGTGACTACAGATTCTAACATTTTGCACACTAAGCTCATTAAACTCACAATTCGCTAATATGCTGAGATTGATTTGATTTTTTGCCCTTTTTTAACAAGGGGATCACTCTTGCCCCTTTCCAAATCCCTAAAATGATTTCCTTTGCAAGTGAATGAGAACGTATTAAAGCCAATGGTTTTGCTAACAGGTCTTTAATTTCAAATGGCAATCTTTATCCACTTCCACCCCTCCAATTGTTTGAAAACCATTTCTTCCATAATGCAGATTGATTGTAATCCCTCTGTATCTATGTACCTTTGGAAAATATCTATGGGCTCTGGGATCTTGGAGCAGTCTTCTTTTATGTAGCCTGTGCTAAAGTACTAACTGAGTAGACTAGTACCATCCCAATTTTCATTTATTATTTTTCCCGGACAATCTTTGAGAGAGCCTACTTTGTCTTTCGTTTTCTGTTTATTTCTAATGTAAGCAAAGAAGCTCTTGCTATCAGTTTTGATCTTTTGAGCAAGTGTTTTTTCAAAATCTATTTTTGCTGGTCTATTCACTTTATCTTTTAGTTTATCCAGGTCAAACTTTAGTCTGGTCACATCTTTCTTTGCGACTTCCTTCAATCGCAGATGCAAAGTCATCATAACCAGATCTCAAGCAGAAATTGTAGGAGTTGACATAATGGCACAAGAGACGAAGATCCGCATCTTCAACCTGTACGGACCACCAAACAAAGACCTGTCGCTCTCGAGTATGGAAGTTAAAGACTCCAACTGCATAGTAGCTGGAGACTTCAACAGCCACTCGGAGAGATGGGGATACTCAGACACAGACAGCAGAGGTGACGAAGTGGAAGATTGGGAGATAGACACAAATCTCTATCTAATCAATAGGCCGGAGGATAGCCCTAGCTTCTATTCTAGAACATGGCATACCACCTCTACTCCAGACTTGGCCTTTTCCACGGTGGACATTCACCACAAAATAGACCGACAGGTGCTAAACCAATTGGCAGGTAGCGACCACAGGCCAATTAGGCTAGAAGTTGATATGGAAGTAGGCCCACAGGAAACAAAACCGCTCCCACGTTGGAATTACAAACGAGCCGACTGGGATAGATTTGCAAGCCTGACGGGCTGTGTGAAACCATCAACACACGGAATAACAAAATGAAGCCCATGGTGGAAAGCCTAAGCAAAGCAATAATGCAAGCTGCCACTGAAACCATCCCAAGAGGGGCAAGGAAAAATTATAAGCCCTATTGGAATGATGAATTGCAGAAAGCGGAAGACGAAGTCACAAATGCTAGGAACGTGGCAGAGAGAGAACAATCTATGGAGGCAAATATCGCCCTCAAAGCCACCACGGCGAAATACAAATACACGCTAAACCAAACAACAAGAGAAAGCTGGAAAAACAAAACAGAAAGCCTCAATTTAGACAAAGAAGGGAACAAACTATGGAAGTTAGTCCATCAAACAAACAAATTACCATCAAGCAGGGTGACAACATGCTCACTGGAAAAAAAGCAGCAAACGCCTTTGTTGAACATTATGCCAGAGCAAACCACATTGATGTCCCTGCAGATAGACATACAGACATTAGTGAAGAGCAAAAGGGGCACGACAACATCAATATGGCACCAGAAGAGCATATGATGGCAAAACTAACAATGAATGTAATGGAAGAGGCCATGAGAACGATAAAGAAAAGGAAATCTCCCGGAAAAAACGGGATAACAAACCAAATGCTGATGGGGCTGGGCCAAACAGCAAAGAGGAAATTACTATCAGTCCTGAACCAAAGCTGGAAAATGGGTATTATATCTCAGGCATGGAAAGACGCAGTACTTGTACCAGTACCAAAGAAAGAAAAAGATAAAACAGATCCAAAAGGATATAGGCCTATCAGCCTACTGAGCTGTGTAGGCAAACTGATGGAACGTATGATAAACGCCAGACTGATGTGGCATCTGGAAGAAAAACACATACTAATTCCACAGCAAGCAGGCTTTAGACAGCACAGATCTACTAAGGATCAGGTCACCCTCATACCCCAGGAAATAGAAGATGCCTACCAGGATCAAAAACACACAGTAGCAGTTTGGGTGGACCTAGAAAAGGCATTTGACAAAGTCTGGAAAGAGGGACTTAAAGTCAAGCTACGAAGAAGTGAAGTTTGTGGGAAAATGTACAAATGGATCAGCCACTACCTCAAAAACAGCACAGCCAGAGTTCAAGTACAAGGGCAGATGAGCAAAAAGGTGACACTTGAGCAGGGAGTACCCCAAGGGGTAGTACTGTCACCCACACTCTTCCTGGTGTATATAAATAATATAACAGAGAATATACCAAGAAGAGTCCATAGCTCCATGTTTGCAGATGATCTGGCTATGTGGACCTCTGAAAAGAATCTCACCATAGCAAGTAATCGGATGCAGCAGCCCCTAACATCGCTGGAAGAGTGGGCGAACTCATGGCTGGTCAAAATAAACGAGGAAAAAACAACATGTACAATATTCTAGCTATCAAACACCCCCCAAAACACCAAATTAAGTCTTAACGGCAAATACCTGCGGCCAAACGACAACCCAAACTACCTGGGAGACACATTTAATCGGCGCATGACATGGAAAAGTCAGATCGAGAGAAACCGAATGAGAGCCAGAGAAAGAATGGCAATCATGAGAAAACTTGCTGGCACAAGCTGGGGAGCAGACGAAAGTATACTAAAGAAACTGTACACTGGAAGAGTGAGACCAGTTCTCGAGTATGGCATTGCGGCATGGACAACAGCAGCAAAGGCGAACTTCGATAAAATTAGCAAACTCCAAAACCAAGCCAAGAGAATTATAACAGGAGGCATGAAGTCAACGCCAATTGTAGAACTTGAAAAGATTACAAAACTGCAATCCATGACCGACAGAAGAGACTGCAGAGCCCAGCAGAAAGCAGAGAAACTCAGAAGACTGACTGACCATCCAATGCACCAGAGACTAAACAATTTTGGAAATTGGAAACTAAAGCAGAGAAACTTTTCAGAAATAGGCAAAGCAAAGAAGCTCGAATACCCCATGAACGCACTAACAACACCAAAGCCCATCCCTACTGTACGAAAACCTACCTGGAGGCAGCATATATTTCCAGAGGTGGTAGAAAATTTACCAGGTATTGGAAACAAAAACTGCCAGACTGAAAAAGAAAGAAAAGATACAACCCTGAGGTTCATAACGAAAAACTACCCAAGCATGGTCTGGACCCATGCATTCACCGACGGTTCTGTAACAAACACAACACAGAACGGAGAGGCAGGGGCATTCCTGAGCCTACCAAATGGCAGAAAAATAACACTGTCATTGGCAACTGGAAAATACACAAGCAATTTCAGAGCGAAGGCAGAGGCACTGAGGGCGGCAGTGGAAGAAATGGTGACAGGTAAAAGTAATGAAAGCCATATAGTCCTGCTTACAGATGCCTTGGCCGTAGTCACAGCACTAAGAAGCCAGTAAAATACTGAACTTAATGATTTAAGAGCAGTACTCTGTCAACTATGCCAGCAGTCCGCACCAAAACGGGTAGTGGTACAGTGGGTTCCATCCCACTGCAACATCCAAGGCAACGAGGAGGCAGACAGACTGGCAAAAGAAGGTGCAAGACTACCACAACCAGATACTAGTATGACATACGAAGAGTCAAAACGGCGTATTAGAGCTAGATACAGGACCAAATGGGAAACAGAACATACTGGCTACACAAAAAACGATGCCTATTACCAGTTGAACAGAAGAGAGCAGGTCGTGGTCTTCAGACTTCGCACTGGCCCCAATAGACTGAGGTACCACCTTATTCAACAAAATGAAGATAGGTGGCACTGACGAATGCTCGTGTGGTACAGGGAAAATGACCGCTGAGCATTTGCTGCAAAACTGCCCGACATACGAGGACCAGAGAGAGCAGATGTGGCCATCACCAGTGGCAACACTAGACAAGCTCTATGGCAGTGTCGATAGCCTCAGGATGACCGCTGCTTTTATCGAAAAAATAAAGGTCGACGTCTGACAGCGTAAGAAGAAGAAGACGAAGAAGAATAACCAGATCTTGGTCGCTTCCTATATCCGCTCCGGGGATACTTCTCGTTTTGTCGGTGTTGATAATAGATCTAAACCTCCTCTGGACCAGTATATAGTCAATTTGGCTGTGCACTTCATTGTTTGGGTTATACCATGTCCAGCGTCTAGACGGCTTGTGTTTGCTACGTGTTTGCTACTACCAGCTTATTGCATAGTGCAAATCTGGGAGTCTGAGGCCCCGGTCATTGGTTTCTTTGTTTCCATATGGGCCACATGTTCCCTCCAGTCGTGGACTGCATCTGCTCCAATTTTTGCATTCCAATCACCCTGGACTACTAATATGTCTTTTTTTGGCATTTCGGTTATCAGACTCTGAAGTTGATCATAGAATGCCTCTATTTCACAATCTTCGTAGTCTGCAGTGGGTGTGTAGCACTGTATTATAGTAATATTAAACGGTGCTGTCTTTAGCCGTAAGATGAGAAAACGGCTAGATATTGGGCAGCAACCCAATATTCATCTGGCCTATGTCTTTATACACCAGTATCCCCACTCCATTTAAATGTGTGTCCTCCCTGCCGCTGAAGTAGAACTTGTGGTCCTCCTCCGTGGTAAACTCTCCAAAGCTTTTCCATCGAGCCTCGCATATACCAATATATTCCTTGAGAGAATTATGAGTGAGGCACTTGGAGGTCACATTGGTACTGTCAAGATACGGGGCTGAACGATTACCAACCTTCGTTTTGCAGATGATATTGACGGGTTGGCGGGTTCAGAAGCAGAACTCCAGGCTCGATAAAACAGCTCTCGACTATGGTATACAGATAAACGCTGGAAAAACAAAATTAATGACCAACAACGCCGATGGCTTCAACAGCAGGATAAAAGCTAATGGTCAGGAACTCAAAGTGGTTGACCATTTTAAATATCTAGGGTCGATTGTCAGTGATGAAGGATCAAAATGTGAGGTGTTGGCCAGAATAGCACAGACAATAGTGGCGCGTGAACGGCTTAACAAAATCTGGCAAGATAAACGGTTAGCGCTATGCACAAACATCAGATTAATGCGTACACTGGTCCTATCAATATTCCTCTATGCTTGTGAGACATGGACAGTTACAGCTGATCTTCAGCGAAGGATACAGGCCTTGGAGATGAGATGTTTCCAAACACTTTTAAACGTCACGTACAAAAATCAAGTTACAAATGAGGAAATACGAGATAGAATCACAACAGCAATAGGGCCTTTTGAAGACCATTTGGCAAATGTCAAAAGAAGGAAACTCACTTGGTACGGTCACAAATCGAGATCAAATGGTCTTGCAAATACAATCCTCCACGGAAAGGTGCATGGCAGACGACGAAGAGGCAGTCCAAAAAGAGAAGGGGGGACAACATAAAAGAATGGACCACTCTCCGGCCAGAAGAGGCACAGCCAGCGGCCGCTGACAGAGAAGGGTGGCGTGGTGTTGTGAGGATGTCTTCATGTGTGCCTCAACGACCTCACCGGTTACGGGATGACCTGACCTGATTCACTATATGAGCTATGTTTTTTTGTCCAAATATTTTAAATATGTTTCTTTCGATTTACCTGCATCTATATATTTGTTAACATGCTTTATTTTTAGCTCTTCTACATTTATCTACTGATCTAGTTATCCACCTTTTATGCTTGGGGTTTGCATTCCTACATGGGACACATTCCTCTGTTAGATTCTCTAGCATTGTTTTGAAACTATCTTCCTCTTCAACGTTCGTTCCACTGACAATAACTTTTGAGCTTATGTGGCTCACTGATTCTTTCATCTTCTTAACATCTGTCTTAAAGTAGTCGTTTGTTCTTGTACTGATATTTTCTTCCTTCCTTGCCATTACATCCCAACGGATGTTAGTAAGGTCACAAAGGCAAACAGTTCTTTAAAGGTAACATTTTCAATGATATTTTCCTCTGTAGTAAATACTAGGTCGAGTGTGTTTTTGCCTCTGGTAGTTTCTTCCACATGTTGAATAAAAAATTATCAGTTATGCACTTAACAAAGCGTTTTGACTGTGTTTCTGCTATTTCCCATTTTATTTCCGGAAAATTGAAATCCGCCATTTATAATAATTTCCCTGCACTTGTATTTTCTATAGTGATAATCAGTCCTTATCTTCCTCTTTTTGACTCGACGGATATCTGCAGCTACTCCAACTGCTGTTTTTTTCACCTCCACTTTTGATTTCTCCTCATACACTTTCATTTTTGTTGCCAGATGATATATCATCTGTGACGGTTATATTAACTGAATAAGTAAAGTTTACTAAAACACCCCCTCCCTTTACCTTGTCCCCAACTAACTGATCTCTCCTTAACATTGTATAACTTTCTATTTCAAGTTCACTATCTTCAATGTCATTATTCGTCCATGTTTCTGTTAACCCTATTATATGTTTTCTTCTCCTACATACACTTCTAATTCTTCTTTTTTATTTACTATGCTTCTCACATTTGCATAGAAATATTTTAGTTTGTTATTTTGTTGTTTTTCAAATTCCAGCTTTTGTTTTATTGCTATTTTTTTGCTTTGCCACTACTGCTTTCACTCTTTCCTAACCCAACTTTTTTATTTCTTGTTGCAGTAATATTGATTCATGTTGCTCTTTGTGTCTTGGTGTATAATTAATGCTATTCTGTGCACATTCAGGGTTGAGAAGTTCTTGAAAATATTCTTTCCATCTGGTCTTTTGTATGCATCTTTTTTTCTTCCTCTGCCTATTGTGGTATTTGCAGAAACTGTCATGTTCTAGTGCCTAGCATGAGAATGACCGTTCTCTAATATTTAGGGCATGCATTGTTCTTTCCTGTGAGTTTGAAATATGATGATACAAATCCCCATGTTTTGCTTCCCATGATAAATGTTTAAACAATTTTACTGCTATGATTTTGAGTTTAATGAATCTATCTTTTAAAGCCATTCAAATAATAAAGGAACTATATATCTGTTACATCTTTACAAATTGAAAAGAATTATGGCAACGAGCGGGTACCTTAAATTTGTGATGCATGATGAAACATTCAGTGCACTAGCAGTGTGTGTTTACAATTTACCGTAAAAACACGTGCAATATTTGATTTGATGAATAATTTTTTCCACACATCACTATGGATTACTGTAGAGCTATTTAAAAAATATCCAGCAAGGACACATATTTTCGATATACTCAGAAATAAGCTAAAATGCATTTTATTTAATGTTATGACTGAAATAAATGTGATATTATGTCAATTTTATGATAATTAAAAATATATATTTTCATCTTTTTATATTTCATAAACACAGACATATTATTTTTTAAAATCAGCCGTATTTCTAAAAACACTATACCAAATATTTGTGTTGCAAAATAGAGAAAAAGCTGTATGAAAAAGAGAAATGTATCAACAAAGGCACATAGTAATATTACTAGAGGGACATGCAAGTGATTAGAGAAAAAATGTGAAGGTTTATTTGGTATTAGATGAATCTTGAAACAGACTTGTTATACATTTTCAAGTACACTTACTATCTGCTTGTCCATTTCCAAAAATATTAATGATCTCTTCACCATTTGGGCTTTTCTTGATTATATCTGAAGCTTCCTTCAAATCTGCTAATCCAAAGTACATCTTTTTACTTATGTCATCAAGTTCTGCAGCTGTCAAGTTGGTGGCCTTCAGAATAGCATTACCAGTATTGGTAACATACTGAAAATGAGAAAAACATATATACTGTAAATACTGATTTTCTTTTACATAATATATTATAAATGTCAGTATTGCAACAATAAACACAGATCTTATTATTCTTCTTCTTCTGTGACCATTGCTTATTAAGACTGGGACTTTGGATTCTCCAACACATTCTGCAGTCTTTTTCTTGGTCTCAATACCGCTGTACAGTTTCTTCTCAAGGGAGAGCAGGCATGGGCCCCATCCTTCTCCTCCAATCTGTATGTTGGAGACACATCTGAAGTACAACTGTTGCTGTTATGTTTACCAGACTGCAGCAACATAGGCTGGTGGTACATATCTTGAATTTGTTGTACAGGTATAGTGTCTTATTCTGCTGTGGTCAGTATGATAACCTGGTCTTTTCTGGAGAGTTGGTATTATTCATCATCTGCGTGGTGTTTTGAGGTTTTCTTCCTGCCACTTTTGTAACATTTCCAGCTGGAGAATGGGCATTAAGGGCAGGGGTGATGGGGCTGGTGACTCAGGGAACAAAGGTTACCTGAATGTGTGCCAAGGTCAATCACCGCCTTGACACTAAGTCGACAAAGGAAACAAGGGGTTAGGGGAAGAATGTGTCTGGTACAGGTGGGGGGTTTGGAGCTGACCACTCTGGCATTACAATTTACACATCTGAATATGTGTGGTGCGTGCAGGACACAGAGTGAACGATGTGCGTTCTGAAGCATGTGTATGCACCGATTGACGGAGTGTGTGACCATAAGTGAGTACATGATTCCGACTAGAAGGATGTGATCAAAGTATTTGTAAATGCACAGATCGCCTGATGGCTATTGATCTGATTGTAATTGTGAATGGGAAGTATTTGTGAATGTACAGATCACCTGTCTGAAGAGATATGAGTGTGTATGAGTGCACAGAACAACAGAGTACATAATACGATCGTAAAGACAAGGTTGTGAGAGTGAGTAGATAAGGGGAGGGTAGCTACTCAAATATTGGGTATATTAGTTAGGAGAAATATTCAAAAGCTATTGCTTACGACCTCTGAGATAGTAGTACAAATATATATAATATTAGAATTATTTAGTTCGGATGTATTTTGTTCTTCATGCTGATATTGTTTCTGTTGATTGTCAATAATATTGTTTTTGATTGTAAGTGTTGTCATTAAATATGACTTATTGCTTGGAGAGTGTTTACTGTGTTATTTACTGCGTGTATTTGTGTCGTGGTGTGGATATATATTGCAACACTTTAGATAAGCTAACTACTCAGTGAAACCTGGATTCTGCCACACTTTACACTGTATTGTGTTTCATTTTATTTTTTCGCATCTTCGTTCTATTGTGGGACAGCAATAATTACTTTACTCCACAGCATAACAAATAGAGAGTGGTAAGTTACAGCGACACCTAATCAATTTCTGTCTTCCTTTATCATCTCTTTGTTATTTTGGGATGAAATTCACAAGAGAATACATTCAATTTATATCTAGATTATACTCCAATTCCAATGTTGGTTGTAATGGATATCAGACATTTGTTAAAACAGCATGCCAGAATGTAGTTTCTATACTTCAGGAAAATATTTACCTTGCTCCACTGTAATTTGTATTTCAGTATTTTATTACATTTTTACATTTCTGCAGAGGTCAGTGACCCATTGCTGACTGCTAGTGTCAGGGCCAGCAAATAAGAGCTGCCAAGACCCTTCTACACCTCCACGCAGTGATCCTGGATAACATGCTGCAGCAGGGCAGACTGGCTAAGGAGAAGGGATCGAAGAGGGAATGCTAACCTGGTACTAAAAAAATGCTTGCTGAAGTCGGATGTGTTGGATCGAAAGGTGCAAATATCGCAGTAATGCTGTAAACTACAACACAACGCATTCCGTTCTCTGGCCTACTTTCTGCTACTTAAGCCCTTTCAGGCTTTGGTAGCGGGAGATTGAGAACAAACGAAGCCAAGCCAAATGGCGCCATGAAAATGATGTACTTAGTAATACCACAACAGAGGTGTAGGAAGCATTAATATTTGTCTCAAGATTTATATTTTTGTACACAATATTCAATGAAAAAAATTTTTTACTATGTTTGCTTGACAAATTATATACACTGAACCTGTCAACCTACTTGGGCAAAAAAAACTGTATGCTGCACATACAAAAACTTTCAAAGTAAAAAACATTACATGAAAACATTTTGGTGATGCACAAAATCAACAATTCTAAAATGGTTTTTAAAAGAGACAAATTGACATATTTTAAGATAACCCATTACTTTAAACATGAATCTCAATTTCTTATATGCAGGTTTTCATCTAAAATAACACCTCAAATACAGGCATGTTGATTTTACCACAAATAATGGAGACTGGGATAAACTGGAGAAACTTTCACTTAAAATTTATGAGAAGGTTGCAAGAAAAGTGAGCAGAACAACATTAGGGGTTTTTGGGTCATTAGCAATGAAATTTCTGCTTTTTCATTTTCAAACTTATTGTGCTTAATCTTATTTTTAAACTTACAAACTGCTTAAAACATTCCCACACAAAAAGCTAGTAACACTTTACAACAACAAAAATAGAAGAAAAACAACTCAAACCTTACAGAGCATCACTTTGCCATACATATTGACAGGTATGCATTGTTCACATAAACTGATAGCAAAATATAAACAGTTTAACATAACTACTCTTCAAACTTCAATTCCTGCTTTGTGTTCACACTTCTTCTTCTTCTTTTGTTCACTTTAAAATATTGTCTATATCTGCAATGTTGTCTCTTGTATAAACTTCACTGTCTTTTGTAGTTCACATACAGGTCCATAAAGTTTGTGTTCACACAAAAGTGAAGTGCAGTTGTTACCTTAGCAACCAGACTGCCAATGTTAAGTTCAGGAGTCAGCGCTTGAACTAGGTCTCTCAGATGAACCTCATCAAGAGCACATATGGCATCACTGACATTCTTCACTGTAGCCTGAGTACTGTTCATGATTATGATCATTGAAAGTACATCTTCACAGGTGTAGGATGGACGGTCTATAGGTCCCATAAACTGGAATACAATAAAAAATCATATATTTCAGGAGTGTTTATTATGCAAACTGCATTTTGCGCAGTGAAACTATTAGAGCAACACATTCTATACAACTTCAATTGTTATAAGTATCATATTTGACAGTCAAAATAAAAATGGGACATTTATTTCATTAGTCCATCTCATTGAAACATTATACCAAGATCAACAAGCCGATGTCCGAGTATCTGGGCAAACATTAGATTGGTTTGCAGAACAAAAGGGAGTCCGGCAGGGATGTATCCTCTCACCTTATCTGTACAACATATATGCGGAATGTATAATGAGAAATGTTCGAGAAGATGTGAACATTGAAAGTTTCGACCCATTTACGATTGGGGGGTATGAGATTCCAGAGTTACAATACGCAGATGACACACTGATACTATCAAGAAGTGCTGAAGGGCTAGAGCAGCTACTTTCAGCCATTAATGGACATAGTAAAGATCAAAATCTGTTCATAAACATAAATAAAACAAAGATAATGACCACCGACAGAACATAATGTCAGCACAAATTTACAGTGGGTGATGAGGAAATAGATCAGGTCACACATTTTGAATATCTGGGCTCCAGAATTGACAAAAATGGCGATTGCTCGAAAGAAATCAGAAGAAGACTAGCTATGGCAATGCAGAGACTGAACAGCCTGAAGACATTATGGCAGGGCACCAACAAAATGATAAAAGTAAAAGTCTTGAGAGCCTTGTTTTTCCTGTGGCAGCTTATGGTTGTGAATCATGGACGATTACCAAAACTTCCAGACAAAGAATCAAATCCTTCCAGTCTAAATGTTACAGAAAGATCCTCAAAATACCCTGGACAGAGAAAAAAACAAATGTAGACATTCGGCAAGAGTTGAGCATAGAGGAGAACTGGTTTATCAATTCCATTTTGGCTAGAAAATGCAAATACTTTGGTCACATCAAGAGACCCAATGGTCTTGAGAGAACGGTGATGGAAGGTATGGTGCCAGGCAAAACAGGAAGGGGTAGACCAAGAAGACGATGGCACCAAGATATCCAGGAATCCCTGAATATGACTGTGGCGGAGGCTGGTGTTTTAGAAAGGGAATGAGTTTCTTTCGGACAGACTGTGATGGGAGCGACGTTCTACAAAGGACATGCTACATGATGATGAACTCTTTCACTACCACATGCCGCTGGGAGTGGCTTATAGATTTATCTATTATGGCCAGAAGCTGATAAACGCGACATGTTTGGTTTAGTTAGAAAACGAACCTCAACAGACTAATTGCATCAAAATCATATTCAAATTTTTGAAATACCACAGGGCATGAGCTTTTCAAGCCATAACAATGTCTGCATGTTTTAAAATCGATTTTATTGTAGAATATTTGCAGGTTTAAAATTTGTTACAAAGATGTGTAAAATGGTTTAGCAAAGTAAAAAGTAAACGATTCACAGACAAGTGGAAGTAGCTAGATAAATTAAAACAAATATAAATACTGGTAAAAATGCATGTTCTTGAATGATTTCTACTCATAATTGAATACACTACAACGAAATTATTGAATCAAGAAAAATACATAAAATGCCAGGATTTGGCTGTAAGTAGACTTTTATAGTACACCTAAAACGAACAATGAAAGAGCACATAAATATTTCCTTACAAACTTCCTGCAAGTAAGCCAGCAATTGACTCCTCACATGCTCCGATTGGAGCGTTTTGTAAAACAAACTTGTCATCTTCTGGTTGATCAGTTGTAAGACTGGTTGTAAGGTTGTCTGAGCATGTGTCTCCATTCAACCCTATCCTCTACAACTTTCTTTATTTCAGCATGTTCATTTTTTTATTATCTGCATGCCTAAGAGGTCAAGGTTAGTTTTGGTTGCCCACTTCCTTTTTCCTGGATCTTGTCCTCTAGTATCTTCTATAGAAGACTTTCATGTCATATATTGTGTCCCAGTGAACTCTATCTTTGCTTTTGTATCATTTTAATGATTTGTCTTGGTTCGCCTACCTCAGTAAGGACATTGTCATTGGATCTTTTTTCTGTCCAACTCACTATTTCTATTCTATGATAGCACCCCATTTAAAATGCTTTCAAGCTTTTTTCATTCTTCTTTGCTAAAGTCCATGTTTGAGTCCCATGTAATGAATTTAATAAAATTACAAAAGTACATCACCAAGATGGCGGATGGTCAGTCATATCTACAAAGTCTCTCCCGTTAACGGAAATCAATGTACAAGAATGAAGAAATGTGATATTTGTAGAGCTGATACCATTACACTATTTGTTGAAGTTTTTTCATAGAATTCGCTTCGGGAAAGTTTCTTTTTCTTCATACAGTTTTTCATTACATTTGGTGAACTGTTGTCAAGACGTATTTTCATGATGCATCTCTTGTAGCACACATTATCGCGGAAGAACTTCCTGATAATTATTGACAACTAGGTCAACAATTTTTGTGGAATGGAACTTGCTGAACTTGATGAAGTTATACATATGATTACATGGTTATAATAGAGGGAATGTCCATCCCCGAATTTACAGTCTGTAACAGCCTGAGAGGTGGAATAACCTTTTACGATCAACGGCTCAAGGGGTGAAAAAGCAAAGTGTGTGTGGCACACATTGGTCGTATCCAGGATATTTAAATGGAAGGACACTGTGGAATATCTAGGGACCTAACCACATGTAACCCTTAATTAGCAATGGAAACACAGGTGTAAAAAATTCTGAATACCCGTAAGAGAGGACTAACAATAGGAAAGTGGAATGCCCGTACACTTCACCAATCGGGAAAACTGGACAACCTGATAACAGAGGCAGGAGCTATGAATATAGATATATTGGGTGAGGCGAAACTGAAGTTAAGGATAAACAGAACGATGCAAGTCAGCAGGCCACGCTATTGAGTACAATACCTGAAAGAAGATAAGAAAAACGAGTTCTGTATAACACTCAGGAATAAATATCATGCAATGGAGCAGCTAGATGAAGGGGCCAGCATTGAGGATAAATGGGAACAAGTACAGGGAATGAGGAAGTGCTAGAAATGAAGAATGGATAACAGCAGAAACAATCACTGAGATCGAGAAGAGACGAAATAAGAAAATGGCCTTACTTAATAGCAAAATAAGAGCCGCAAAAAGCACAGCACCGAAAAAGTATTTAGAGAGCAACAAGAAGGTTAAAAAGAGCATCAAGGCGGACAAAAGACATTACATTGATGGTCTGGCTGAGGAAGTGAAAGAGACTGCAGGAAAGGGAAATATAAAAGGTCTATATGAGGCTACGAAGAAACTATCGAGAAGGTATCAAAACCATGGTAGACCAATCAAAAATAAACTTGGGGAAAAGATTACTAACCTTGAAAACAGAAGAAAAGATGAGTAGAACACTTTGAAGAGCTTTTGAACAGACTAGCACCAGACAACCCACCAGCAGAGGAGGACCTGCTGACCAACTGTAATAGTCCAAGTAAAGAAGAGATTAGAAGGGCAATAGAGTTTCTAAGGAATGGAAAAGCAGCAGGATCTGATGGGATACCACCGGAAACCATAAAAGCAGATGTTGAAACATCTACTAACATGCTCCACAACTTGATAGGCACCATCTGGGAGCAAGAAAACTTACTAAAAGATTGGAGAGAGGGCTGCCTGTGAAATTGCCTAAGAAGGCAGATTTACAAGAATGCAAAAACCATAGAGGAATAATGTTATCAGTCCTGGGAAAGGTGTTCAATAGAAAGGTTGAAAAAGGCAGTAGATAACAAGATAAGGGATGAGCAGGCGGGATTCAGACAGAATAGATCCTGCATTGACCAGATAGCCACATTGCAGATAATTGTGGAGCAATCATTGGAATAGAATTTGAACATCAATTTCGTTGATTATGAAAAGGCTTTCGACAGTTTGGAAAGAGATATTCTCTGAAAAAATACTGAGACACTATGGAATTCCTCAAAAGCTCACAAACATAATTAAACAGACATATAAAAGTATGCAATGAGAGAGGGAAGAGAGAGAAGGAAAGAGGGACAGACGAGGATTTAAAAGCAAGGATACAATAAGCAAGAGTTGCATTCGGAATGTTGAAACCTATATGGAACTCCAAAAAAATCAGAAGGAAGACAAAAAATAAGGATTTTCAATTCAAATGTGAAGCCAGTCCTGTTGTATGGAGGATGACCAAAGGCAATGACAGAATAATGCAGGGTTTTGTCAACAGATGCCTGAGAAAGATTCTTGGTATAAAATGGTGTGACAAAGTTACAAACGATATACTGTTGGATGGAGAGAGCGGGACAAGATAAATTGGAACAGGACATCTTAGGAAGATAGTGGAAATGGATAGGTCATTAATTAAGAAAGCCCCAGGCCAGTATCACCAGACAATCCCTGTCATGGAACCCCCAGGGAAGGAGAGGCATAGCCAGAAAAAGGAATACATGGAGACAAGATCTGGAGGCGGAAGTAAAGAAAACAGCTGGAAGGAGGTGGAATAGATTGCATTGGACAGAGCTGCTTGGCGAGGTTGGTTGATGGCCTATGCACCCCTGGGTGATAGAAGATAAATAGAAGATAGAAAATAAATGACAAAAAGATAAATACATTTTCATACATTCAGGAGACAAACAGCATGTAAGAGGTGCTGGTGTATTATTACAGAAAGAATTATAAAAATACATCTGTGGATACTGGAGACATATCGATCGAATGATGCTATTGAAAATCAGAGCCAGACCATATGATATGTCCATTTTACAAACGTATGCACCAACCTCAGATTACAGATAAGAATAATTAAATGAATATTATGAAGACCTCAAGCAGTTACTTAACACAATGGCTTCAACAGATATACTAATTGTTATTGGTGACATGAATGCTAAGGTAGGAAAAGGGGAATTAAAAACATTGTGGGAAAATATGGGTTTAGAACAAAAAATAAAAGAGGAGCCAAACCATCAACATATGATAATGAAGGACCCAGCATCCTATGATCAGAGGTGGAAAATGTGATAAAAACTATGAGAAAAGGGAAAGCAACAGGGCCTGCCTCTATAAACATAAAAATGATAGAGGCCCTGGAGGAATTTGGTATAGATATATTTACTGATCTGTGTAATGACATATACAATACTGGATGCATACCAATGGACCTGAAAACATCTACATTTATAACACTCCTAAAAAAACCTCATGCAACAGAAACTCAGACTTTAGAACAATAAGTCTAATGAGTCAGACAATTAAAATACTACTCTAGATCATACAACAGAGAATAAGAGCTAAAGTAGAGAGGGTAGTTCTAAAAGAACATTTTGGTTTTCGAAAGTTTAATGGAACAAGAGAAGCAATTTTATGTGTTCAAACTCTGACAAAGAAATATATAGAAAAACATCATGACATTTATATTTGCTTTAAAGACTACCAAAAGGCTCAGAGAGAAATTAATTAAATGTCTACAAGAAATAGGTCTAGATAGTAAAGACATTAGACTGCTCCGCAATCTGTACTGGGAACAAACCGCTACAGTAAAATCAGGAAAGTTATGCTCTCCAAGTATAGATGTTAAAAGAAGAGTGAAACAGGGATGTGTATTATCTCCTTGTCTTTTTAATATCTACACAGAACAAATATCCAAAAAGATAGAGGGGATGTCAGTGCTTGTCATTGGATGAGTGACAATGAATAATCTAAGATATGCGGATGATACAGTTTTGATGGCAAAAATTGAGCAACAATTACAGGGGCTTGTGACAACAATATACACAATAAGTCAAGAGTTTGGATTAGACATGAATATAAAGAAAACAAAGACTATGATAATTGGGAAAAGTGACAATAAACCATGTATGCAGATAAAAAAAAAAGATCAACTACTTTAGCAGGTACAGAGTTTCTCATACCTAGGTCATTTGATAATGGAAGATGGCAGCTGTAAAAAAGAAATCACAAAGAGAATAGGTATGGCTAAGATGGTATTCAACAACATCCGACACATACTGACATCCAAACAGATAAATCAGAATTTGAAAATGAGAATTGTCGGGTGTTATGTATACTCGCCACTACTTTATGGTGCAGAAACAAAGACAATGAATAACAAGTTGGAAAAGAGTATTGCAGTCTTCAAAATGTAGGTTTATAGATTATGTTGCATTTATTGGAAAGAGAAGAAAACAAATTTAGAGGTATTGAAAAAGTTGGGGGTAAAAAGAGAATTAATGGCCAAGTTCAGGGTTAGACAATTATATGTTATTTTGGTCATATAACAAGATATACCTCCTTGTTGAAGACCATACTGAAGGGTAGCGTGAAAGGCAGTCTTTCAAGAAACGGGCAATGTTTTAAGTGGGTGGATAACATCAAGAGATGGATTGGAGAAAGCGTCTCAGATTGCACCATCAGGAGATTCATTGCACTCGACCTTCGAGGCAGAGATGGCACTTGAACTGAACTGAAAATCAGTTCACTTTGTCCCTTTTTACCAAATTTTGTTTGAGTTTCATTTTCATTCTTAATATTTGCTTTACAACTGCTGCCTTTTACAGCCACTTCTCAGAAGTTGTAGCTTGCAAACTCATTGTAGTGCTTAGAGTGTTGAAATCACATGACGGAATAAATTACCAACGAATGAGCACTTAAGTAGATTAGTTATGTATAAGTGAGCGCAAGAATGTAGCAAAACTGGGGTGAAAAAAAGAAAAATATGTGATTTATAGTTCCAATAAATGTAACAACAAAAATTGAGACATAATGTAATTTAGTGTGCCGAATATCACACTGTCTGCAAGAAACTGACCAATTTTTTTCTAACAATTAAATAAAAAATTTATTTAACCTTTACCAGACTGCACTAAAAAATGGACCCTGCAGCTACATTAATTTTCAGCACGTCATATTTTTCTTTGGTTGTTGATTTTGAGAGCATGTGACCTTTTTATAAGTTGGCCTATAGATATGATTGTGTTTTGTTTAGAGACATAAATAAGGAACTTGTCGGTGCTATTGTTTTTGTGTGTGTGTTTGTTCATTTCTGAGATAGAAGAAGAAGGTGACAATTTTTAAAAACAAAGCACACATTTTTAAACTTTTAATTTAATTCACTGGAATCACAACAAAGTATTGATACTGTGTTTATAATATCAGGACAACTGTTAGTTCACACTAAAAACATATTTATTACATCTATATGAACAAACTAAACTACTTCACAAAGATCTTCTACAACTTACTTCACTATTCCCAATAATGCACTGAGTCCACACTAATTGAAAAATAAAAATATATCCTTTCAAAACTCTGTTTTATCAAAGTTGACCTACACTTTTGCAGCTAAAGTCGGTAGTGAAGGAAGTGACGATTGAGTACTATCAAATCAGCCTCATTTTCAAATTTCTGTACGGTGCTGTGGATGTTTTATATGATAATATCGTCATTGGTTGATGTCGGGAAAAAATGTCAGACTCAGGTGGACAAACTGAGTTTTCTGTTTGCAAAAATAATAGCCTCGGGCACCGTAAAAATTAAATCTAACATTATTTATTTATCTTACTGCTGAAATTGAACTTACCATCTGTGAAGAGAAGACAGCATCCATGACATCTTGCACAATGCTGCTGTTGAAGTGCAGTTCTGATGTTAGGTACCAAGCCAGGTATTTGGGGTCTTTTACCATATTTTTTACTTGAACTGTGTGTAAACAAATTTTTTTTTAATGCTTTTGTTTTTTCAAGATTAATATTTTCACACATTTTAAATGTATAACAAATTTCACACTCGCTATCAAACTCCAGTCTGCTAATTGTTCAGCCTTCCTCAACAAACAAAAGAAAAAAGGTAAAGTTACATCTGAAACATTGAGCATAAATGTATAGGTCAACTATAAGTCTAGCTATAAAACATACACACTTTTAAAGATAATATATAAATGATTATTAGTTCTACTTCTTTGTTGTCTTAACAAGGACATTGTTATGTAGTATCATAGTTTACAGTGAGGCTGTGATATCTGCACCTTTCGTCCTGACATCCGGTTTCAGTATGGCACATTTGATTTACCATGTTTGCCTTGCCTCTTTGATCTCTATTCTCTCAACCTGGCTGGACAGATGTTGCTTGTTATATCAGGGCCATCACTTGGAGGTGGAAAAGAGTCTTGGACAGCTCTGGTTCACTGACCCTGATTAAAGCAGTCGGTTTTAAGTCGCTTACTGTTGTCATCTCATTCACTGCATCTTCAGCACATTGCTTCAATGTGAGGTATAGGTTTCAACTGCAGCTGGTTCGTTTACAAGAAGCTTGTATCCTAGCTTTTGCCTTGACTGATTACAATAGCAATGTTTTTTAATGACTAGATTGCTAACCCACAGAATGTCAGTTGCTGTTTTTGACAGTGAAGTGACCACAGCCAGGATTTATAACTGTAAAAAACAGATTATGTGTAATTGTATTTAGATTTTAATTATTGTTGTAGGAGTCCCAATGGTTAAATATGTCATCTAAACACCTTGGGATTTGACAAGTTAAACATTTATTGAGACAAAATGTCTAGCACAATGCACAAAGAAGGAAATGTAAAAAAATAATACAAATTATGGTTAACTTGTACATCTAGTTTACATATATGAAGATCTAATCCATATATATATTTTTATTTTTTCAAATAGCTATAAACATTTTTCAGTAAAAAGAATATTCTCTAATGGTTTTTATTTAACCTTGTTCAAGAATAAAATCTTTGAAGATGTCCAATGACAAGATTCCCTTCAAAACCTTCCTGATGTCCTTAATCAGCAGAGCCCTTTTATTGTTTGCTGGCAACACCTCTGCAATATTATCTACAAGGCTGTCCAGGCTAGGAATCAAACAAAATCAAAGAACAATTAGCAATGTAGTGTGGCATTTTCAAATAAGCTATCTACGAACCACTATGTCAATTCCATAAGTACAGAAACCACCACAGCAACAACACACTTTGTTCTTTGTCTCAAGCTTTCTTTAAGGAGCCATCTACAGTGTTGGCCCTCTGGTTCATTAGGAGCAAGATGGGGAAGAATTCATATAATTCATTCATTTAATAATTAAATAATTAATTCAAAACATTCATATTAATATTATCTTATTCTAAATTAAATTTTAGCATAAATATAATTCATAGTCATTAAATTGTTTTAAAGTACACAGAGTGACCAAAACATCAACTGTTCTGTTACCTGTTTGTTAGATTAGTGAGGATATGACCTTGAGCAATTTCATCTAGAATGTCAAAATGATTCCTCAACACATTAATGTTGAAGTCAGTCATGAATTCTGTCATGAAAATGAAGAGATCGTTAAACTGGACAATAATGGCTGCCAAATCTGTTGCCATTATGTTGATGAAATTTACAATGTCGACTGCTGGCTTTGGCATCATCTGTAAAAAGTAACAAAATTATATGCAACCATCAAGTACATGATTGCTGGATAACTATCCACTTACAGACAGCAGAACTCAAATTTGAATTACCCTGTAATCAACTAAAAACACCACTAAAATATCTTTCATGTACAAACAAAAAGTGTGCAATGTGCTACAAGATACTGTGATAAATATGAGACAGTTGTTTAATTCATTCACTCATGCATGTATGGGACCTCTGGACACATTTGTTTTGGCAATTTAAAAATCTCTTGCAATGTGAAGTTCTTCATGCCTATTTCACATAGAATGAGACCTTGCTGAAAATTATGTGAACTAGGGGTTGTAAGCTTTGCTTAAAATTCCAACGTACCAGATTGAAATCACACGCCATTGGTTTTTTCCGGGTATGAACAATTCTCCCAATCGACTCCGCTGTAAATGGGTACCAGATAAAGTCAGGGGAAAATTTTTGAGCTGTCATAAGAGCTACATAGTTCTGCATTGTTGTAGGAACTTCCAGCAATGATAGGGACTGAGAATATAAAGGAGTGCAGTCGGTCGGTTCAACAAACCCTTTTCTATTTATATAAAACCTTATACAATGAAGTCTCTACCACTTTATTCTCAAAATCTGTATCTGCTATGGGACTGCCTTTACTTTTATCTTATTTAAATGACAATGTTTATCACCTGCTCGCGCACACACACACATTCACATGTGCACATACACATATATACACAATAAGAATGCCTTGTTATGCTCACATCTTTAATTGTCTCAGACATGGCTGAAATATTCTTCAAGAAGTTGACAGTATGTATGATCTCTGTGGTACAAATCATAGAGCTAATTTCTGTAACATTGACCAGTGATGCTATTGGTATACTCAATATGTGTGATAGCTTGTCTGGGTTACAAAGAATGTCTTTCACCTCCTCTGTTGGTTGTGTGAGGAAGTAAGCCTGTATGGGAAAATAATAAATCTAACAGATGAAAACGGCATAAATTAAGCAACTGAAAGATCATATTTTAATATGCCTTTAGAGCGCATGAGCTGCAGTGGTCAGCAACCCATAGCTGACTGCTAGCGTCAAGGCCAGCGAACTAAAGCTGCCAAAACCCTTCTACACCATGCGGTGATCCTGGATAACAGGCAGCAGCAGGGCAGATTGGCTAAGGAGAAAGGATCGAAGAGGGAATGCTAACCCGGTACTCAAAAAATGCTTGCTGAAGTCGGATGTGTTGGACCGAAATGTGCAAATATCGCAGTCAAGCTGTAAACTATGACACAACGCATTCCGTTCTCTGGACTACATTCTGCTACTTAAGCCCTTTCAGGGCTTGGTAGCGGGAGATTTAGAACGAACGAAGCCAAGCCAAGCCATATGCCTTTAAATACCTTTTTAAAAAAAAATATGCATGTGTAATTCAAAGTATTTATTCAGTATTACAAAAACAATAATAATAATGACAACAAAACAAAAATCAAACAGAAATCAAATATTTTAAGGGCCACGTCATCTGCAAACGCTAGTTCCGATATGTAACTTGGTCTCATCTTCCAGTACCCTAATTCATACTTTTTTGTCCGTTCTTTGCAGGCTTTGATGACTTCATCCATGAGGAGTATGAAAAGGTACGGTGATAGAATGTCCCCCTGTCTTACTCCGCTAGTAGTCTTGAACTCTCCTGACTTTTTGATTTGATGTCCGCACATAATTTCTGCATGTTTTATAGAAACTCTGTATGGCAGAGATCAGGGGTCCTGGGATGTTCTTCCTTGTCAGGCACTCCCAGAGTTTGTCCCAAGGAACTTTATCAAATGCTTTCTCCAAATGCAAAAAGCAGAAATGCATCTCTTTATCATATTCAAGAGCATTTTCACTTAGCTGTCTGAGTGTAAAGATAAGGTCTTGAGTACTTCTGTTTGCCCTAAACCCACATTGAGTTTCATCCATGTTTGGCTCTGCTAGACCTCTTAATCGCCGTTCTAGAATCCTAGAGTAGACTTTCCCAGGGACACTGAGAAGGGATTTTCACATTGTCGATTGTCGCCCTTTTTAAATATTGGTATTATTATTGCAACCTCCCAGTCTCTTGGTATCTTCTTGTGGCGCCAAGCTGCCTTGAGAATCTTTATGAATAGCATCTCTCCTGCCGCTCCCATGTATTTAACCATTTCTGGTGTTATACCATCATGTCCTGCTGCTTTACCAATCTTAATTTTCTCCAATGCTGCCTTTAGTTCTTCCATTGTGATATTATTGTTTCCCTCCATGGCTCCCTCTTCTTGAATTGGGACTGTTACTTCCAGAGTTTGGTTTTCCTCCACTCCAAGGAGATCTGAGAAATATTCTTTCCATCTGTTCATTACCTCTTCTGGAGCAGTTAACAGAGCACCTTGTTTATCTTTAACAAATTTTAGGGGGCATTCCTTTTCCTTCCTCATGTTCTTTAAGGTCCTGTAGAACAGTTTCTAGTTTTCTCCAGCATTATTTTCCAGTTTCTCTCCAAATTCTTTCCAGGATTTCTGTTTGGCCTTAAGCACAGTCTTCTTTGCTTCTGTTCTAAAATTTACATATTCTTTATATTTCTTTGTTTGTTCTTCTGTATTCCTGGCCCCTAGGTATTGCTTCCATGCCTTTTTCATTTCTCGTATTATTGTTTTCACTTCTTCTGTCCACCATGGTGTACTCTTTCTCTTCCACCCTTCTTTAGTTTGACCGCATGCCTCTGCTGCAGCCTCTTTGAGGATGTCTTTGAATTTTACCCAGAGCATTTCCAAATCTTCTTCAGATTCCTCTATCCTTTCTATTGCTGTTGTTATGAGCTTTTGGTATCTCCTCTTAACATCTGGTTCTCGTAGTTTGTAAGCCTTAATTTTATTTTCTTCTCGTGTATTATGTTTTATGCTTGCTGATGGGTGTTGCCTGGCTGGATAGTGTTTTTCAATTTCTCTCTTTATTTTAACTAGGTAGTGGTCGCTTCCTATCTCTGGTCCTCTGAACACTCTAGCCTCCTTTACATGCTTGAAATCAGTTTTCCTCACTATCGCATAGTCAATTATAGATCTTTCGTTTCTTGCCGGCTCGCATCTTGTGTAGGCATGGATACGCTTGTGTGGAAACCTTGTATTTGTAATGACAAGGTTTTGTTCTCTGCAGAATCTCAGCAGTCGTTTTCCATTGTCATTTAAGACATCTTCTCCATACCTACCGATCACTCCATCCCATCTAGAATAGTCATTTCCAACTCTTGCATTGAAGTCTCCAAGGAGAAGTATTTCATTATGGCAATCGTCAATGGTCCTTTGAAGGAGCTCATAAAATTAATCTTTTATGTCAGTGCTCTCATCTTCGTTTGGTGCATACACAGTGACGATATCCATTTGACTATCCTCCTCTTGTAGACTTAGAACCATCAGTCGTTCTGAAATGAATTTCCATCCTTTAATGTTTGCTTTGTTGTTTCTATTCACCAAACATCCAACCCCTGCTCTGGCTCGTTCACTCATGGGAACTCTGCTGTAGTATAGCATGTTGCCGTCATGGTCCAGAACGCTCTGTCCCTTTTTCTTTGTTTCTGTAAGTGCCAGGACTGTCAATTTTGCTCTCCTCATCTCCTTTATTAGTTCATGTTCTTTTCCATTTATACTTCGTACATTCCATGTTCCGTAAATCGTGGTCCTTTTTTCTCGCCTGTTCGTCGCCGTTGAGGTCAGTCCAGTTTTCTCTAAGTTTTGACTTGAAACTCATTTATTTTTAGACAAACAGGTGATTAGCCTGTTGTGTCTTTGCATGGTGGAGGGGCTGCCTCCTTACAGCCTCCATGCCTGCCGACCCGTTTTTGTCCACGGCTGCTTATTTATTTGCAGCTAACCTCCAAATTAGGAGGCCTTTCAGCAATCCGCAACCCTGCTGACGCGCCTGGTAGGAGGTAGGTTCCTCCCCCAGGATGATGCTTCTCCGAGTCATTTTATGTTAATGTCAATCAAGCTGTGGTAAAACTGAAACGTGCTAATCTATCTTATTCGCCTGTTGGCTGTTTAGTGAAAAACCTTGGGTAAGAGGATTTCATGACTGGGGACACCTGATAGAGGTACCAGACATTTATGAAATGCTTCATAGCTATCTGTGCCCACTACCTAAACCTGGTAAGGACTCCATGCTTCTCAGCAGCTATCGAATAATCACAATACAAATTGTATATAGAAAATTGCTCGAGAAGATAGTGGCCAGGAAAATAATGGCCTACCTTGAACGGGAGCAGATTCCACCCAATAGTCTGGGCAGCTATAGAACAGTGAAGGAGAC
The DNA here is from genome assembly GCA_036924085.1 of Ariolimax columbianus. Taxonomy (NCBI): domain Eukaryota; kingdom Metazoa; phylum Mollusca; class Gastropoda; order Stylommatophora; family Arionidae; genus Ariolimax; species Ariolimax columbianus. Next base: position 53,911,496 of record JAVGWX010000006.1, on the reverse strand, counting down.
CTGGGCTAACACTGGAACTTTCGCATATGATGTATACGAAGGGTTTCAGTCAAAACAAGAAACAGTCGCGGTGGCAGTCAACATGGAAGACACATACAACCGTGTCGATTTTGGGACCTTAATTACCTGTCTGCAGCAGTGTGGTTTAAACCCGTGGCTGGTTAGTTGGATATCAGCTGCCTTGATGGAAAGAACAGTGGGATCATGGACATCAGAACAGAGGCGAATATGTCCAGCACTGCCTCAAGATTCTTCGCTCTCATCGGTGCTGTTCAACATTTACACAGTAAAAGTGGCCAATATTCAACCCACAGGGACAGGGCGAATGTTGACACTTGCCGATGACATCCTAACGTACAGGACTGGCTCAGACAGGCAAGAGTTGGTCAAAGACATCCAGGAAACCTTGCAAGCAATCTCACAGTAGTGCGGCGACTCAAGCTTCAAGATCAATCCGAACAAGGCCTGCATAATGTGGTGCTCTTTGAATAATTCCTTAGTAAAGGCTGGGCTCCCAGGCATCACTTTTGATGGTTGCACCATTGACAGGTGCGACAGGTTGAAATACCTCGGAGTGACTTTTGATCGCATTCTTTCCTATAACTGCCATGTTGACCACATCGTACAAAGATGCAAGAGAGGGTTAGGAGCACTCAAAACCATGGCTGCTGCCGGCTTGGAACAATGCCTCCTATTTCGTCAGGTCGTGTTGTCTGTCATCGATTATGGACTAGGCATCCTCACACTATCAAGAACAGTGTGAAAGGTTGGAACGCACCCAGAATGAAGGTATGCGACTGGTTCTGGGCTGCACTGGAGATACCCCAATTGTGATGATGCGGTACATGTTGGGATTGTTATTGGTGATATCCAGACATAAACTGGCACAAGTCAAAGCCTATATGCATGTCACCACATACATAAGGCACCCTCTGCAGAGTAGTATCTCATACATCAAGGGATCAAGAATCAAGAGAGGGTCGTCATGGATGGCCCAGGCTGAGACAACAATCGGACACGTCACTCCAGCCTAGACGATAGCCAAAGGGGAAGAATGGGTCAAAACTGGTGATAGAATGATAGAGTACCAGAGAGTCATCATAACCTTAGGCAAAGAATGCAGAGAACAGAGCAACAAGAGAGCAGAGCACGAGGCAAATCAGCTAATAACTGAGAACACCCAGGAGAGTGACGCTGTCATATACACTGACGGATCAGTCGTGCGCAGTCGGACATCAGGCTGGGGTTTCTCGTCTAGAGTGAGAGGAGAGGTCATTGCTGAGCGCAGTAGGGCATACATGTCAACAAGCTCCAGCATGAGAATGGAGATGTAAGCAGTGACCTCAGCACTGAAATGGATATCTGAGACTTCTATAACAAAGGCAGTCATTGTGACGGACGCGCAAGCCGTACTTCAGAAAGTACAGAAAGGATGGCTTAGGTATGAGTGGATAGCTGCTGTTGAGGCCTCAAACCTCTAGGAGTTGACCTGGATCTACTGTCCTGCTCATGCCGAGATTCGGGGCAATGAAAGAGCTGACATCTTGGCTTAACAAGCTCCCATCATGGGCACATTAGTGATGGATAGAAGTGACATTTTGAAATCAATCAATGACCGCCAGCTGAATGAGGACACCGCAATGGATGAAGCAGCAATCCACAGACTGCAAAGTTTCAACATTAAACGAGGTTCGAGCAGAGTGGGGCGCATGAGAGGACGGCACAGGAGAGTGTACAACCAGCGAGCTACAGGGACCATCAGCATCTATACCTTACGCCATTTGATGAGAGAGACTGAGCACCTATGGGTATGCCCGGAGTGCAGTGACATCGATTCTTAGAAACAGAAAACAGAACAGAAATACTTGTTGACCAAATACATTGTTACATGATCCTGAAATAGTCTTGCTTGAACTAAACACTCACAGTGCAAATCGAAGATGGTATATGAAATGAAACAAATTGCTGTAGGCATGCTTCAGTCACTCTCATATACACTTAACGATATCAAACCTCTGTCCTTCTTCTCAATTATGGTGTGCACCACACAAAACATCAGCAAAACTGATCAACTTAGTCAAGTCAAATCATTAGATCTGTGTAGAAACAAACACTATAAGCAAACCTAAAAATAAGTTAAAACTTTGTGAGTCATTTGTTGATGCTTCAGTTGATGATGTCCAATTTACTAGCTGTCTCTGTGACACTGTCTTTGAACAGATGTACATTTTCTTTGATAACAGTGCATGGAGGATGACTATGCTTTCATCACAGTGCAGTTCAGGCTCAAACATTACAATGAAGAGATTGTGCCTAACTAAATGGTCATCAAGATATGACTGCCTTCATGAGATTAGCTACCACTTTGTGGATATCTATAAAGTTCTCATAATGATCATTCTGACCAGTAAGATGAAGGATGAAGTTGCTAATGCACCCACTATCAAGAAGAAGGTAGAATATATAGATTTTTATTTCACTCTTGCAATGATGACACAAATTCTGGAAGCAACCCATGGCACTCCAAAACTACTTCAATCTCTGAGTGCACCCTGAGGAAAGCGAATTATATTATCAAGCAACAGCACAAGAATTTCAGAACCTGCAAAATGAGTACGATTCCATCTACAATACTGCTATTAGCCTGGTAAAAGCTTGGGCCATGAAAAATCATTTTGGTAAAATGTAAAACGATTGTTTGATGAGATGTGTCACTATGAACCACCTGCGCCTACAGAAAAACTTTTCAGAGTGAACATGTTTTTGGCTAGGGTAGATAGATTATGTGGACAAATCATACAGTAAATTCTTAGTCTTAGTTTGTTTAATGTTCTGTTGCCTTCGACATTGTTAGATGTCTGTGACCACAAACTGCATGCTGCAGCTGAATTGCTAGCTAAACAGTATAACACAGACATTGCCAGAGACATCTGAACGATCATTTTCTAAACTAAAACTTATCAAAAACTACTTATAAAGTACCATGTTTGAGGAGCGACTGACTAACTTACAATGTAGTCAATAGAAAATTAACATGCTAAAAAGCTGACATTTCAAAAGTGATGTATATTTTTTTAGCAAGAAATTTGCGCACAAATGAACTTTTTAGTATTCTTTGCCTTAGACTACCATAGACACTTGTTTCATTTGGCTATCTAATTTATGTTGTATGTAGCTGTGTTTTTTATCGCTTGCAATCAGTGGGGCCAACCACAAGGGTCCCTAAACATAAATATGTACAAAAGCCCACCAAAATATTCAAACGTGAATGAGTCAAGACAGAACACAATATTACAGCTGGCAAAATAGTTGGACAAAAGAGACTGAGAATAACAGAGACAGAGAGAGAGAGAGAGAGAGAGAGAGACAGAGAGATAGAGAGAGAGAGAGAGAGAGAGAGAGAGAGAGAGAGAGAGAGAGAGAGAGAGAAAGGAGTGTAAAATAACTTAAAATAGATTTTGTGATGAGAATTGATGTTTGCCTGCTGGCATAGCATCTGAAGATAATAAATAATGTAAGAAAAGATTAGAATAGCAAAACACATACCGAATCTGTATTAACAGATGTATTTAGGAAAGAGTTTACAACAGACTGTGACCAGCCAAGTGTATTCATTAGATACTCTGCTGCCCTCACTTTGTCTTGCAATAGATCAGCCAGATGTATAAATCCTGGATAAGATTAAAAAACAACTTGCACTTATACATTATACCAGCATATACACTATGCAATCCCTGACTTGTAAATGGGGTGATTTACTGAAAATATTTGTTTCAGGCAAGTAAAGGATCCATTTAGCAGTTCTAAATGAAGATTCCTCTATGCATTGTAAACAGACTCAACTTTGCCATAGTATATAAATGAACTTTTAAAAGTTATTGTTTCAATTTTTACATCAAACAGTAAATATATCTGAAGTGCAGAAATACCAAACCTTCATTTCCTGAGCTGACTCCTTCAATAAAAATGTTTACGATGCTGACAAGATTTGGATCCTGCAATAACTTTTGGAGCTCTGGTATTTGCAGGATTGTGAACATCTCCTTGATGAAATTGATTGTTCTATAAAATCAAGAAACATGAAATAAAACTAGTTTACTTTTCCGGCAAATTAAATCCACATTTACAAATAATTGTTAGCAAAGTAAAATAACATTTCATTTCTCAGGAAATCATGTCCTATTCTAGAAATATAAAATTTAAATTGGTACCATTAAATTTATTAAATAAAGGTAAAGGCCGCCGTCCATCGCAGACGATGATGGCATAATTTATTTGCTAGCGTTATTTTTAGTAAGGATTAACTGTGCTTTTTATCCTCACTCTCTTGTCTGGAGCCGCCCGACCCCAGTGGCAAGTCAAGGACAAGACGACTAGGGGGCAGCTACGAGATGCAGGGGACTCCGCATCAAGCACCGGTGAAAAAAACTGCGGAGTCCGGAGTCAAACCCACACCACCTGATAGACTTCTAGTTGAGCGCCGTGACTGGCCGCCAACACATCAGCTTAGAATATTCTGTAATATTTCATCTTCTTCCAAAACTCGAATGAATTTTAAAAGTGTTTTATCAACGGAACACCACATGAGGACCGTACTACAATTAGAATATGTGAAATAAGATATACACATTTGATAATGTGCCCTATTCTAGTTGTAGTTGAACTCTAAGCCTATCGTCCCCTATTCCCGACAACACGTGTGCACAAAATCACTGGGCAATGCAGCAAAAATACACATGTACTCTCGAGGCATCTTGCTAACCCTTAAACCGGAGGTGTGTAGGGGTCACTCGTTACCACTGGAGGTGACAGGATGTCTTGCCTACCTAGAAGTCCTTGTTAGTGATAGACCCAAACAAATGTGTGTTAAGATAAGGGGCAGGAGAGGTAGTAAAAGAAAAAGTAGGAAGCCTAGAACAGGGAAAACTTTTTTAGATTTGCTCTCCCCTGCTCAAGCCCAGCCAGCTAAGAAAGGAATTTGTCATCAGTCTACCACGACAGCAAATGGGCTGAGTGGTGTGGACCACACGGAACACGGCGAGGCACCTGAGCAGCCGTGGTCATTCACTGCACCCGAGTACATATCCAGTCGTCCTGATTAGTCTTGCCACTGGTTAAAGTTGGACTTGAGTGAGGTCGACGAACTGCACAGCCCTTCCTCACTTAAATCAAATTCATTACCCAAATCATTCTCTTTTCATTTATCCAGTACTAACATAGTCGAGTCCTGTGGCGAGCATCGAAGCAGAACAGAAGTCCCTGACAAGCTAAACTACAGTCAAAAAGCTGCATCATTTTCGGGACTCCTGGCTGAGCAATAAAGCGGATGAGATACATGGATTTGCTGACAATCATGATCACCGTATTGCAAAGCGAACTTCCCATACTTTCACTTCCCGCGAGTATGCAGAACCCAAATTTTACTCGTCAGTCATCTCCGCACCCATCCACAACCCAGAATTACAGAATACTCGACTGGAAAGACTGGCTAAGTGAAAAAAGAAATGGTCCTCATCACTCGTGATGGACGAACAACAACAACCTGATCACGAGGCCGACGGCTTAACCACTTTGCCACGGAATCCCCAATTGACCAAATACATGTAGATAAATGCTGAGCTATTTTTTACATTCAATTTGAACTTTGTGAAAGACATTACACAATATAAAAAGGGAAGCTTGCACAAAATTTCAGTACTTAGTGAAAGATATCATCGTGGCTTCAAAATTGTCTTCTGCCCTGGACAGACACTGTGACATTTGATTTATATTCAACCCATTGTTCAGCACAGTGAAGTTTATCATTTTCATCAGCAAAGCATTTCCATGTAAAATGGCTGAGCAGCTCAAAGGTTCTGGTGGAGTGATCGACTGCTTAACAGCCTGCAAAAAGAAATAGTACACTTTTTTAAACACATGTTTAGTAGCCCATTGTCAATCAAGTTTTTTTTGTTCTATCAAAAACACGACATGGACTTAATCCATCTGGTTCACTTATGAATATAGGCCTGCAATTTATGCTCTCTGCCGAATCCTATTTTGAGTGTGTTCTGACCATGAGACTCCAGATGTCATGATCACCATCTTCTATATTTTGTGATGTTCTTTAGCCTTCTCGCTCTTCTATTTTTCTGTAGCAGGCACACACTCACACATGCACATATCCATGCAAACACACACACAAAACACATTTTTAAGAAAGTAAGCTAACTAAATTTAGCAGGGGACTACGCATCAAGCACCGGTGAAAAAAACTGCGGAGTCCGGAGTCAAACCCACACCACCTGATAGACTTCTAGTTGAGCGCTGTGACTGGCCGCCAACACGTCAGATTAGGATATTCTGTAATATTTCATCTTCTTCCAAAACTCGAATGAATTTTAAAAGTGTTTTATCAACGGAACACCACATGAGGACCGTACTACAATTAGAATATGTGAAATAAGATACACACATTTGATAATGTGCCCTATTCTAGTTGTAGTTGAACTCTAAGCCTATCGTCCCCTATTCCCGACAACATGAGGACAGCGAGGTTGAGAGCGCTTCTACGAGGAATTGCAGGCTTTGGTGAACGAGGTACCGAAGAAGGATATACTGGTGGTACAGGGAGATTGGAATGGCAAAATTGGCGAAGACATGGTACGTGACTGGAAAGGCACATGTGGAGCATATGGAAATGTGACCACGAACGATAGAAGACTGAGACTCCTGGAATTTGCGTATTATAATAAGCTAATAGTAGCGAATACGCTGGGACCACATAAAATGTCGAGACGGTGGACGTGGCACAGCCCAAATAGTACGCTTCATAGTCAAATAGACTATATTCTGGTCCAAAGGAGATTCAGATCTAGCGTCAATAGCGCCCGGACAAGAAGTTTCCCAGGGGCTGATATAGGATGCGACCACGACTTAGTGCTGATGACCATGCATCTCAGACTAAAGAAAGTTCTGAAAAGAGAGATAACTAGACTGAGATTTGATTTGGAGAAGTTAAAGTACCCGGATATAGTAGAGACCTTTGGAGCGGTGATGGGGGGAAGATTCGCACCTCTCTTGGTTCTTAACGAGGAGGCAGATGTTGAGACGATGACTGAAGCCCTGAATTCGGCATTAATCTCCACGGCATCTGAGGTTCTAGGTAGATGCAGGATTAAGAAAAAAGCATGGATCACGAATGAAATACTGGATTTATGCGACAAGAGACAACAAATGAAGAGAGCGAAGAAAACACTAGATGGGATTCAGCAATAAAGAGAGATAAATGGAAACATAAAGGCCAAGATGAAACAGGCCAAGGTGGAATGGATAACGACTAGTGTGCAGATATCGAACAAAATCTAGGAAGAAATGATGCCAAGGGGGCATATAAAGTAGTCAAGGACTTAATAAGGCCTGTACAAATTTGAAATACAACGATTCAGGACAAGAAAGGGAAATGTCTTACAGAAGCTCAAGACATTCGTGAGCGCTGGACAGAGTACTGTTCGGAACTATATAAGCATGAAGGTCGATGTGACCCAAGAAATGCAATGTCTCCTGAAGTGAGTCTGATAGAGGAAAATCAAACGATAACAAAGGAAGAAGTATATGAAGCCGTGAAAATGCTGAAGATAGGGAAGGCTGTAGGTGTGGATAATAGCCCAGCAGAGCTCCTACAAATGGGAGGTGAGGCAACAATTGATACCCTGACATACATATGCAATAGAATTTGGCAGACAGGAGAGTGGCCCACCAGCTGGACAAAATCAGTTATTATATCACTGCCTAAATCAGGAAACCTAAATATGTGTCAGAACTATCGAACAATCAGTCTGATAAGTCATCCAAGTAAAGTTCTCTTGAGAATAATACTTAACAGACTGAAACCACAGGCAGAGAATATCATTGCCGAAGAACAAGCAGGCTTTCGAGCAGGAAGGAGTACCATCAAGCAGATATTTAATCTTCAGCTAATGAATGAGAAGTACTCAGAGTATCAACAACCACTCTACCATGCCTTCATTGACTTTAGAAAGGTGTTTGAAAGAGTGTGGCATGTGGCGCTATGGTCAACAATGAAGCATTATAAGTTCAACAGTGATATTGTGAGGGTAATTGCAAACCTTTATGAGCAGGCGACAAGCGCAGTCTCGGTAGAGGGAACGCTAGGCGATTGGTTCCGTACGACGGTGGGTGTGAGACAGGGATGTATACTCTCCCCAACACTCTTCAATATATTCTTGGAGAGAATAATGGAGACGACCTTAAACGGACATGTTGGCACGGTTAAAATAGGTGACAGGCTTATCACAAACTTCCGATTTGCTGATGATATTGATCTATTGGCAGGCACAGAAAGGGAACTCCAGGAGTTGATTGGTAGATTGGATAGAGCGGCCCTGAGTTTTGGTATGGAAATAAATGCAGATAAAACAAAGCTCATGACCAATAACATAACAGGGTTTAAATCTGTAATATGAGGCAAATGGGCAGGAACTTGAGGTGGTAAAACGTTTCAAATATCTGGGATCGTTGATCAGCGAAGAGGGATCGAAGCCAGAGGTAATTGCAAGAATAGCACAAACAACAGCGGCGCTGACTAGGCTGAAACCTAAATGGCAAGACAAGCGGCTCGCCCTCGGCATAAAAGTAAGACTAATGCGCTCTTTGGTGCTATCAATATTTATTTATGCCTGCGAGACCTGGACCATTACAGCAGATATCCAGGGCAGAATACATGCAATGGAAATGAGGTGCTATAGAAAACTCCTAAATGTTACATATAAAGATTGTGTCACGAACGTAGAAATACGTCAGAGAGTTGAAGACGCTATTGGTCCTTTTGAAGATCTGTTCACAGCTATCAAAAGACGAAAGATGACCTGGTGCGGGCACGTCGCGAGGTCCAACGGAATTACCAACTCGATACTCTTTGGTTCCATACCGGGACAAAGAGGGTGAGGACTTCCAAGGAAGAGATGGGTGGACAACATCACTGAGTGGTCAGGCCTTCGTCCCGGTGAGATACGTCAGGCGGCGACAGACAGAGAGGGATGGCGTGGGATTTTGGGAGTGTCTTCGTGTGTGCCCCAACGACCTGATGGGTTATGGGATGAACTGAACTGAAATATAGCTTGCAGACAAAGAAATTATGTCTAAATGAATATTTTAAAGATGAAGAAATTTCAGACAGTTTAATAAGCAAATAAAATAAAAGGATATGGATTTATGATTGAAAAATTCAATCAAGTGCACAGACCACATAGACATAGAGACAAATTGTCTTTGAAAAAAAAAAAAAAGTTAAATAGTTTGCATGAAATTATGCAGTTTTTCACAGCTTCATATGATGATGATATAAATAATCCCTTTAGCTGTGAGCTCTTGACAGCTCAATGCCTCCCAAACAAAAGTACACATCCTAAATTATTGTAGTTATGTGTAGAGTGTGTTGAGTATGGTGGTAACAGCAGGTTTCGTAGATCGGCCAGCCTTGGGCACAAAGTCAGGAGGTGCTCGACTGACTTCTCGTGGTCATGGCAGAATCTGCAGTTTGGTTCACGTAGTGGGTCTAATCTGTTCAGATGCTTGTTGAGAGGGGCATGGCCTTTTCTCAGCTTGAAGATCAAATTCTGGTCTCTTCGTTTCAGTTTCTTGGCTGCGTCCTGACAATTTGGTTTTGCTTGGTTTTTGAAATATACTCTGCCTGTCTGGGATGTGCCCCACTGATCTAGCCACTCCTGTCTATAGTTATTTTTCAGGATTTGCTTGCAGGAGGTTTGTGGTGTAATGCTAGGTAGTGGCTATGGTAGCATTGCCCCACTTCTGGCCATCTCATCAGCCTTCTCATTTCCTGGTACTCCGAAATGGGCAGGAGCATCTACTGGAGCACTTCTTCTGCTCCATAAGAGGTAACAATTGGTCAATTAATTTGTAGATGTTATTAACATCTAGAGACATTCTGTTTTCCAAGGCTTAGAGTGCAGACTTTGAGTGTGAGAAAACAATGATCTCCTCAGGCTGTATAGTGCCGCTTTCTTTTTTTCCCCCTTATTTCTCTTTTCCCCAAGGCGGAGTGCGTCGCACTATGTTTTTTTAAATTTTGCATCTGTCGGCCCAGTGCATCCGATTTTGGCATGCATTTTATGTTAAAGTTTGCTTCCTCCTACATTTTCTAAGGGTTTTTCTTCCCCAGGGTAAAGGCCGGTGCTGTGATAGGATCGAACCCAGCACCATGGGTTGTGAGCTGTGTCACTTAACCACTAGCCCACACCGTCCCCAGTGCCACTTTCAAAATTTGAGATTATTTGGCACAAAGCCTTTTCTATTGCTATTATTTCTGCTTCGTAATTGTAATAGGTCTCTCCAAAAAGGCCATAAATATAGGTGTGGTCTTCTTGGTGAAGGTTATAGTATTTAATTACAGCGCCATATCCAGCATTGGTGGTAGCCCTGGTGGCAGATCCATCTGTATACTTGGATGTTTTGTGGATATGGTCTATAGTTTCCAAAGTGATAGTTTTCAGCACAGATGATAGGGTGTTCCTGTCGGCAGAGGGGTTGAAGAGTACAGTTCTTACTATGGGGGAAGTCGCCTCCCAGCAAGGTGGTTCATCCTTGATGACCGCCATAAGCCTTCTACCCTCTGGAAGGTGGTGTTTATCTATATTGTCTTGCGCCTTTTTTTAGGACAGATGTATTTTTTTATTCTATGCTTTTGGTGCCAATGTTCTACCATTTTTCTATTCTCCTCTGTAGTGTCCATACTTAAGTATCTTTCATGCATCTCCTCGACAAAGTGTTCTCGTCTTAGGTTTAGAGGTTCGATGTTAGAGTTAATTTCACATGCATCTGTCAGCGTTGTTTTCATGGCAGCACTTAAAAACTGCAGAGCATGATTTGGTACTCTGTTCAGCTTGTGTAAGAGGTTTTTGCTTGCAATGGCTTGGAGGGGAAGTGAATAATCGATCATTTAGCAGACATATCCAATGTATAACTGATGTAGTGAATCTTGATCTCTCATGACAGTGGCCTCTACATATATATATACCAGTATAGTTTGAACTTTGTCCTGTATCCTCGTGGGATGGCTTCCTTTGCCGATTGGAGCAATGCAATAGTGGTTTTAATATAAACCTCATCTATATCCTGCATAATGTTGATGTCTGCTAAACTTTGGCGTATTTGTCTCCTGAAAAACTGCCAGTCTGCCTTTTTGTAATTCTATGGGAGGAATGTTATTTGGTTTCTTACTTTCCCTGGCGTTGGTGATCTCAAGGAGTATTGGTCTGTGGTCACTCCCAATGTCATTGAGGACTCTAATTGAGCAATACGTATGCATATCGCTGTTACAAGGGTGAGGTCAGGTCTGCTTTTGGTTCCACTGGCACTGTGGAGCAGTGTTGGTGGCGTATTGGCGTTCTGCAACAGGATGAGTGTGGTAGTGTTAGTGAGTTCCTCTACGACTGTTCCTGTGGCGTTCCTATCTGTATAGCCACACAGGGGGGAGTGACCATTCATGTCACCAGCTTCGTATAAACTGTGCTAATATTTTGCAAACAAAACATGCCAGGAAATTCACCTTGCTTATTATATCCCAAAAGCCAATACTCTGAAGTTTCTTCATGGTTCCACCCAGATCAAACCCAGTGCTGCTGACAAAGATGCAGGTCAGCTCATCCAGCTCTGAAATATTAATAATAATATAAATATAAATTTGTAGAGCATCTTGGTCATGTGACTCACCAAGCTGATTGTTCCATACACCAACATAATATTTTCAGTTTTAGTCAGGCTATAGTTTATAAATGGTAATATTACACATGGACATGATCTGAATGTGTTTCCTTTAATTAATTAAATGCATGACACTTACATAATAAGCAGAGTATCTACATAGAACTGTTCTATATTTGTCACTTGAAATACCCATTACAAACATTTATATAATAAGTAAACTAAAATGAAGTTATTGACAAAGATTATTCTGTGTCCTGCAAAAAGCAAAAATAAAACTGTACAGTAAACAATGATCAAGTAGACAATGTATATTAAATGACTCAGCCGTAGTCTGTAATTTTATCTCAATTGTTAATGTCTCTGCAGCTGCTCCCCAGGGTGAAAATGCCTCTACAGAAGTCTGTAATTGTATCTGCATTGTTAAATCATTTTCCCCCTTCATTTTTGGTCTCTGCTGTGGTAACCTGACCAATTGTTCTCTCTGCCTGTGACATCCCTCTCTTGATTCTTTTACCCTTGATATCTGCAGTGTCTCTTGTCTATGGCTGCTTGCATGTGGACTTTGGCCTAGGCCATTGCATATCTAGTCTTTACAGATAGAAGTCTAATCATGCATCTCATCATCACAATGGAAGTATCCCTAGTGCACACAATGATCAGTCACATTTCTTCATTCTTGATGTGTTACAACCTTTCACACTGTTTACACCATAATAGGAATGAAACTGCACTACATATAGTAGCAAAGGGACCTAGGGGTTATAATAGATCATACAGGTGAGCAAGTCCAGGTAGCAGTGAAAAAAGTAAATGCAATGTTAGGTATGATAAAAAGAAATATTAAACATAGAAGCAAGGAAATGATAGTGAAACTGTATAAAACATTAGTTAGACCTAGATTTGAGGACTGTGTACAGGTGTTGAAAGGATACAGAGAGTAGCGACAAAACTGTTAGTGGGATTCCAGAATTCCAATTATAAGGAAAGAGAAAAACTAGCCTAGTGTCTAGAAAAGAGAAGAATTCGAGGCGACTTAATACAGGCTTATAAGACAATCAACAGAAAGGATAAATTAGAGTATAAGATTTTTTTTCTCAAAATACAGCCACCTACAAGAACAAGAGGGTACAGCTACAAATTAATTAAAGAAATGTCCAGATAAAATATTAAGAAATATTTTTATAGTCAGAGAGTGGAGAATGCTTGGAATTCATTGCTACAGGAAATAATGAAGACTGGGTCAATTAATGCATTGAAGAATAGATTGGATGCACATACGTATTTTTAGATCAGGTGAATGTAAAAGAAACTTGTTGTATACAGACTCTGCAGAATCTTCTAAACCAAAATATAAACGTTAAGTTAAGTGAAAAGACACTTCCTTAATAGATCTAGTTTCACCAGTATGTATGGGCATATCAACTCTACAAATATGATATTTAATGAAAGTACAGAAAGGTTTTGTTTTATGATACTTCAGTTTATGAAAATTCATTTTAAGACATTGTCAAATTACTCTTTTAAATGTATGGTCAGTCAAATCTATTGGACATCTATCAAACAATAAGTCAATTTAGGTCTGAATTTGATGTTAAGATGGTCTACATGTCTCCCAATACCTGGAACCTGCTGAGAAAAACATAGGGGGACCAAAGTACATTTCAAGACATGAAGTGGAAGCAAACAGGATGGTTTCTGGATGGACAATGTTGAAACAGGTGGCACATGATAGACAACCCTGATGACAATTTGTCGAAGACGTATGCTCCGTATGGTAATGTAGGGATTTGATTCATTGATTGAAATATACACTACTTGACACCAGTACATAATTTTCATGGACATCTTTATGCTGTTTCATTTTTTTGGTATCTGCTAGCCCTAGCAATTTAATTTTAATTTGTTTTCCGCATAAATTGTAACCTTTCTGATTTTTTCCATCACGTTCATAATATTCAAAATTTAGTAATGTTTTTTTCTGTGGGTCTTTTACAGTTTCATATTCCACTGAAATCCATTTGTTTAAGCCCCTTTAATATTTTTTAGAAATGATATACTATTTGTCTGCTTGCTAGGCCAGTCACAACATTGCCCCATTTGATAGCAACCGCTTTTTTTTAGATAATCCTTTACTTCCTTCTGTTTTCACCCCTATAAGTGACATGAGATCAGGTGTTTGAAAACCCACAAACATATTGTAAATACCTGGTAACAGGTTACTCAAATCAGAAATCAAAATGAAGGCTGTAATCACTTTGAAAGCAGTTCCTCTGTTGTGTGTGAACTCTTCAGTGTTGTTGAGATAACTAATCATGGAGTCGCACATGCTGTTTAACCTTGATTGCAAAGATACCAACAAAATATTATAGAAATTGCAGTCCCAGACATCAAAAGTAAGTACACTTGTTTGTTACTGGTAATATGAAAATGAGCAGAAAAAAAGGAGTGACACTTTCAAGGGGCTATCTATAAACTACAAAATAATAAGTTACCATAAGCTCTCTGATAATATTCGCTAATCAGTATATTATCCTCTCTTCATCATTCAAAAAAGGAAATCTCAGATCCTCCTAATGCTTTACATTTGTTTACTACAAATATGCTGCAAATAATTAACAAATGCTCAAAATTCCATCACTGTTGTGCAGCAGCATTAAAAGAGTGTTCTTTAAAAAAAGAAATGACTGTTTCCCTACAAAAAAATAGTGCAACTATAAAAAAAAACTTCATTATAAGGTTTATGTCATTTGAATCAAATGAATCAAATGTAATACAGCTGTAATAGATGTGAAAGTAAATGTGAAATATTGGTATATATTTTCAAGAAGTTTTTAAAGTGAACATTTGTATTATGCAACTTTATAATGTGTATATCGTAATTATATATTCTTTTGTTATACACTTACATGAAGCTGTCACTGTATTGAAGGTAATATAAAGTATTGACAATTACTGTGAACCAGCTGTCTATTGAAGACATATTGATCTGAGTCTTTTGCATATTCTCAGCAGTCTGGATAAAGTGTAGAACTGTAGAATGCATGGACTCCCAAACAGTGCTGTTATCAACTGAATTGTTCAATTCTGCAAGGAACAGCATATCCAACTGTAGAAGAAAAGCCAGGAACAAGACACATTTCAAAATCAGAGAATATTAACATTAAACAAATAAAACTACCATTACAGCATTTACTCCCATTGCTGAGATTCATTTTGGAGAATTTATAAGGCTGAGGAATAAAGGCCGTTTGCTTTCGTCTTTCGCATGCACTGTACAGACTAGGTTTTTCTTTTGTCACCAATAGTAAAAATAACCTAAGCCTCACCAAGGTTTATGGCGCATGTCCTCGTAGTCAGAAGATCAATGTCCAAACCAATGATCCAGCCGTTCATCAATAATACTAACATTATATTGAGAAATATTAACATTCTACTTTATCATTTTTATATTCTAATTGCTGAGGTCTGCAGGTAGGAATTTTAGGGACGAGAAATAAATATCACTTGTCTCTGCAATTAATAGTTGTCCATCACAAGTGATGAAGACCACTCTCTTTGTTCAGCCGTGTGGACAGTCGTATCTCTTGCTGTGTCCGCTGAAATGGGTGACTTGCGCAGTGATTTGGATTAAAGTGAGGAAGAAACTGCGCCTTTTGTCAACCTCACTCACAGAGCCTAAGCTACCTTTTGCCAGTGGCAAGACATTCATCGAGACGACTGGAGATAGCATGGGATGCAGATTTTGCAATTGATGCGCAACATTATATATACAAAATTGTTATATCACAAGTAGGTTTCTTTCAAATCAGTAATTTAATAGTGCGGGACAAGAAAATCAATCTACAAAAAATATTGACAATAAGCTAAGACACAAGGGAGCTTTGAGAAACAACAAAAAAGCGAAATTATAAAGATGTGCGTCACCTTAAATGTGTGACTAGAAAGATATATTTCTAGCCAGTCAATTGAGATATCTGATTACCCACATTTACCAAATGTCTCCAAATCTGTATAACCCACATAAACAACTTAAAGAAACCAGAGTGTTTATAAAAGTAATATACTATTAACATTGTGTATGGACATTAACAATACAACAGGAACACAAGAAAAACCATAGATAATTGAGATGCCTATATAAATCAGCTAGAAGACCTATGAAGAGAACACTTTGATAGAATTTTGAGAATGAGATCAGGGATGTATAGATACAGACCCATACTTCTGATTTGAAATATGCCTTTGATGACATGATGAGGTCAAATTAACTAACAGTAAGGATAAAAAATATATCAATGTAGGAAAGCCTGACAAAAATGAGCAACACAGAAGTGGATGGATCAATTGGCAAAACATATCTTGACACCCATATACCGGTGTGTGTGTGTGTGTGTAAATATCCCACTCCCTAAGGCATCCATGATTCTATGTGAAGGGGAGACCATTATTCTCACCATAATATTGTGATGTCTACGAAGTACACACATTTTTGGAGATAACAAATTTGATGGCACTCACAAACTTTGAATATTTTTTTATTTTCATGACAGAAATTAGTTTTGATAATTCGGGAAAAGTATTAACAGAACAAGCCACTGAAAATTTTCTCAAGGATTTTCAGGCCGACAAATTAGATTTAGGTGGTGATTATTCTAAAAAGAACAAGTGATTATTTGAATGATGAAATGTGTGTGACTCGAATTCTGATCAAGCTAAACCTGTACCTGTCCCTCAGAGGTACACATTAAAGTCTAGGTTGTTATCCCACATAATGTATCAAGTAAATTTCATACAGGATGGTCTTCAATAAATATATTCCACAATTTATTCACATAACAAGTAGAAACATTGAAGTTGATCAGGTCAATCAATTTGAGATTAAATAATTAGATGGTGCCAAACAGGCAGGGTGTCTAACTTTGTTCTTATGTTGTAGTCCATTATGGATCCTGCAAGATTACAGATTTTACTGAAATCCACACTAGTCGATGACTTACACTTGTGTCCACAGAAACGTGTTGCATTTGGATTAGCTAGTTCATTCATTTCGTGGATATTTTTTCCCCTCCAATTATTCTGGCATGGTCATCGGCTGTATGTAATAGTATTTTGGTTTCCTTGTGTCGTATATCCACGGTCTGGTGCACATGGCTGAAATTCACGAGTTTGATGCCCTTCGCCCTATTTGTAAACAATGTCGATTTTGGTTTGGCTGTGAAATGTAGATACAGTCAATAATGGACTAAAACACATCACCCAGGAGAGATTGGGCCCAGCCTGGTTAGCAAGATGCCCAGGAAACATTACTCACATGTTGAGTGATGCCCCTAATACCTCTTGCGGTTATGAGAAAGACAAGACAAGTTTTGTTTTAGTAAATCGCTTTCCTCAAATGTCTATCTTGTGCATATTTTCTCAGGATTATAATGGAATGGGATTTTATAGACTGGCCAGGTTTCAAAATATTAATAAGTACATTACAACAGCCAACCAGATCTTACTAACTCATATGCATCACATAATAAATATAGCCCATTAACAAAAAGAAAAACAAAATAAAAGAAATTAAAGTAAAATCAAAAAGAAAGATTCTTATGGAAGGAAATAACCTAAATGCAAAGGTAATAAACATTTTGGTAAGCATTTTTGGTCACACATTAAATGGGCTATATATAAAGAAGTTGTATCAACAACAAAATATTAAGTCGATGTTAAGTTAATTTATGCAGTATTGTTCACTGCTATCCTACCTGCTTCAGCATGTCCCCTGCATCAAAGAGTGAAAGCAACTCTTGAAAACTTGAGCTCCTGCTTTTTACAGCCTTGCATAAACTTTCCTGAACTGCAAGAACATCAACTTCTTCAGGAAGATGAAAGTAATTGCTGAGAGAATTGTTTCCTGTACAAATTTCATCCCATGATTCAGAAAGAGTGATTCTGTAAAACTAGAAGACAGATAAAGAAGCAAACATAAATTCAAAGATTAAAACTAGATCAAACATCAATACAGATCTTTGCTGTCTGGAATAGTGAGAGTTAATTCTTAATGATGTATTGTTTCTTTATCTATAAAATCATCAAAAGTCTCCATACAAATTTGGCGTTGGACAGAGCACCTAAACATGAAAAATTAATTGAAGCCTTTGAAATGTGGATCTTCAATTAACTTGAATGAGTTTCTTGGAAAGATAGAAAAACAAATAGTGAAGTCCTGGAACAACTCAAGGCGGAGAAGACACATCTTAAGGAAATAAAAAGCAGAAAAACTAAATATTTTGGTCATGTCAATAGACATCACAGTTTGCAGAAGGTTATATTAGAGGAAAAAATGGAGGGCAAGAGAGCCAGAGGGAGGCAGAAGTACAGATTGACAGACATCAAGATGTGGTCAGGACACAGTCTGAGTGTACTGACCTGGCACCGCACAGACCAGCTGAAGATCCATTACCTCCAACCTCTGATACAGAGACGGCATTTGATGATGATATGATTTCAGCCTTGTCCATATGGTGAGACCCATTCTAGCTAGTGGATTTTCTTGTTTAGGAATAGCGCTTCTTCAATAACTTAATTACTTAAGCTGCAGAAGTTTATTTGATGCAATTTACAGAATTCATGGAACCGTGTAGCAGAGTGGTTAGCGAGCTGGCTTCGCATCTGAGTTCATTCCCCAGTTGAGGTGGAAATTTTCAGACCACAACAGCTCCTGGGTCGACCCAGCCTTAAATGGGTACCGGTTTAGTCCGGGAAGTAAAAGCGGCAAGGGAGAGGAGATGGCTACCGCCCTCATATAGCCGAGCATTTGAACTGTGAGATCGCTAATACCTTACACCTCTACGGCAGTAATGCTATGGGTTACTTTACTATACTTTTACAGAATTCTCTCTCTGTGTCTGTCTGTGTGTGTGTGTCTCTGTGTGTTGTCCGTGTGTGTGTCCGTGTCCGTGTGTGTGTGTCCGTGTGTGTGTGTGTGTGTGTCCGTGTCCCCGTGTGTGCGTGTGTGCGCGTGCGCGCGCGCGTGTGTGTGTGTGTGTGTGTGTGTGTGTGTGTAGAGTTAGTTTCTTTCCACTTATGCTGTTGAGTGTTGTGGGTAGATCAAGTTGTCTGTCCTGCATCGATCGTTGTATAAGAACCTGTGTCGCACACTCACTCTCATCTATCCACCTGCCTCATGGCTGCCCTCTTGCCCTGTAGTCAGATATACCAGCATTGTAAATCATTAGTGGAAGTTGATGAAGGGGCATTCTTATGAGATGACCGAACCAGCATACATTTTGTGTGGAAATGTACTCTGCACAAGATGTTGTGCAGACCATACTTCAAATGTCTTTTTTTCTCATTCTTCATTTTTCTTGGTAACACTGATGGCCTTCCTCAAATACTTAATTTCAAACGTCAAAATTCTATTCTCACACACCTTAGACAGGTACCATGTTTGCACTGGCAGCACAGAGTCAGCATAAATATACTGTTTATCAGCATTCCTTTGTTGCTTAACTAATGCTCAGGTGCCTAAGTAATAGACAGTAGGCTTGGCAAGGTGAGTACTGTCATGGCCCGCCTTACAAAGGGGGTCCGGGAGAACACTGCACTGCCTCACTACACCAAGGTCCAGATCTATCCGACCTGTGTTCTTGGCACTCCCATGTATGGAAGCGAGACTTGGATTCAAACAAAGTGTCTACAGCGTATATTGAGGATTGGGTGGCAAGAGAGAGTGCCACATAATCTGGTCTTACAGCGAGCAAACACTCACAGCATGTACTTCCTGTTAAGCCAGCAATGTCTTCGATGGTTGAAGCATGTTTACCACATGGATGAAGAAAGGCTGCCAAAGGATATACTCTATGAACAGATGGCCATTGGAGAATTAGCCGTCTCACATTGAAATTCAAGGACGTATACAAGAGGGACATGAAGTTATGTGGCATACTATTAGAATGCTGGGAAAAAAGTTGCTCAGGATCGAGCTGTTTGGTGACAGTCAGTTGGATGAGGCACAGTAGCTGCCGACACTTGTAAAGGCCTTCTCGCTGCAGATAAAAGAGAAAGACTGAAGAGATCAAAGAACACCCTGGCAAGCTAGCCTCCACAGCATAGCTGTACAATCTGTGGCAGGGACCGTCACTCGCGAATCGGCCTTTACAGTCATAGCAGACTGTGTCAAAATACAGGAGGCTGAGCTGGACAAAACTCACAGGGTGCCACGAGCATGGCATATAACGACTGAGATGCCACTGATGATGATAATGATGAATATATATATAACTAAGATGCTAATCTCGTCAGGCACAACATACTGACCAGGACCACTCTCTCTCTTCCATGTAGTGTTCCCTGGAAACAAGCTGTTTTCAAGGCAAGGCAGTCTGGCTGAGGAGATATGGATCAATGTGATCCCTGAAGTAGTAAGTCTCACATTGATGAAGCCAAGCATAGCATAACCACCTGAAGGACCATGGTCTACCTTCATCAGCATGTTTGGAATGTGAGGAAAGCTACTACAACCCACCACTTGATGCCATTTTCAAAAAAGTAAACTAACAACAAAACAACAAAATATATATATATATATATAAATGAGATGATGTTTAAAAATTACCATAATTGGGTCTATGCTAGAAGTCAATATCTCAGCTGCAACAGTGGTCCCAAAAACATTTTGAATAAGAATGGCCACTTTGTTGGAGTCAGGCAGAATATCTTGAATCTGCACTTCTTTGCCGTGGCCTAGATACAAAGTTTAAAGACACTACATTGTTCAACATGAAAACAAAACCACTGTTTATGTCACACACAAAACTTAATGTGCAGGACTAGAATAGTATGTAAGTTTCACAAAGTTGAAAAGTTCAATCAAACTATGAAGTTAACTATTAACTTTCTTGGAACTTGCAAAAGCATATTGTAAGACAAAATATACACATATACTTAACTTAACGTCTTTATGCTGGTTTAGAAAACCCTGCAGAGTCTGTACACAACCAGTTACATTTTCATCACCTTGCTTTACAAGCTATATGCATCCAATTTATTCTTAAATGCATTAACTGTCCCTGCCTCCACCGCCTCCCTTGGCAATGCATTCCAAGCATTCACAACTCTCTGGCTAAAAAAATACTTCCTAATATCTAATCTGGAACTCTCCTTAGTCAACTTGTAGCTGTGCCCTCTTGTTCTTGTGAGTGGCTGTATTTAAAAAAAACTTGTTTCAGTCTAATGTATCCATTCCTCTGATCATCTTATAAATCTGTATTAAGTCACCATGAATTCTTCTCTTTTTTAGACACCGTAGGCCGTTTTTTTTTAAGTCTTTCCTCATAACTGTAATTATGGAATCTCACTATCAGATTTGTCGCTTTTTTTGGTATTCTTTCCAGCATGTTTATACCCCCTCTCTGATAAGGACTCCACACCTGTACACAATACTCCAATCTAGGTCTAACTAATGCTTTATACAGTTTGACTATCACTTCCTTGCTCCTATTTTTAATATTTTTTTAATCATCCCTAACATTGCATTTGCCTTTTTCACTGCTACCTTAACTTGCTCCCTCAACTTACCTGTATGATCTATTATAACCCCTAGGTCCCTTTCTTTATCTATCTTTCTAATATTGTTCTCTCCCATTCTGTAATTATGTTCCATATTGGATTTACCCATGTGGATGACTGTACATTTATCTACATTAAACTCCATGCCAGATTACAGACCATTCTCGAATTTTATTTAAATCCGACCTCAATATATCCACTTCCGCTTTAGATTAGACACTACTGGATAGTTTTGTGTCATCAGCAAATTTTTCATTCATGGATCCCATACCTATGTCCAAATCATTTATATATATCAAGAATAAAATTCGTCCCAAAACCGAGCCCTGTGGCACTACACTTTTCACTTCACACCACTCAGAGTACTCCTTATTTATACCCACCCTCTGCTTTCTTCCCGTAAAGTAATTTTCAATCCATTTGGCAACTTCCTCACCTTTTCCATGTGATTTTAACTTTCGAAATAATCTTTGATGAGGTACTCTATCAAAGGCCTTTGCAAAATCTAGATAAATAACATCCACTGGCTCCCCTTTATATATCATTTTGGTAACCTCCTTCATGAATTATAATGGATTTGTTAAGCATGATCTCCCTCTGGTAAACCCATGCTGACTATTTCTAATTAGATTAAATTTGTCTAAATGCATTACAATATTTTCTTTGATTATTGACTCTAACAATTTACAGACTATGCTCGTCAAACTCACAGGTCTGTAGTTCGCTGGATCTGCTTTTTTTTACCCTTTTTGAATAAGGGGATCACTCCTTATGTTTGCTTCAATTTGCATTTTCTTTACATCAGATTATAGTTTACATTATTAGAGTCCAGAAAAGCATGTCAAACAGCCTTTTAACAAAAACCTTTAAAAAAAAAATACAAAAATTCCTCCTTTTATGTGGTAATGAACATAAAACCTATACAATTACTGTTAAACAAAAAATACCACACAATAGTAAAAGCAAGTATTTTTATAACTGAACAAGAGTCCCAAGCACAAATTAAACCAATGAGAATGTTTATATAGAGTGAATCACCTCTAAGAAAGTATTAATTTTTCAACAATAAAACTATTTATTTTTGTTCACTTTGACTCTGTAAACTATACCATTTGCAGTATTGTTAGTGTGAATGACATGCATTTATTTGGGTTTTACATAACCCCAAAATACTATACCCATTTTTGTTTGCAGCTATAAATGGTTTATTTTCAATGTGATTGTGCTATTTATGTTGGAAGTGGTGTTTTAAAAACAACAGTTTGAAAAATATATTTTTCATATTGTTGTTAGGTTGTTTTTTTTGGTTTGAAAATCATATTTGTTTGAACGAATAGTTTGGTATATTGATTGAACATATTGTATGAAAATGAGCATATTTATATGTGCTGTGTTTTTTTCAGAGCTGAAAAGGAAAATATTTTGAGCAAAAGTAAAATAAAAAGTAAAACAAATTAGCCTCACCTCAGAGTTTGTGGTTACACAAATTATTCAGAGAAAAATTGATCTAAATTAGTTTTAATATTATTAACAAAGAAAGACAAATCTAGATTTATTCTTAGACAGGGTCTGATAAACATAGTAATGACTATAAGAGGGCAGGCCTAAAACATGTATATTCTATTAGTAATGAGTCTACTCCTCCCCACATTTCAACTTTCAAAAAGAATTGAACACATTCCCATTACCAGCTTTCATGTCTATCATAACTGAAATCTATAAGCTATAGTCAACGTTTTTTAAACATATTATGTGTACATATAGTTTTACTATACCAAAATAGCAAAATTTGTGACATCGATACAAATTTCATGTTCATAAATGGCAATGAGTTAAATGCATGAGACAATTATCTTATGAGAGAAAAGTGCAAGAGAAAAAAACTCTATACACTAATTAGAGGATGAACTCGTTGAACTATAATTTCCAAAGGGACGAGTGCAAGCTTTGCCTGTTTGTCTACGTTATTTTCAATTATCATCTCAGACATTCCTATTTTACAAAACTTGTTTGTATACCTACAAGCCTTCCATAAGCATTTTCAAACACTTGTATGCGTATTATTGTTCTAAAATGACATTTCTAGCTGCAACACCTTGCTATTATGTCTGGTTAGGGGGACCATCGCTAAGATGTAAGTCACAATGGACGGAAGTCAAAATATAGCCTTTATTGAGCTTGCAAATGCATTTATGAGTAGTTTTTCAGTGATCAAAATATATTTGCAAGCTAAATAAATACTTTAACTTCTGTCTACTTTATGTATACATGTCCAAGCTCTGGACATAGCAGCAGTGTTGCTGTATATGTTTTAATAATATATGTACATGCACACATTTCACAAACATAAGAGAATCAATTACTTCTACTGAAGGACTGAATGAAATAGATGGCACACAGTCTGAATCAAAGTTAAGTGATTTCTGGCTGATGTAATCAGAGGCAGACGTTGTCGGACACAAGCGGAAAGTGCATCGACATATCGCAATAATGGGTTGTAATTGAAATTGAACATAAGAGCAAATGGATGTAATTCAAGTAGACATAAGTCAAGGTATTATTGTACTAAAGTTATGGGCATAATATAAACACATGTACCTTTTCTTTCTTTAAAAAAAGAAAACGAAATGTTTACCTGCAAAGAGTTAAAGATGCCACCTTCCCCTTTGCTCTTGTGATAAAGACCTGGTGCATGTTACTCTGTACATATTACACACCAATTTACTGTTTAATATTAATACAGCTTTACTTTAGGAAACAATTAGATGACACAACTTACTAAATTTCTGCAAATTCTTATCCAAAAAGTGAAGAATTGAAGAAAAAAATCTCAAAGTCTGCTTGAATGTGACCCAGTTCTCACTGTGTTCTTCCAAGCCATCCATCAGATTCAGGTAAGAAAGAATGCTGTGTGAAAAACAACACATAAATATGGCTGATTCTGTAGTCTCTACACTGGTACAAAGTGGCTTACTATTTCAGTCATAGATGATAGCACAGATAGCACCATAACTGACTGCGGGTCTACATTTCTCTTCTGTTTTAGTTCATTGTAGATGCTATCTGACCATCGATTTGCCGGGAATTTACAATAGTTGACGACTTACTCTTGTGTTCACGGAAACGTGTCGTTGTTTTCCATTTGGGTTGGTCAATTCGTTCTTTTTGTGTGTTTTCTTCCGTCCAATTATCCTGGAATGGACATCGGCTATATGATGACTTTTAAATGTGTCACATTTCACTGTCTAGTTCGCACGGTTGAACTTCACAAGATTGGTGCCCTTCGCCCTAGCTAAAGACAGTGTCAGCTTTGTTGTATGAATTTAGACAACTATAATGAACTGCTACCTGGAGGGAGATGGGCTCCGTCAGGTGTGTAGCGGCCCAACACATACCATTGTTGTAAGGCGGGAGCTGGTACTACAAACTGCAATAATGGTGCCTCAATGACCTTCTAGATTATGGGTCTGATGATGGTGATGATAGTCCTAGGACAAGAATAGCACCACTGCCTCACAGAGAACAGAGCATTTCATAAGAGGTGACTAACTGTGTGACATGAAATAACACTGACCAATGTTAGGTGGTTTGTTAAGAGCAGCATAGATTGCACCTAACAGGCTGCATGTCTACTTTGCTCTAGCATTTGAGTCTATTAAGATGGACTCGCATATCAGTTAACCACCCAGTGCGATACTTGTCCCAATGCAGCAGATTTATAAGCTGCTCGAACCTAGCCCGCTTTGCAGGAAATCCTCCTCCCGGCTACATCCAGCTCATACCTGACATCCAGCTCATACCTGAGCTGGGACCTGCACAGGAACACATACCCCTGTGTAATTACAGGTTGACTAAGAACTAAGAAACTTTTAAGCAAATAGTTTGACAAGGAATTTTGTGTTCCTTATCATATAAATAATAGTTGCTCATTGCAAGCGAAGATAGCGACAGCATCAGACTATTGCTGCGAAATGTGTTCTCTGAAAGCAGTAAAGACCAATCCTGGAACGACACACCCTGCTACATTCAGCGCACATGTGGGGAGCCAGCTGTGGAATTGTGAGTATTTTTGTTTTTGTTTTTTGGGCAGCACATATTTTCTGAGCCTCCTCGATGGCTGTACTCTCTGCAATCTGAGTACCTTTGGTGATACTAGCTTGCCATGTCGTACGGTCTTGTGCAAGCATCTTCTAGGAAGTGACATAAATATTGAAGCTTTTCAGATACAATTTCAAGTAGTCTCTGTAGCATTTCTTCTGCCCTCCTGTTGAAAGTTTGTCTGTTTTGAGTTCATCGTATAACAGCTGCTTGGGGATGTGCTGATTTTGCATGCAAATAACATGTCTCGTTCAATTTCAGAAGTGTATGGATGCTCAACATGCTAGTATTGCTAAAAATTTCAGAGTTAGGCACTTTATCCTGCCATCTAATCCTGAACAGCCTACGCAGAGAGATATAGCAAAAATGATTGAGCTGTCTGGTATGACTGCTATACACTATCGATGTCTCACAGGCATGCAGCAGAGTGGATAATACCACAGCATGATACATTTTTATCTTAGTGGAAACACTGATGCCTTGTTGGTTTCAGACATTTACTTGGAGCCACTAAAACAATTATTATATTAAGAGTGACAGGAAGGGACAAGATCCGTAATCAGATGATATGCAAAGATTTAGAATCCCAACTCCTGCAGTCCCAAGTGAATCAGTCTCAACTGCAGTGATTTGGCCATGTCTGTGCAATGAGAAATGAACGGATACCACGACAAATATGAGAGGCCAAGAGCTACTGATCCAGATCCCGTAATATCCCAAGGAAAAGTAAGATGACTGCACTCTCAACTCGCTCCAGTGTTTGTGTCGTTTTCTGATGTTTGCTGGTTCTTGTTCGGATTATAATTCACAACTCCTACACTAGGTGGTATAAAGAGTTTATTCTGTGGCATTTCATGCTTAGCTTAAATCGTAGGTAACCCGTCCAAGATGGTGTTTGACGTTCCACCCAGAATTCTCTTAAAGTTATCACTACTCAAGGACCTCCCTGCACCGGACTGAAGGGGGGTTGCACGATACCTCTCCCACCCTTGTATTCTCAGCACAGCACGGGTCATGCTGAGGTGGACACAATCCAGAGCTCTCGCGGGCAGAACACGGAAAAACAGGGAGTCAGACACGGACAGACACAGAAAGCCTGACACAAATATTGGTTTAACACATACCCCTTGCTGCCCCAATCCCAAGGCAGCGAAGTACTCGGCTCCACCAGGGGAGTCTGTAGGGATTTCAGTTGACATGCTACGCATGAACATAGCCATGACAGTTGGACATGGTAGTCTTTGACGCCTCAGGTCAGGTCATCCCATAACATGTGAGGTCGTTGGGGCACACATGAAGACATCCTCACAACCCCCCACCACCCTTCTCTGTCAGATGCCGCTGCCTGTGACTCTTCTAGTCGGAGACTGGTCCATTCTTTTATGTTGTCCTCCCATCTCTTTTTTCGTCGTCTGCCATGCACCTTTCCGTGGAGGATTGTAGTTGCAAGACCATTTGATCTCGATATGTGACCATACCAAGTGAGTTTCCTTCTTTTGACAGTTGCCAAGAGGTCTTTGAAAGGCCCTATTGCTGTTGTAATTCTATCTCGTATTTCCTCATTTGTAACTCGATCTTTGTACATGACGTTTACAAGTTTTCGGAAACATCTCAGCTCCAAGGCCTGTATCCTTCGTTGAAGGTCAGCTGTAACTGTCCATGTCTCACACGGATAGAGGAATAATGACAGGACCAGTGTATGCATTAATCTGATTTTCGTGCATAGTGCTAACCCTTTATCTTGCCAGATTTTATTAAGCCGTGCAAGCGCCGCTATTGTCTGTGCTATTCTGGCCAACACCTCACATTTTGATCCTTCATCACTGACAATCGACCCAAGATATTTAAAACGGTCAACCACTTCGAGTTCCTGACCGTTAGCTTTTATCATGCTGTTGAAGCCTGTGGTGTTGGTGTTGTTGGTCATTAATTTTGTCTTTCCAGCGTTTATCTCCATACCATAGTCAAGAGCTGTTTCATCGAGCCTTCTGACCCATTCCTGGAGTACTGCTTCTGAACCCGCCAACCCGTCGATATCTGCAAAACGAAGTTTGGTAATCGTCCGGCCCCCTATCTTGACAGTACCTTCTTCTTCTTGTTCATCGCACGCAGTCAGACATCAACCTTAATTTTTTATAAGAAAGCAGCCGTCATCCTGAGGCTGTCGACACTGCCATAGAGCTTGTCTAGTGTTGCCATTGGGGATGGCCACATCTGCTCTCTCTGATCCTCGTATGTCGGGCAGTTTTGCAGCAAATGTTCAGCTGTCATTTTCCCGGTACCACACGGGCATTCGTCAGTGTCACCTATCTTCAATTTGTTGAATAGGTGGTACCTCAGTCTATTGTGGCCAGTGCGAAGTCTAACGACTACAACCTGCTCTCTTCTGTTCAACTGGTAATAAGCATCGTTTTTGGTGTAGCCAGTATGTTCGGTTTCCCATTTGATCATGTATCTAGCTCTAATAAGCCGTTTTGACTCTTCGTATGTCATACTAGTATCTGGCTGTGGTAGTCTTGCACCTTCTTTTGCCAGTCTGCGTTGCCTTAGATGTTGCAGTGGGATGGAACCCCCTGTACCACTACCCTTTTCGGTGCGGACTGCTGGCCTAGTTGACAGAGTACTGCTCTTAAATCATTATGCTCAGTATTTTTCTGGCTTTTTAGTGCTGTGACTACGGCCAAGGCATCGGTAAGCAGGACTATATGGCTTTCATTCCTTTTACCTGTCACCATTTCTTCCACTGCCGCCCTCAATGCCTCTGCCTCCGCTCTGAAATTGCTTGTGTATTTTCCAGTAGCGAATGACAGTGTTATTTTTCTGCCATTTGGTAGGTTCAGAAATGCTCCTGCCCTTCCGTTCTGTGTAGTGTTTGTTACAGAGCCGTCGGTGTATGCATGGGTCCAGTCCATGCTTGAGTAGTTTTTCGATATGTAGCTCAGGGTAGTATCTCTTCTTTCTTTTTCAGTCTGGCAGTTTTTGTTTCCAATACCTGGTATATTTTCTACCACCTCTGGAAATATATGCTGCCTCCAGATAGGTTTTCGTACAGTAGGGATGGGCTTTGGTGTTGTTATTGCGTTTATGGGCTCTTTGTGCATCTTTGCTTTGGCTATTTCTGCAAAGTTTCTCCGCTTTAGTTTCCCATTTCCGAAATTGTTTAGTCTCAGGTGCATTGGATGGTCAGTCAGTCTTCGGAGTTTCTCTGATTGCAGCTGGGCTCTGCAGTCTCTTCTGTCGGTCATGGGTTGCAGTTTTGTAATCTTTTCAAGTTCTACAATTGGCTTTAACTTCATGCCTCCTGTTATAACTCTCATAGCTTGGTTTTGGAGTTTGCTAATTTTGTCAAAGTTTGCCTTTGCTGCTGTTGTTCATGCCGCAATGCCATACTCGAGAACTGGTCTCACTCTTCCAGTGTACAGTTTCTTTAGTATACTTTCGTCTGCTCCCCAGCTTGTGCCAGCAAATTTCCTCATGATTGCCATTCTTTCTCTGGCTCTCATTCGGTTTCTCTCGATTTTACTTTTCCATGTCATGCGCCGATCAAATGTGACTCCCAGGTAGTTTGGGTTGTCGTTTGGCAGCAGATATTTGCCGTTAAGACTTAATTTGGTGTTTTGGGGTTTGTTTGATAGCGAGAATATTGTACATGTCGTTTTGTCCTCGTTTATTTTGACCAGCCATGAGTTCGCCCACCCTTCCAGCGATGTCAGGGCCTGCTGCATCCGATTTCTTGCTATGGTGAGATTCTTTTCAGAGGTCCACATAGCCAGATCGTCTGCGAACATTGAGCTATGGACTCTTCTTGGTATATTCTCTGTTATATTATTTATATGCACCAGGAAGAGTGTGGGTGACAGTACTCCCCCTTGGGGTACTTCCTGCTCAAGTGTCACCTTTTTGCTCATCTGCCCTTGTACTTGAACTCTGGCCGTTCTTTTTTTGAGGTAGTGACTTATCCATTTGTACATTTTCCCACAAACTTCACTTCTTCGTAGCTTGACTCTAAGTCCCTCTTTCCAGTCTTTGCCAAATGCCTTTTCTAAGTCCACCCAAACCGCTACTGTATGTTTTTGTTCCTGGTAGGAATCTTCTATTTCCTGGGCTATGAGGATCTGTGCTGTCTAAAGCCTGCTTGCTGTGGAATTAATATGCGTTTTCTTCCAGATGCCACATTAGTCTGGTGTTTATCATACGTTCCATCAGTTTGCCTACACAGCTCAGTAGGCTGATAGGCCTGTATCCATTTGGATCTGTTTTGTCTCTTGACAGTACCAACGTGACCTCCAAGTGCCTCACTCATAATTCCTTCAAGGAATAAATTGAAAAGAGTTGGAGAGAGTGTACACGTCTGTGTCACACCAACTGATGTGCGAAACCAGTCCCCTCGCCTCCCATTCACAAGAACTGCGCTAGACGCCTTGTCATACAGGTGTTCAAGGACCATTATAATATTTCCGTTGATATTATTCATCCTCAAGGTTGCCCAAAGCGCTTTATGCCATATCCTATCAAACGCCTTCTTAAAATCCACAATCACATGATACAGCGTTTGCTGCTGTTCTAGATATTTCTCGCTCAGCAGCCTTAAATTAAATATCTGTTCTGTAGTGCTTCTTCCCTGTCTGAACCCTGCTCGCTCCTCGGCAATGATGTTCTCTGCTTGGGGTTTCAATCGGTCGAGGATTAATCTAAGCATGACCTTGCTGGGGTGGCTAATGAGGCTTATTATTCTGTCATTTTGGCAAAGCTTTAGGTTTCCAGACTTATGTAACGGTATAACTATTGATTTCGTCCATAAGTCCGGCCAATTTCCTGTTGCCCATATTTTGTTGCAGATATGTGTCAGTCCTTCCACCACTACCTCTCCACCTGCTTGTAAGAGATCTGCTGGTATATTGTCCACGCCGGCTGCCTTCCCACTTCTCAATGTCTGTACCGCTGCAATTACCTCTTCCTTAGTTATCAGTTGGTTATCCTCTATATTTGTTGGTGTTGGGGGGATTGTTTTCTGAGGTTCATTTCGCCCTTCATAGTTATATAGCTTGGAACAGTACTCTGTCCATCGTGCCAGTTTGTCATTTTCCTCAATAAGGCACTTGCGGCTTTTATCATGGATCAATAGGTTCCTGCCTTGTCTTGGTGTTCCCAGTTCTTTGACAACCTTGTATGCTCCTTTAGCATCATTTCTGTTTAGTCTCTCTTCGATGTTTGTACATTGCTCACATATCCACGCTTCTTTCGCCTCTCATCTTTTGTTGTATGGCTTTCTTGACCTATTTATAACTGCCGACCTCCTCCAGTGTGTGATTGTGTTTTTTCAGTGACCTTTTTTTAATCACAAAGTTCTAGACCTTTGACGCCTAAGCGAACATTATTATTATTATGCTGGGAAGACAACATACAACAATTCCTGAGAAACCAAGGAGTGGACTGTAACTAGGTCAGAAAAATAATGGCAAATGGTAACAGTCTGGTGATCACTCTGGCAAACCTCTTCACCTCAGGGTAGAAGAGGGGCTACTAATTTTTAAAAATTAAACATTAAGCGAGCAGGGAATTTGGATGTAAAGAGCCATTCTAAATAGACTTTTGTTAATGTACTAGAAACATGTTGCGGTAACTTCTTCAAATAATAAGTTGAATGTCTTTTTGATAATAGTATAGAATTTTTTTTTTTTTTTAAATCTGACCTTCCTAATGACTTGTCAAAGACAATATCTTTCACAGAGTTCCAAGCATTCCTCAAGGTGTGTAATCCTGACTGATTCATCATACTTTGGGTGGTCAGATCAGCCAGCTTCTCTAAGCTCGACATCAGGTCTATCCAGCCAAAATCATGATTATACATTTCAGGTAAGTCAGAAACTTGGCCAACAGGACTTATCTGTAAATAAAACAAACATATATTGAATATTAGTAAATTAATGGTCACAAACACAAGTATAAACATGCAGGTGCAATTCTGAAAGGAGTTATTCAAGATTTAGCACAACTATGATATTTCAGGAATAGCAAACAAAGATCTATAAATTAGTTTTACCGATGCATTACCGTCATTACAAGGCCTCAATAATAATCAGTGTCGTAAAATTACAGGAAAGGATTTGATGAGTCAGGCAAAATAGCTACATACTTAAAAATATTCTATTAGGAACTTAACTCTATCATATTACGAGTTCCTAGGTCTGAGACAAATATCATTCTTGACAATTATAATGCTAGAAGGGTATTGATCAAGGGGTACATGGCAAGGGTCGAATGGCGGACAGGGCATGGCAAAATGCAAAGGCAATGGATTCTGCTTGCTTAGCACATGTGCCACACATGATCTCTCTATCATAAAGACTATCTTTTGCCTGACTACCCATCAAAAGACATCCTGGATGCATCCTTGTTCTAAGAAGTGGTACCTTATCAATTATGCCATCACCTGATGAAGTAATATACGTGATGTGCAGGTAACAAAGGCTATATCTGGTCCCAAATGCTGGACTGACCACAGACTGATTGTGTCTAAATTTAACCTCAACATAGAGCCCATGAGCCACCATCAGGGTCAAAGACCCATAAAGAGGATTAACATCTCAAAACTGCAGAGCAGAACAAAATCGCAGAGAGTTTTTCAAGTGCTCTGGAAGAAGATAATCCCTTGTATATTTCGTAAAAGGTCCAATGCTGTTGTTGAGCAGAATGCCAGTCCCCATTTGTCTTTGTCTTGGGCCCTATGTACTATCTCACTGTGTTATGAACAGTGTTCACTTTAAGCTGTAGGGAAACAGCGTGGACTAGTGGTTAAACGACACGGCTCACAATCCGAAGGTACTGGGTTTGCTCCCCAATCACACCATCGGCCGATATCCCAGGAAAGCAAACCCTTAGAAAATGCAGGAGAAAGCAGACCCTTACATAAAATGCATGCCGAAGTTGAATGCACTAGGCCGACAGGCGCAAAATAAAACATAGTGCAACACATACCGCCTTGGGGAATCAAAAAATAAGGTGAATGCAAAAAAACAAAACAAAAAAGGAAATTACATATTGCAAATTGGATGGAGATCACAACAGACCTGAGTATAGCTGCTAACCTTCAAAATTGCACTTTCACAATGCAGAATGCATACATACTTCATAAACATAAAAGGATATGATAATCATCTGCTCAACGCTTTTTAACACAAGAAAAATATATCTGTTGGCTATGTCTGTATGTCATCTCCGAAAGTTGCCATCTTCATTACATTCTAATGTCTATGAATCAGGTAAAGTTTACTATCATGTAATTAAATATATTATTGATTTGTGACATATTTATTTACAGTAAAATTCAATATATTCACACTGTAATGTTTTATTTTTATTCTTGTAAGGTTATTATCGGACCTCTGTACATGTTTTCATATCAAAATCTTGATAAGTATACTCTACATTTGTCAAATTTTATGACAATGACATTCCTGATATCTCACCTTGTCCACTAGAACCATTATTTGCACTGCAGTCAGTCCTGCTTCTTTCATCTTCTTTAATATTTCATCTGTGTCTGATGTCTCACATATTAATGTCCAAAGTTGTTGCCATGGAACAGGCAAACTCAGCTGCTCTACTCCCTGGGTAATCAAGTAATTTTCATTGCCGGTGTTGTTGCATACTGTCTTATGATTGGTTATCAGCTGCTGCAGCTGAAATATATACAATATTTTAGCAATAGTAAAATATTTTTTGTTTGTTTGTATTCTTCTTCATCTTTTGTTCTACTGCATTTGCCATGAGGCGTTGTAGTGAGGCGGGATGCGTAGATTTCTTGTTGTCACTAGGTGGGAGGCTTGTGCTGTCATTAGGTGTAACTTCCTGAGAGTGTCATAGACACCTTCAATTTACTGACATCAAGGTCGACCCCTTGCACGTGGGCAGGAGACTTGCATATGATATACTCTCACGCAGGCTGGTCATAATATTCACTTTCTAATGCAAAATCCACTAAAGACAGAATGCTTTGCTAAATACAAATATTGTGATATTTATGAACATTCTGACCACCCTGCAATTTAAATTCAATACTTCCTGATATATTTTATTTAAAGATTACTAATAACATCTAAGCACCCGAATAGTTCTTAGGGCAAACAGAATAGGCCCACTGTTTCCTTCCTTGCATGTAATAGGAAACAACTAAAGGTTATGCATGGGGCTGGCAACCTCACCATGTAAAAGCTATTGCAATAAAACCACTCTGTTATCTTTAGAATCCACTTCGTTGCACTTCAGGCATACGCATTTGTGCTCAGTCTCTCTCAGTTCATGAACCAAAGGTGTTGGTTCATGTACTTCATTGGTTGAAAACAATCCTGCTCTGTCCTCTCATGTACCCGAGCCTCGTTTGACTTTAAAGTTCTGCAATTTGTGAATTTCTGATTCATCTCACGCAGTATCGTCAACCAACAGGTGATCATTGATAGACTTAAAAATGTCACCATATCTATATCTAATGTGTTTATAAAGGGTCCTTGCATAGCCAAGATGTCAGCTTTTACATTGTCTGGAACTCCAGCATAATCAGGGCTGAAGATCTATAACAGCCTCTGCAGGGTTGAGGCCTCTGCAGCGGCTATGTACTTTTGCCTTAGTCATTCTTTCTGTACTTTCCAAAGAAATAATTGGCAGTCTGACATGATGACTGCTCTTGTTAAAGAGGTCTTAGATTGCCAACCCAGAGCTAAGGTCATCAGCCATGGGCTGATTTTACACTCCTTCAAATAATACTGCAAATAACTGGAATTAGGTTTCCCTAAAAGCTTGTTAATGGGAGTCAATTGCACTGTTGGATCTATCTTCAACAAATGGAGTGATGGTGGAAGTTAAGTTTCAGTTAGTAACATCAAAAGAGCCTATGAATAACATGTACCTGAGGTTTAATTGCAACAGTTTCTATGATTGAAAACTGAGCATCAAAGTCAACTAGTGTAGATAAAGCATCAAGCAGGATTTCTGGATTGCTTGTTATAGTCATCAATGTCAAACCTTTTGCTGCAAATAGCAGAAATAATGGAGGAAAAAACATTATGATAATTAGATGTTGGTCTACAAATACACAACTTCTAAAGCAAACAAATAAAGAAGTTCTGGCGGCATTAAGAATGGGAAGGAAAGTACTGAAAGACATACAAATTAGACAAATAAAATATTTTGGATATATAAAGAGACACGATACACTGCTGAAAACAATACTGAAAGGAAAGGTTGAATACAGTAGAGCCAGAGGAAGACAAAGAGGTATAAGTGGGAGAATAACTTCAAGCAATGAACAAATAACAGACTGCCGGATTGTGCCATTAAAGCAAGATACAGAGAATATTGGAGGTTCATGCAGCCAACCTTTGATGCAGAGATGGCACTTGCTGTCCTTATTAAAGCAGATACTGTTGTTGAGGACAAAGTATTAGCGGATTCAGAGAGTTTCCTTCCTCAATGCTATTCTTTCTTAACAGTAAATCAAGTACCTATTTACTGCCAGGTTGACTGCAGCATACCATTAATGATGATAGCACCCAGTACCTTCATCATGAGAAGCGAGTGCTCTACCACTCAGTTACTCACACTATATATCGTTTAATATTGATACCAGGTGATCTGGATATGGGTACACAACCCCTGCATTGCCTAGATTTTTTTCACCAGAGCTAAAACTGCAGGGGTAAGTTGTCTTTATTCCTCAGTCCTACTGAGGTTCCCTGTGGACACTGGTAATGGAAATAAACATTATAATGACACTTCTTTACACAATTTCACTCTCAAATATATATATGACATCATATATGTCACGCTGTTACAAAAATACGGATGGGCCACGGCCATGTGGTGCGCATGCAGGATAACATATGGACATGTAGAGTGACGTCTTGGTGGCCATACAACTTTAGCCGCCCTCGACGGCGACCGAGGCCGAGGTGGAGAGATGGCCTTAAGAAGGCCCTCGGCCCAACATGGTACACCAAGGCAAAAGGCCAAAATGAGTTTACTTGACATTTGGCTACTTGGTATCAGACACATCTGCCTGATTGAATACCAGGATTTAGAGAGATATGTGAATATATATACTCAACGAAAAAAGTAACTTACCAGTTTTTGTTTATGTTTTTACGTTTGAAAAGTGTAATGCAATTTTATACAGATGCATTCTTGGTCATTACTGGAAGACAAATAATTATCTTAGTACAGTCTGAGTGTGAAATGACCTTTCACTGACCTTCAAAATCTGATTTCATGAAATTAACGACTATCCCGTTTCTCACAATTCACGTGCCGATCCCAACATTGATGAGAGGTTACAAGCTGTTGGCATGTTAAAAGGTGGGATGTCTGTGTCTGCAACAGCAAGACAAACTGATGTGTCAAGACAGACTGTTAGGCTGTAGTTACATCGCTACCAGACAACTGGGACTGTTTCTGATCTGTCCAGAGGGGACGTCCTCAATTAACGACCAGGCGGCATGATCGTTACATCACTCTTGCAAATCAGCAAAAGCAATTTTAGTCCGCAACTGCTACTGCTGACACCCTCCTTGGACTGACCAAATAAGTTCAGCAACTGTCAGGAACCATTTGCGCAAGCAAGGCCTGCTTGCAAGATACCCTGTTATTTGTTGAACTCTGCAGCCATGGCAGCATACTGCACCACTAGCCTGGGCCAGACAGCATCTGTGCTTTGGAAACTCTCTGTGGGACAGAGTACTGTTTACTGACAAATGCGGATAAACCTTCCAAGAGATGATGGTCGACAGAGAGTGTATCGTTGCCATGGAGAGCGCTATGCAAATAACTGCATTCAAGAGTGCGCTTGTCATGGTGGAGGAGAGATTATGATCTGGGGAGGCATCTGAACCAATCATTGGACAGACCTCGTTATCTTAGATGGTGCTATTACTGGCTTGCGATACCACATATATATATATATATATCCACACGCGCACGCACGCACACACACACAAGGGGGCTTCAAATAAAAACCTCAAAAGTGGGATAGAAATGAGAAAAACCATGTCGTTTTCTTGTAACTTGCTAATGTGGTTGATAAGGATGTCTGTCCTGCACGTGCCATCATGGTGTAGACGAACAACATGTCATAACTGCAGCTAAAAGATTGCCACTCTCACTATTGACATGCACCAACGAGAAGCAGCGTTCTGTTATCCGTTTTTTCAGCAGCGAAGAGGTGAAACCTATAGATATTCATCTGCGAATGAAGGTCCAGTATGATAATTCATGCCTTTCACTCCAGCAAGTGTATGAGTGAAGTAGGAAGTTTCAAAACGGTATGAGTTCTGTGATAAACTGTTCACAACCGGGTCTGACACACTGAGCAGTGACCCCAAAGTCGATTGCAGCCATTGACCACATTTGAAGCCCTCTTGCATATATAATAAATTGTCTAGCATCGTCGATGAGGACCCTCTACATCATCCCATGTCATACTACGTCCTTGAGTCTGTGGTGCACTTGTGACTGATCAAGCCAATGCAGGCGCAGAAAGTTCTATGACATGACTGGCATATATGGTCTACAACTGGTACTGGTATTCCATCTGCTCTAGACTTTCTGATCACGCGACTGTCCTGTGCTGCCTAAACGTGGAGTTCGTTGCTGACTGCAGCACCGTTTTTTACTGCACCTTTACCAGGTTGAATGATTTTTAGCCAAGGTTTCTGAGGCGGTAATGTCTATTTGACAGCACTAAGAGATTCCCTC
This sequence comes from Ariolimax columbianus, assembly GCA_036924085.1. Lineage (NCBI taxonomy): Eukaryota > Metazoa > Mollusca > Gastropoda > Stylommatophora > Arionidae > Ariolimax > Ariolimax columbianus. The sequence continues at coordinate 53,874,374 of JAVGWX010000006.1, read as the reverse complement.
AGACTATTCCTGAAACACTTTTTGGGATGTACTTATGATCGTCTTCCTTCACTCAGCTTGCTCTACAGAAGCCTCTTTGGGAGAAAGAAGTATGACATGAAAATAAAAAAAGAAAGCCTTATTTAGTGATGTGGTGTTTTTCTTACTCTTCAAAGCATCCAGCAAGTTGACAATTGGTACAATAACAAAGGTGTTTATTCCTGACAGCACTTTCACAACTTCTTGTTCATTATGAAGTGGACCTTCAATGACCAATCCCAAGAATTTCAACAGGCGGAATATGCTGAAATAGATGCGAAACAAATGTTCTGTGTTTGATAGGTGTTTTTTTTCTTTTCTAGGTAAGGGGTGGGAAGAGAGTCTCAGACCGATAGAAAGAAAAACAGAGATAGAAAAGAAATAATACAGAGCTATCAAACTCAAATCACTTGATTAACTGCTGAAAACATGCAAGAAAATTAATTACTACCCAAGAATACTAAAATGACTGAATTAGTGTGAGTAACATTTTTAACCCGGAACACCCACATTCCGTTGTATATGTAAATACCCCCTTAACTTAACTTAACGTCTTTATACTAGTTTAGAAGCCTCTGCAGAGTCTGTATACAACCAGTTAAAAATTTCATGACCAACTGCAGAATTTGCCGAAACCCGGGATTGAATCAGGGACCTTTAGATCTTCAGTCTAACGCTCTCCCAACTAAGCTATTTCGGCCGCCTTCTCCAAGCCACCCATGAGTCGGTGTGACGAGTGGACCATTATTTTAAGGTGTATTTTGGACTGCACTGTTATGATTTTGGCCATAATACAAGGGGCTTGTCATGTCTTTACCCTGACTATGAAAGAGTAAGAGTAACAAGTTGAAATTTGGAACATATGTAGCTCATTCACTTTGTACTGGACTTGAGAAGTATAAATTCCCTCCTCTATGGGTTTACCCGGTATAGTGCATGGCACAACACACCTTATTGACCAGATCTGCTACTCTAACGGTTTGTCAGAACAATGGAGAAATCAGAGGCCAGAACTGTGATAAAATTCCTGATGTTGCAGGGAAAAACACCTACAGAAATACACAGGGAGATGGAACCAGTGTTTGAAGAATTCTGTCCTTCATATGCTTCTGTAAAAAACTGGTGTAGGCATCTTCCAAGATCAGGAAGACCATCCTCAGGGTGCAGCGATGAAAATGCTGCAACAGTGAAGAAAATCATTGACCAGGATAGGAAAATGACAATTGCAGAGATATCTAGGTCAGCAAAACTGAATAAAAGTACAGTTTCTTAGAATTTGACACAACAGACTGAACATGAGAAAAATGTGTGCCCACTGGGTCCCTTGTCTGCTGACATGTGAATAGAAACAAATGAGGGTTGATTGCTGTGGCCAGTTGTTCAAAATGTGTTGGTCGAAAAACATGTTGCCAACCATGGTGACAGTAGATGAGACTTGGGTTCACCATTATGACCTAGAATCCAAAATTTCCAGCATGCAATGGAAAACCTTGGGCTAGTCAACACATGTCAAGTCAAGAGCACAGAAATCTGCAAGAAAAGTGATGCTGACTGTTTTTTGGGACGTCAACGGTGTCATATTACCTGCCTCATTGCAACATGGTTAATGGGCAATATTATGCAAATCTCCTTACCAAACTAAGAAAGACTGTGACCAGAAAACAAGGGATAGCGCACACTCATATTCTGCTTTTGCTTCAAGACAAAGCGCACTCCCATAAAGCAAGGCTTGTGCTGCAAACAGTCAATGATTTAAATATTGAAATTCTTCCCCACCCACCATATTCTCCAGATTTAGCTCCATCAGACTTTTTTCTTTTCCAAAAACTTAAAAAACAACTGAAAGGAAATCATTTTGACAGTGACAAAGATGTAACACTGGCTTGTGATAACTGGCTTAGTTCGTAAAATAGGTTACTTTATTCTGAAGGTCTTTTCAAGGTCACACAGAGATGGTAGAAATGTAAAAATTCAGGTGGTGGCTACATTGAGAAGGAATAAGCACAGTGCCAAATTTAAACTTTCTCCTCCTACTCCTTCAGGGTAAAGACTTATGACAAGCCCTTTGTTTCATGTCATCTACACAGTACACCCATTTCTGGAAATAGCAAATATAGATGCACTCAGAAACTTTGAATTTTTCACAATGGTTTTTTTAATTTTTGTGATGGAAAGTGGTTCGAAAATTAAGGAAATGACAGTTTCAAAAGGTTCAGCAGAATAAGTCGTTGAAAGTATTCTCAAGAATTTGGAGACCAATAAATTGGATTTAGGCAGTGATTCTTCTGAAAAGGACAAGTGATTATTTGAATGACACATGTGATTCAGATTATGATCAAGCTAGATATGTTCTTGTCTTTGGAGGAACAGACTATAGTTCGAGGTGGTCTCCCATGAAATGCATCAAGTAAATTTGATACAGGATGGTCTTCAAAAATATATTCCACAATCTACTGGCATAACAAGTAACAACATTGGAGATTATCAGATTAGTCAATATGAGATAGAAAAATTAAAGAGCACATAGTTTTCTCATAGTGAATTAGCTTTCCTCAAATGTCTACTTAGTGCATATTCTCAGTAGCATAGGGAATAAGATTTTACCGACAAGGTGGCCAGTGTTCAATGGGTTAAAACAAAAACTGTTTAATACAAAGAAACACGTAACTGATGATCCTGTCACGTATGTAATGTTTACAGCAGATATCCACTCAAACACTCAAAACTTATTTCCCAGATGATCCTACAAACATATTTTTTTAACCAGATCCTGCAAGCTAATTATGTGTTTCTTCTTATTTATTGATTATTTCTTGACTTCTTATATTCCTCTATCATTCTATATCACAGTATCCTCTTCTTCTAGTTGATGCATGCAAATAAGACTAAAGATTTGGTGAAAAACATTGTCTATTTTAGTTTAAGCTTACAGTTTTGGATTAGTAGCAGCCTGCCGTAGTGCATCAAGAGGGGATGTAAAATCAAAGTTATCCGTCAGACTTGAGTTCACAGTCAATGACTTGTTAGCAAGTTCACGCACAAGATTTGTAAACATCTCCACATTGTTGACAAAGACAGCAAAGTCAGCTGAGGCATAGGAGGAACTCCAAATTGTTGTAAGCTGAAATGAAACAAAATAAAAACCAATTTAAGATTAATTACTTATTAATTTTCTTATAGAGCTATAGCTTTGATTCTTGGGCTATTTTGTGTTTTGTTTATACAGAGTTTGATTTTGCAGTCATAATAAAGATATGTTCCATTTTATTTGAAAGTGAATGGTGACTGTCTACCTCTCTGAATCTTTCTATGATTTCTATTTTTCTTTTAAAGGAATCTAAAAACCGAAAATTGAAATTATTATTACTTTTCCAGCGACATAAATATTTACAATATTTAAAGTGATATTTCACCCCCAATCCAGGGTAAGGTTTCAAGATTAATTTGTATTTAATTTAATTTAGTTAAAGATAGTACCGGTTCAATTAGTAGAATGGTAGAGCACTCACTTTTCATGTCAAAGGTGCGGGGTTCAGCTCCTGCTACTGGCATGCTCCAGTCAACCCAGCTATAAATGATCGCTACTTCCAGCTAGGAATGACCATTGGCCCCTGGTATTTTTTCTTTGTGTTTGGTTAAACAGGACATTTCATGATATTGGTGCTGCCTGGAAATCAATTCCAGTTTGTTTTTTTGCCCATGCGATGCATGGTTCAATGGCTTAACTCTCCTTTGTTGTTTTTAATTTGGTGAAGAGCAGAAGTGAACTACACACACTCTGCCTCCACATAATAGTGTTGGTGTGTTCGACATGAACAGGGAAGACCTACACTGTGTTTGTGGCATGGTGTATTATTTTTCACACATTCTGCCATCACATGGGAAATTTCACAAATTGGAAAAGCAGTACAGACAAGCTCATCATTCAACAGTATGTGCAAGATAATCCATGAGATAGTTAAGGGGAGAGGCTTATGTAGACCTTATCACCGAGGCGGAGGTCGTAAATAGCCTACATACAAGCAAAAACACTGGCGCAGGTCCTGATGGAGTACAGTATTGCCACATCAAGCAGTTGGATGAGACAGACATAAGAAATATGGTGAAGGAGTTCAACCACACTATAGAGAAGGCATATGTGCCTGAGGACTGGCTTCATAGCTATCTGTGCCCACTGCCTAAACCTGGTAAGGACTCCACGCTTCTCAGCTGCTATCCAATAATCACAATCCAAAATGTGCATGGAAAATTGCTCGAGAAGATAGTGGCCAGGAAAATAATGGCCTACCTTGAACGGGAGCAGATTCTACCCGATACGCTGGGCAGCTATAGAACAGCGAGGAGACCTGGGCTAACGCTTGAACTTTCGCATATGATGTGTACGAAGACGCATACAGCCGTGTTGATTTTAGTACCTTAATTACCTGTCTGCAGCAGTGTGGTTTAAACCCGTGGCTGGCTAATTGGATATCAGTTGCCCTGATGGAAAGAACAGTTGCGCTACGCGTGGGATTGTGGACATCAGAACCGAGGTGAATATGTCCAGGACTGCCTCAAGAGGTGTCCGCTCTCACTGGTGCTGTTCAACATTTACACAGTAAAAGTGGCCAATATTCAACCCACAGGGACAGGGCGAACCTTGACATTTGCCGATGACATCCTAACGTACAGGACTGGCTCAGACAGGCAAGAGTTGGTCAAAGACATCCAGGAAACCTTGCAAGCAATCTCACAGTGGTGCATGACTCAAACTCCAAGATCAATCCGAACAAGGCCTGCATGATGTGGTGCTCTTTGAATAATTCCATAGTACAGGCTGAGCTCCCGGGCATCACTTTTGATGGTTGCACCATTCACAGGTATGACAGGTTGAAATACCTCGGAGTGACTTTTGATTGCAGTCTTTCCTATAATTGCCATGTTGACCACATCGTACAAAGATGAAAGAAAGGGTTAGGAGCACTCAATACCATGGCTGCTGCCGACTTGGAACAATGCCTCTTGTTCATCCTATTTCGTCAGGTCGTGTTGTCTGTCATCGATTACGGACTAGGCATCCTCACACTGTCAAAAACACAGTGTGAAAGATTGGAACGCATCCAGAATGAAGGTTTGCGACTGGTTCTGGGCTGCACTAGAGATACCCCGATTTTGATGATGTGGTACATGTTGGGATTGTTATTGGTGACATCCAGACATAAGCTGGCACAAGTCAAAGCCTATATGCGTGTGACCACAGACACATTGTACCCTCTGCACAGTAGTATCTCAGGCATCAAGGGATCAAGAATCAAGAGAGGATCGTCATGGATGGCACAGGCTGAGACAACAATCGGACACGTCACTCCAGCTGAAACGATAGCCAAAGGGGAAGAATGGGACTACACTATTGATAGAATGATAGAGTACCAGAGAGTCATCATAACCTTAGACAAGGAATGCAGAGAACGGAACAACGAGAGTGCAGAGCACGAGGTAAATCAGCTAATAACTAAGAACACTCAGGAGAGTGACACTGAGGTTTCTCGGCTAGAGTGAGAGAAGAGGTCGTTGCTGAGCGTAGTAGAGCATACATGTCAACAACCTCCAGCATGAGAATGGAAACGGAAGCAGTGATCTCAGCACTGAAATGGATATCTGAGACTTCTATAACAAGGGCAGTCATCGTGACAGACGCGCACGCCGTACTTCAGAAAGTACAGAAGGGATCGCTCAAATACGAGTGGAAAGCAGCTGTTGAGGCCTCAAACCTCGAGGCATTGACATGGATCTACTGTCCTGCTCATGCCGGGGTTCAGTGCAATGAAAGAGCAGACATCATGACTTCACAAGCTACCATCATGGGCACATTAATGATGGATAGAAGTGACATTTTGAAATCAATCAATGACCGCCTGCTGGATGAGGAAACTACAATAGATGAAGCAGCAATCCACAGACTGCAATGTTTTGACATCAAACGAGGTTCGAGCGTAGTAGGGCGCATGAGAGGACGTAGCAGGAAAGTGTACAACTAGCAAGCTACTACAGGGACTATCAGCATCTAGACCCTGCACCATTTGCTGAAAGAGGCTGAGCACCTATGGGTATGCCAGCAGTGCAGTGATGTCTATTCTTAGAAACAGAAACAGTAGTTCATGACAATTATTTCATGTATGATAGTTACAACCATTACATTTCATGGTGGTGAACATTCTCCATATGACGGTGGATTCAATAGAAGATGAGAACTATTGTATCAAGGGCTGTTGTTTCAGCACTTTCTTTTATTTTTCTGTAGTATAGAAAATATTGTTCGCAGGAATGAGTATTTACTACAGCTGAGCAGGCACTCTCTTGTCCTGTCAGTCAGAAATTTCTGTCAAAGTCAGAGATTATAAATCCACAATGCAAATGTGGAAGACCAAGGGACTCTAGCACATTATTTTGCCAAGACAAAAGTTGATGAACATGTCAGAAATATGGATCATTTCAGCAAACATGAAATATCAGTAACAAATATCAGACCCAGTCTGGGAAAAGATAAGACTTCTTCAGTTGTCATTAAGCAAAACAAGTGTCAAACATTGCAACATGGATCAGAGTATGAGAACAACAAGGACATTGAGAAAGTTGGAGAACATCAAGATTGAATTGAATATACTGAATGCAAACATCCCTGGATTGAGTGAAACAAGATGGAAGAATTAAATAGAGTATCAGAGCCAGGAATACCATGATACATTCAGGAAAGGAAAAAGCTCAAGGAGGAGTGGCATTTGTGCTGAACAAGCATGCCACAATATCACTAACAGATGTGAAAATTTACAATCACAGAACTATTGCTATACATTCAGCTAAAACAATTGTAGACACATTTCTTATACAAACTTACATGCCCAACGCAACACATGATGAAGAAGAGATGGAAGACTTCTATGGCCTTTTAGAAGAAATCCTATGAACTAAAGCAACAGAAAATGCTAAAATAGGGGACTAAAATGCGAGAATTGGAGAGGGTCCTGATGAAGATGTAGTAGAGAAATATTAACTAGAAACATGAAATACAAGAGGACAAAGATTAGTGACATTTTTCAAACAAGAAAAATATGCAATAATGAATAATTGGCATCAGATATCTAAAAGAAAATGGTGTATATGGACTAATCCAGAAAATAATTTCATACTATTTGGCAAAACCATTTGATAACGGATATATTACCTTTTTTTTTTAAAGTATGAAAATCTGAGGAACAACATTACAATACAAATAAGTGTTGTTATAACAATCTCTAAAGAAGACTAAATATATAACCCTGATTATGAGATGATGTATAATGAAGAAGAGAACACTGACCTGTTCCTGGATATCCTCATAGTCAACAAAGCCTTTCACTTCTCTCATCACAGAATCATCAATTACAGAACAGATGAGTGTGGACATGTCTTTTACAGTTTCACTTGGTTGACTATGATTAGAAAGTTCTCTGGCTAGCTCACTTGTTTGACCACACAATATGTGCAGTTTAGAAACATTTCCAAATAACTGCACAAGCTCCTTGAATGAAAATAAAAACATGTCAATCAGTTACTTCACTAACTATACTATTAATGGGGAAGACATAGGCTGTATTGTGCATGTGCCACATAAAACTGTCCTTTACCTATTCTTCTTCTTCTTTTTGTTGTTTCTGCTTTGCCTTTCAGTGTCAGGTTATGAAGAAATCTCTGGAACAAGTTTGATCTCTTCTGATGGCTTTATTTCTGATCTTGTCTCTCCATATTACAATCTATACTCTTTATAGGCATTTCACTTTTGCTGTTACAATTTGTCTTTTTTCATTGATACTATTATGTTTTCTGTTCATAAGTTTTGTTCTGGCACCATGTAATTCATTGTGAAATGTGAGAAATTCATCTAACTGGCTTGTATTGTTGTTTGTCTTGCAATAATATTTTTATAGAATATCAATGTTAAGAAAAAGGATCAAGATTCTGAGCAGTGCATGAGTTGTAGCTCAAAGCAGCTGCTAGTATCAGGGCCGGCAACACAGAGCTGACAAGACCCGTCTCCACATCCACGTGATGATCCTGGATAACAGGCTGCAACAAGACAGACTGGTCAAGGAGAAAGAATCAAAGAGAAAAGGCTAACTCTGTACCGAAAAATGACATGCTGAAGTTGGATGTGTCAGACTGAAAGGTGCAAAATTTAGCTGTAAACTATGGCACAACACATTATTTTCTCTGGAATACATCCTGCTACTTGCAAACTCCTGATCAGGGCTTGGTAGTGGGAGTTTGAGAACGAAAAATGAAGAAGAAGAATGTTAAGAAAAAGGAAATATATGAATTAACTAAGCTACTAATCTTTAGCAGTTTGTTTTGAGATCAACATGAAGAAAATGAAATGGTGTTGCTCATTAAGTCAATATCCATAACTTGATGTTAACTATTTAAAATCTGCTCCATCTGTCATCCTCTACCTCTTAATGTTTGTCATTTTCTCTTCTAATGACAATGACCATAAAACGTGAACTACTAATTGCTGATGCGTGTTAGAAGTTTGCTAAGCACAATGGCCTCTAGGCACCAGAGTGGTTACCAGGGGTGGAAAGATGAGCACTGTAACCTACAAATCACGTCTTAGAAGGTGACTAAAGAGGGTTATGAATGGAACTAGAAACTTAATCATTTAAACCAGTGATCTTGAACTTTTTTATACCTGGCTCCACTTTTATAACTTACATGAGGGTAAATTTTTCTTACCGCCTACTAAAATCAAAATTGAAGAAAAATCAGAGTTAGTCCATAAAGGCTGTATATTTTGTACATTTTTAATACGTGGTGTTATTCTGCTACCGCCCATCTGAAAGCTAAAAGAGCCCACTAGTGGGCGGTAGCTTGGCACTCAAGTTGAAATGCACTGATTTAAACCATTGATATTGAAACTGCTACAGTAAATTATTAGATGCAGGCTTCTTGTAACAGCGGTCAACTGTAGCAGTGTCCCTAAGTTTCATTTTGAGCAAAAAGGTAAACAAATCATTCAATAGCCTCTAACAGGCGATCCTCATGTGTTTTTTTAGCTGTCTATTATAGATGATCTCAGTGTTATCAATAACACATCTAAAAACATGGACACACAAAGAATTCAGATGTTTGACACAAGTATTCTTTACTCAGCTGAATATCTTCTCAATTTATAACTATATTAAATATGTTTTATTTAACTGTTTACTCATTTGACACAGCAATGATGCAGTCATTTAGAATGTAAATAGTTAAATAAATGCAATAGTTAAATAATGTAACATACTTGATCAGAATTAAACTCTCCATTAATCCAAGCCTGAGGAAGGTTTTGGCCCATTCTAATGTAAGCATCTATCAACCTGACAATACCATCAGCATTTGTAAACAAAGAAGTCAAGCTGACTACACCTTCTGAAAAGAAATAAGAACTTCTGTTAGATGAACTATTTATCATATCATCTCATCTTCTTATACGTCTTTTTCATTCATTCTCAATCTCCCACTACCAAGCCATGAAACGTGCTTTGCAAGTAGAAGGATGTAGTCCAGAGAACAGGATGCATTGTGACGTAGTTTACAGTTTGACTGCGATTTTGCACCTTTCGGTCAGACACATCCGACTTTAGCAGGCGTTTTTAAGTACCGGGTTGCCTTTTCTTCGAATCCTTCTACGTAGCTAGTCTACTCAATTGCAGCCTGTTATCAGGATCACTGTGTGGAGGTGTAGAAAGGTCTTGGCAGCTCTGGTTCGCAGTCAGCTATGGGTCACTGACTACTACAGCTCATGTGCTGCTCAGCATCTTGATCCCATCACATTTGCACACTTACGTTGTTGGACAACATGAAAAGATGCAATTTTCTTGAGTGCCATCAGTGTGGCTACAGACTTCTTTCAATCCCTGATTTCATAGTGTTTCTTTAACCCCCTAAATTCATCTTTTTCTTTGACCCTCTTGCTTTGAAGCCCTGCTGTCTGTTATTATAGCCAACGAGCATTTGTCTGCCCTGAGCTCAATGTACAACAGTGACTCATACAGCTATTGCTAGTAACTAATGAAGCCATAGGGAGTGACTCCTGTATCTACCACATAAACATATATTATTACTATGGCCCGAGCAAAAAATGGTATATCAGCTTGGCATATCATAAAAAATAACTAAGGAGGTGGGGTTGGCTACACCATCCTGTAGAAACTTCAGGCCTCAAAAACACCAACAATTATGTACAGGTATGAAGTATGAGACTAAAGATAGGCCTACAATAGGGTGCTATAGAGGATGCAGTCAAAGGGGTAAGTTGGTGTCAGGGAAGTGTGAAATACATAGTAGAAAAGCAAACACTAAAATGATAAAGCAGAAGCAAAAAGAGGAAAACCAACAACATTACAAACTAAAATGTTTTTATGGAAATGTGAGAAGCATAGTAAATAAAAGAGAAGAATTGGAACTGTATGTAGAAGAAGAAAAACCAGATTAACAGGGTTAACCAGGGTTAACAGAATCATGGACATATGAAGAGATTGCAGATAGTGAACTTGCAATAGCGGTATATACAATGTTAAGGAAAGATTGGATACTTGGAGACAAGACTAAGGGAGGTGGCGTTTTATTATACTGTATAAATTCTGTTAATATAACGATCAAAGATTATTTATCATGTGTTAACAAAAATGAAAGTGTATGGGGAGAAATAGAAAGTGGGGGTGAAAAAACAGTGATTGGAGTGTGCTATAGATGTCCATCAAGTCAAAAAGAGGAAGATGAGGAGCTGATTAGTAGCATAGCAAAGGCAAGTGAAGGGAAATTATTATTAATGGGAGATTTCAACTATCCAGAAATAAAATGGGATATGGCAGAAGCACTTGTAGAGTCAAAACCTTTTGTTAAGTGCATAACTGAAAATTTTTTAATTCAACATGTAGAAGCAGCCACCAGAGGCAAAAACATACTCGACCTAGTTTTTACCACAGAGAAAAATATGATTGAAAACGTTACCGTTGGGGAACTGTTTGGCTCAAGTGACCATCAAATCATCCGTTGGGATCTTATTGCAGGGAAAGAAGTAAACATAAGCACGCGAACATACGACTACTCTAAAGCAGATGTTAAGAGGATGAAAGAGGCAGCGAACCACATAATCTGGAAAGATATTGTTGTAGGAACAGATGTTGAACAGGAGTGGGAAAGTTTTAAAACAGTTCTAGAAACGCTAAAAGAGGAATGTGTTCCATGTAGGGAGGTAAACCCTAAGCGTAAAAAGTGGATAACTAGATTTGTAGTGAAATGTAGAAGAGCAAAAAATAAAGCATGGAAAAAATATATAGAGGCAGGTAAATCAAAAGAAACATATGTAAAATATTTGGACAAGCAGAACATATCTCACAAAGCGAATAAAACAGCAAAAATAGACTTTGAAAAAAAACTTGCTCAGAGGATCAAGACTGACAGTAAAAGCTTCTTCTCTTATGTTAGAAATAAACAAAGAACGAAAGACAAAGTAGGCCCTCTCATAGACAGTACAGGGAAAATAATAAGTGAGAATAGGGAGGCAGCTAATCTGCTCAATCAGTACTTTGGCACAGTCTTCACAAAGGAGGACTGCTCCGAGATCCCAAAGCCTATAGATATTTTTCAAAGAGACATGGATTCAGCGGGATTAAGATCAATCTGTATTACAGAGGAAATGGTTTTTAAAAAATTGGAGGGGTTGAAAGTGGATAAATGTCCAGGTCAGGATGGTATTCATCCAAAATTGCTGTATGAAATTAGAGACCAACTAGCAAAACCATTGGCTATATTATGTTCTCAATCATTTACAAAAGGGATTGTTCCATGGGATTGGAAAGGTGCAGGAGTGATCCCCTTATTCAAAAAAGGCAAAAAATCAGATCCAGCAAATTATAGACCGGTGAGTTTAACGAGCATAGTCTGTAAATTGTTAGAGTCAATAATCAAAGAAAACATTGTAATGCATTTAGACAAATTTAATCTAATTAGAAATAGTCAGCATGGGTTTACTAGAGGGAGATCATGCTTAACAAATCTATTAGAATTCAGGGAGGAGGTTACTAAAATCATAGATAAAGGGGAGCCAGTGTATGTTATTTATCTAGACTTTGCAAAGGCCTTTGATAGAGTACCTCATCAAAGATTATTTCGAAAGTTAAAATCACATGGAATAGGTGGGGAAGTTGCCAAATGGATTGAAAATTGGTTAACGAGAAGAAGGCAGAGGGTGGGCATAAATAAGGAGTACTCTGAGTGGAGTGAAGTGAAAAGTGGTGTGCCACAGGGCTCGGTTTTGGGACCAATTTTGTTCTTGATATATATAAATGATTTGAACATTGATATGAGATCCATGATTGCAAAATTTGCTGATGACACAAAACTATGCAGTAGTGTCTCATCTAAAGTGGAAGTGGATATATTGATGTCGAATTTAGATAAAATTCGAGAATGGTCTGTAAGCTGGCAAATGGAGTTTAATGTAGATAAATGGGTAGATCCAATATAAAACATAATTACGGAATGGGAGAAAACAATATTAGAAAGATAGATAAGGAAAGGGACCTAGGGGTTATAATAGATCATACAGGAAAGGTGAGTGAGCAAGTTAAGGTAGCAGTGAAAAAGGCAAATGCATTGTTAGGTATGATTAAAAGAAATATTAAACATAGGAACAAGGAAGTGATCGTCAAACTGTATAAAGCTTTAGTTAGACCTAGATTGGAGTACTGTGTACAGGTGTGTAGTCCTTATCATAGATGGGACATAAACATGCTAGAAAGAATACAAAAAAGAGCGACAAAGATGATAGTGGGATTCCAGAATTACAGTTATGAGGAACGACTCAGAAAAACCGGCCTACAGTGTCTCGAAGAGAGAAGAATTCGTGGTGACTTAATACAGGTTTATAAGATGATCAGAGGAATCGATAAATTAGACTATAACAAGTTTTTTAAAATACAGCCACCTACAATAACACGAGGGCATAGCTACAAGCTGACTAAAGAGAGGTCCAGGTTAGATATTAGGAAATATTTTTTTATTCAGAGAGTGGTGTCTGCTTGGAATGCATTGCCAGGGGAGGTAGTGGAGGCAGGGACAGTTAATGCATTTAAGAATAAACTGGATGCGCATAGCTTTTAGAGCAAGGTGATGTAAATGTAATTGGTTGTATACAGACTCTGCAGGGTCTTCTAAACCAGTATAAAGACGTTAAGTTAAGTTAAGGTCAATGCATGATGACTTGGCACGTGTTTGTTGTTGAAGAGCTTTGCTCCACATGGAGCTGAAAATGTCTTGATTAACTTAAATTGATCACCTTGATCTTTATTTAATGCTTATTCTTTGTTACTTACTTACTTAGTCACTCCTCTTCTACCTCTGTGGAGGTGTAGAAGTATTTGCTTTCCTTACAATCATGTGTGCAGACAAACAGGTGATTGGCTTGTTGTGTACTGATTTATGTTTCTTGTAAACCAATGTAATGGTGTTAGTTGAGGTAAGAAAATATTGTGCACACTATTTAGGGCAAGATAAAACAAGCATTTCTCATATCATGGGGGCAAACATACCACACATTACATAAAGAAAAGGAAATATCCCATTAACACACCAGTGTGGCATATTGAAAATATGTTAGGCCCATATTTTTCTTGACCAACGACACACTAGGGATAATGTGGTCAACATCATGCCGGCCACCTTTACTTTCAAAGATTATTCTGGTACCAATTGTTGAAGTCAACCACAGGAACTGTTTTGCGATCAGAAAAATCCTGCACTAACTGGGGGCCGAACCCCGATTGCTTGGCTGGAATGTCAGTACACTAACTACTGCGCTACCTTGGCTCCCATGATACATTTAGCTGCACTAAAATCATATCTTATTTTTAGCATTGACCACTGGTTCAAAACAAGTCACAAACAAGAATATATTCTTACAATGCCTTCTCATTGCTCATGATTTGTGCTTGACTTATTTACTCCTTTTCAACCATGGTTTGCTGACTTCTTTCCTTTTTCTTATGGTTTATAGTTTCTTTGGGGTTGGGGAAGTATCATCATGCCCTGCTCTCCTTGGCCACCCTTTACAACACACCTGGCAGGCTGTAGTGATATTATTCTTTGCTGATCTTTCAGGCCTTGGAAACACATGTTGTGCACCTTGTCAATAAACAAAGCATCAGTTCTAAATTTGATTTGCAGAAAAATTATGTCGTTATCAGCAATACCTGTGCAGAAGATCTGCCAGCCAATTGAACTGTATAATATGAATGAAAGAACAGCAGTACAATAATCAAAGGATCTCCCTCTTCTTGCATACCTCGCATGCTTCATATTCTCGACCCATCCCTCCCCCTCACTCCGCAACCCATGAAATCATAATAATAATATTTTTTGTCTTGAAGATACAATTAAACACTTACATTAAAAATGAAATCAAAAACTTACATTTTTATTTTTAATGTTCCATGGGTAACAGTTGAAAGAAAGAAGTTATGTTTATATTTTGAGGTTCGAAGAACGTTGGGTTCACTATTTATTAAAGGTAAAATGGAATCATGTGAGCTAACTGCAAATGTCATACAGAGACTACACTTTGCTAAGTGACATCAGCACTATGCAATTTTGACAAATAGTTAGTTGTGAAAGTAATCTGCAATAACATATTTGGCACTGATTCATCACAAAAGATGTATAGGATTTGCCCATCGCTCTAAAAAGAAAAACCTACAAAATTTTGTATAATGGTTTGAGCTTGTTCGTGCTAAATAACACTAACCACTGATAGCCTGCAACTTCACAATTGTGACATTCATAAACAGGTTGATGGTGTTCAGGGACTTGGCCATATTCTGCAGCATCCCGCCATTAATAATCTTTGATAGCACCAAACCAGCAAAATTTGCAGACCTAAAATTGTAAAACATGCTGAGAATTATAGTTACAGACCTTTATCAACATTATCTATAAACTAGAAGAAACAACACATATCTTTGGAGACAATATATAAAGACATATTTCACAAAGCAGCATACACTTAATTTTATCCACCAAAAAATCCAAACATTGGTTTTCAAGGCAAAATTAACCAACTTGGATAAATAATAGGCACTGAGAAAAAGATACACTTGCTTTAGTACATATAAGAATGCAACATGAGACCATCTAATAATCAGAAAGACAAACTGGGATAAAATATCTTAACTCATTCACTCCCACGAGCCGATACATTGGCTTCCGATTTGTTCTAGAAAACACAGGAGCCGAGATATCGGCTTTTGCTACTGTGTTCACAAAATCCCCCATTTTCCCCTTATTAGTTCTCCTAAATGTTTTATTTTGGCTATTGGCGGAAGTCCAGATTGTTCCCTTTTCATTTTCAGAAGAGTTAGTGTGAGTTTTGTTGAAAAAATGTTTAGTTTCGTAACTTGGAGACCATAATTTTTTTTCAGAGTGCAACTTTGAAGCTATCCCATGCCCCTTCAGCCACATCAAATAGAGTTTTTTCAGTACAAGCTCAGGAATAGATAGATTATATTATTGCTAATGGTAGTGATGATGAAGATATTGATAGTTATGATAGCGCTGTTTTAATTTATTTATCTAGTCTTAGTTCTAAGTCGAGCGATGAAAGTAAAACTAAATCTACTGACGAAGGGGCATTGCCCTCTTTTTTCTCAAGCAATGGTAATAACAGTTAAGAAATTCAGTAATGTTTCAAGACCCTGCACAGTCATTTTAGTGTGTATAATATAAATGAGTGTGTATATATGAATACAGCAAGAACATTTTTTCCGTGTGCGTGTAAATTGTAAACACGCGAATGTTAATCGGGGATTTTACTTTTGAGCCTGTTTTCAACTTCACCTGTCTTCAGTAAAATGTAAATACTGTGAAACAACTGGACCAAATTAGGTACAACTTTCAGAACATCTTCCCTTGAGACAACCGTCAATAGAAAGTCATTACTTTATTCGTGTATTGGTTTAGAGCTGAATAATGTATTGATGAGGGGAACATTTTTGATCAAAATTTTTCTAAATTAACAAACAATTATGCAACTATAATCCCTCAAACACAAATTTTCACCTCCATTTGTAAAATATGTGTATTCAATTGTATTCTAGCCTCAATTATGAACAGTTTGGTATATAATATGTGTTATTTCCGTGAACGTTTATTGAAGACAAATAGATCGCAACTAAGTGATGCTGTGTTTCAGTTTTACATAAGATAAAAATTGTGTCCAGAGGTCTAAAATATTTGGGAGTGAAATAGTTAAACAACATTGGAATTACTTAGAAAATGAACTAAAAATATTAATTCTATTTATTTACTAAACTGCACAGAGCAACTCTTTGTTTATTGTAATGATATAAATAACCAGGGATTTAGGCACAAGGGTTTTTAAGAATAGCAGCCTTAGCATATGCAGTGCATTTTTATTTATTCATCAACACATTCCGGACCAATGACTGATATAATGGACTGTTATTTAAACTCTAGAGGACCATTAACCAATAAATCGGATTTTGTTTTGTAGAGTCATGATTCGGGTTTTGTGTTAACCAAACTACTTACAAATTACAACCAGAACTAGAACAGCTTCCGTTCGTGACATTTGAGTCGAGCCACACGTGTTATGGTACTGATTAAGTGATATATTTGCGTTTTGAAGTAGTTAAACTGTTTTGTTGATTCCTAAAAAATAATGGCAACGTCCACCGCTTCTACTAGACCAAAATGATATAGTGCAGAACAAGCTATAGCTGTGTTTTAAACCTTACTAGTTAGTGATTCTGATACCGAATTAGACGATTCAAAGGATAGCGATTACACTGATAGTACTAGTAGTAATAGTAGACCTAGTGCTAAGAAATCAAAACGGTCTGGCTTAGGGTTAGTTGGTGGTTGCTTCCAGTCAGGGACTATCAGTGCTCCTGAATCATCAACGATGAGACTGATTTAGAGGATATAACAGGTAGAGTTGATAGTGATAGAAATAATGGCAATTCTGCAAGGAGAAAGGCAAATTCCATACCACAGAGGACTACTAGGCCCAGTGATGGGTGGCGTGATGCCTAAAATAATGGAAGTTGTGAATTTTTAAATATTTTTATTGATTTTGGTCATTGAGGAAAATTGTACATAATTTCAACATTTTTGGAGATAAATGCATCAAATTAACAGTGTTTTGATGGACTTTGGATACTATTCTGCAAAATTACTAGACAAATTGAAATCAACAATTCAGGCCAATGAAAAATGATGGTGAGTTACAATATTTTTGACTTATAAATTATCTACCCTTTAATTTTTTTTTTGTACAACAGAATTTTTTTTCAAATAATGAAATATCATGAATTTACTGATATTTTCATTTTCTGTACCCATTTTTCTTTACAATGATATATAATGAGTACTATATTTGTCTATGCTAGGGTGTGTAATAGTCAGTTGTAAAAGGGATGCAGTGAAATTTTGCTACAGCTGAAAATTAATTTGGTCCAAACCTAAAAAGAATCAAGTCCTGAAAGAGTTAAGGATAAATATGTTTTATTGATAACTATTTTGATCTGATGAACATGAAGCACAAAACTATTAATCATTATGGAAATATCACTCAAATATAATAGGTGTATACTTCTTTTAAAAACTTAACTACGTTTAAAAATGTATTTTTCATTTTCAAAAACCTATAGAAACACACACAAAAATGCACATACACAAAAGAAATAAATAAAAACAAGTAATGTTTACATGCAATTGTTATCTTTGTAATTGCTAAATATCTGTCAGGTTACTAGGTAGCAAGCTCCAATCTTGACACCTCCAAGTTGAATTGTTAACTTACTATTGCACATAGCTAAACATATTCCCCACCGGACCAGTGTTCCACAGTTATTTATATGTATGATCATGTCAGTTCAGAATTGACAGGGCAAGTTACATATATAGTAATGACTTTCAAAATGTGGTATGCAAATAAAGCATAGAATGAACCTACCTCAATGCAGTATCATATATGGAGTAATTTTGAATCCATTTATCCATTCTGTCCATCAAATTTGTCCAAATTGATCCATTCAGTATTTGATCAGACCTGTGAACACCTTGCTCAATCTGATTTATAAAGCTCTCAATTTTGTCGACAAGTGATGTCAGATTTTTGTTTAAGTTGGATGAACCATTTACCTGTTAAAATGATAATTCGTTAAGACAGGAAAAATATGATAAATGAATTATTTATGGTTACAATGCTCACAATGAGCATGTTTACCCCTTTGTGCACCCTGAAAAGGGCATTGAGTGGCGGGTTGTAGTAGCTTTTTTCACACCCCAAACGTGCTGATGAAAGTGGATAGGGGTCTTCCAGGCTGTTATGTTATGCTTAACTTCATCTGCATGATGTTCACCACTATGGGATCACATCAATTCACATCTCGACGGCCAGACTGCCTTTAAAACAGCCTGTTTCCAAGCATCGCTACATAGAGGAGAGATTGTGGTCTTGGTCAGTATATTATGCCTGACCCTGATGCGACATTATGGTCAGCATGTGTCTACTTGGTATAAAATAAACAAATTGTTATATTCTGATGATATTATTAATAGTCCCTCAGTTGATATAGCTATGGCAACATACAATGTTTCCTAACTATAGAGTAGTACTGATTTAAATTTTGATTTTTAATTAAATGCAGTAAATATCACAGCATACACATGTTATTCAAGTAATGTCAAATGAAAAATTCAACAAAATGTAATAAACAAAAACAAACAGCTTTTTTTCAATATCCTATGCTTTTTATTTGTTTGCTTAGTCCTCCCTCTTCTATCCTGGTGTAGAGATATTCAGAGAAATCTGGGAGTCTGGATCACTGGTTCTTGGCCTCTCATGATTGCTTTGATATCCAGTCCTATTTCATTCTACAGACATGGCCTTACCACTGCAGTTGAGAAGGTTCCACTCTTTGCTGCAGAGTTAAGCTTTGAGATTTTCATGTATTGTCTAATTACGGATCGTGTCCCTTCTTGTCACTTGAACCACATTTTCTGATGAATGTGGCTAACTCTTTTGGGTTGCGGTCAATGCCCATGACTCACATCCTTATGTCAAGACAGATACATGACTCACATCTGTATGTAAGGACAGGTACGTATGTGGACTGGTATATATACATCTTTGCTTTCTTGCTTAGTTGTCTTTTGATGATGATTCCTTTGTTTATTGAATGGAAGTGGCTAAATGTTGCTGTCTTTTGTGTGACTGTCTCTTCTTTGATGTCATCCTTATGGTCTAAGGATGGCCGCACACCAGATGAAGTGGAAGGAGTTTGTAGGCTGCCCTTAAAGGGCCATCCAGCATGATGGTCACTGACTGCTTTGCCAGTCACTGAACAAGAATCTAAAAAGAACTGAGGTCTGAGTAGATAGCAGCTGTTGAGACCTCAAACCTCCAGGGGTTGACATGGATCTTCTGTCCTGGTCATGCTGGGGTTCAGGGCAATAAAAAAGCTGTCATCTTGGCTTCACAAGCTCCCATCATGGGCACGTTAGTGATGGATAGGAGTGACATTTTGAAATCAATCAACGACCATCTGTTGGATGAGGACACCATAATAGATGAATCAGCAATCTACAGACTGCAATGTTTTGACATCAAACGAGGTTCGAGCGTAGTAGGGCGCATGAGAGGACGTAGCAGGAAAGTGTACAACTAGCAAGCTACTACAGGGACTATCAGCATCCAGACCCTGCACCATTTGCTGAGAGAGGCTGAGCACCTATAGGTATGCCCAGAGTGCAGTGACATAGATTCCTAGAAACAGAATAGTAGTTCCTGCATATTACTGGTTGTACAATCTTGCTCCATTCTTTCTGGTGCCCAAGACTGATTGCAAGCTTCTATAATTTGTCAGTGTCTATTCATAAATTACGCTATAAAGTAGCCATGTCGATCTGATCTTTAGCATTTCCCTATACTGGTACTTTTTCTAAGCAACTATCTTATGCCTAGTGAAACTCATGAATGTAAATACTAAGCAACGAATATAAAATGAATGTCAATATAATGATAAACTATGTATAAACTAATCTTTATTACTTTCATATAGAATAACAAAACAATCTTTGCCTAGATTTGCACACCTGCTGACACCTCCACAAAATCCTGCACTATCCTTCTCTGTCTGCAGTTGCTTTTTATGCCTCCTCGGGTCGTTGGTTCATGGATGTTGTCTTCCCATCATTTTCTCGGGTGCCTTTGCATGTCTTGTACTGTGCCCTATAGTATCATATTTGCAATACCCTTGGACCACGAGCATACCCAAAGTCAGCTTTAAGCTTTTAATCATTGTGAGTAGGTCATCATAAAATCCACCAACATTCTCAATTCTCCATCGCACTTCAAATAACTAGCTATTAGGTAATCGAACTTTATAAACGGTTTTCAGTATAAAGCATATCCGTGAATTTCAGCAGCTGTCTGAATGCCAAATTTGAGAAAGACATAGAAAGCGTAAGATGCCCTATTGTTACTGCACCAGTTCTTCTTCTTAGTTCTTAGTCAACCTGTACTTCTACAGTGGCAGATTCCCCTGTGCAGGTTCCAACTCTGGTATGAGCTGGATGTAGCCAGTAGGATTTCCTGCTTAGCGAGCTAGGCTCGAGCAGCTTATTACTCCGCTATGTTGCGACGTGCCGTAGAGGGTGGTTAACTGATGTGCGAGTCCATCTTGATAGACTCAAACACTAGAGCAAAGTAGACCTGCAGCCTGTTAGGCACCATCTATGCTGCTCTAAACAAACCACTTAACCATGGCCGGTGTTATCCATGTCACACAGTTAGTCGCCTCTTATGATGTGCTCTCTATGGGGCAGTGGTCCTATTCATGTCATTGTCATACACAAAGACCCCGGTGGACCACAAGGGGTCTACAACATTAAAATGGAAGGAGAAGCTACTAGTGCTGATTTTGAAGCTGCAGAACGTTTTCCAGATGAGCTTGCTAAAATCATAGAGGACAGTGGCTACACTAAACAGCAAATATTTAATGTTGATGAAATAACTCTGTAATAGAAGAAAATGCCATCTAGGATCTACATTGCTAATGAGAAGTCAATGTCTGGCTTAAAAGCAGCATAAGATAGAATAACACTCTTGTTAGGGGCTAATGTAGCTGGTAAGCTAACACACTTGTTAGGGGCTAATGTAGCAGGTCATTGTAAGTTTGAAGTCTATGATGATCTATCATTCTGACAGTCATAGACAGGTAGAGAATTTTACCAAATCTAGCTGTTTTTTATACTACAAATCAAACAAACAAGTGGGAATATCTCCAGACCTTTTCACAAAATAGTTTACTGAATAGTTTAAGCACCAGTTAGAGACTACTACTTGTTAAAGAAAGAAGTCCTTTAGTCAAAAGAAGTGTATTAAACAGCATCTCATGTTACATGAAATTGTTTGAGAAAGGAAGCATAATCCATCCAGCAATCTACTTTAAGAAAGAGTCACCCCCAAAGCAACCTTTGACAGTATGTGGATCTAGTGTTGCCTATCCTTCAACATTGGAACAGAGCCCAGCACTAGCTTCTTTATCTAACTCTCTACCATCAAAAGAAACTAAAAAGACTACAATGTGATATTAATTTTACCTTTACATTGTTTTTATAGGTCTAACGCTATTGTGCTCTTTATAGTGTAAACTTGCTTTTAGACTGTTAAATGCACTAATAAATTAAAATACAGTGATTTACAATGATTTTCTATTTATCGTGGTGGTCAAGCACCTAACTGGGATCAAGATGCTGATCAGTGCATGAACTGCACTGGTTAGTAACCCATAGCTGACTGCTAGCATCAAGGTCAGCGAACCAGAGCTGCCAAGACTCTTCTACACCTCCACGCGGTGATCCTGGATAACAGGCTGCAAAAGAGCAGACTGGCTAATGAGAAAGGATTGCAGAGGGAAGGTTAACCTGGTACTCTAAAATGTCTGCTGAAGTTCGATGTGTCGAGTCAAAAGATGCAAATATCGCAGTGAAGTTGTAATCTATGACACAATGCATTCCATTCTCCAGACAACATCCTACTACTTGCAAAGCCCTTTTCAGGACTTGGTAACTAGAGATTGAGAATGAACAAGAAAAGAAGGAGAGACACCTAAACCTGCCATAATAGCACAGTACTACAGTGTTAACATCTAGTAAGCAGTCATTAATTGAGTCACTGTGAGTATCTTAGCAAACTGTAGGTGTTATGCTGTTTTCTGATCAGAGGTTACAACATTAATTTGCAAATTACAAACCATGATTTCAAGAAAAGAAAATTCAAATTTGTTTGGGCATTATTTTTTCATGATTCTCAAGCTGAATATAAAAAAGCACCTATTTTTACAAAGCCAATGAAAATGAATCAAACATTAAACTTACAATGCTTTCAATATCTTGTATAATTTTGAAGTCTGCAAGTTGACTCTCTATTTCTGTGAAGTTAAGACTGCAAAGCATACTGACCCAGGACTGAAGGTTAAAGGTTGAGTTAGGGGGTATGCTAAGAATCTCGTTCATATCAGCATCACAGAATGCCTCAAGTGAAACAAGGAACTTTACTCTGAGTGTAACCTGTTGGATGTAATTTAATCTTGATAGTAATGTATGTATACAATGATACAATCAAGTGTAGAAGGGCTAGAGCAGCTAATTTTAGCCGTAAATGGACACAGTAAAGATCAAAACCTGTTTATAAACATAAACAAAACAAAGATAATGACCACTGATAAAACACAATGTCAACTTAAATTTACAGTGAGTGGTGAGGAAATAGATCAGGTCACGTATTTTGAATATTTGGGCTCAGAATTGACAAAAATGGTGACTGTTGGAAAAAAGTCAGATGGAGACTAACCATGGCAATGCAGAGACTGAACAGCCTGAAGAAATTATGGCAGAACACTAACAGAACGACATAAGTGAAATTTTTGAGAGCCTGTGTTTTTCTGTGGCAGCATATGGCCGCGAATCATGGACAATTATCAAAACTTCTAGACAAAGAATCAAATCCTTCGAGTCAAAATATTAGAAAGATCCTCAGAATACCCTGGAGAGAGAAAAAGACAAATATAGATATTCAGCACGAGTTGAACATAGAGGAGAACTGGTTTATCAATTACATTTTGGCCAGAAAATATAAATACTTTGGTGACATCAAGAGACACAACGGTTTTGAGAGAAAAGTGATGGAAGGTATGGTGCCAGGCAAAAGAGAAAGGAGTAGACCAAGAAGACGATGGCACCAATATATCCAGGAATGCTTGGGCATGACTGTGGCAGAGGCTGGAGATTTGGCATAGGAAAGAGTTTCTTTCAAACAGATTGTGATGGGAGCGATGTTCTATAAAGGACATGCTTCATGATGAGTATTTACTTATTATACACTTATTTACATATACACAGCACAGCTTAGTTTACCTGGATGTCGCTCCAAAAATAAATGTTTAATGGGAGAGAAAATGTACTGGAATTGTGATTGACACAAAAATTATTAAAATATCTGTGCATTGTTACAATTACATAATTACTGCACAAACACTGCAACACTGATCCTAATTTTATTTTTGTGTGAAAGGATAACTGAAGCCTTTACCTTTTCCAAATGGAATACACTAGTATATATCAGAGTCTCAAGAAGGTCAGGGATCTTATCAGACAGTTTCAGAAGAAGCTGCAGATCTGGAACTCCTTTCACTGCTTCTTGTAGGGAGGATGCTGTGAAC
This sequence comes from Ariolimax columbianus, assembly GCA_036924085.1. Classification (NCBI taxonomy): domain Eukaryota; kingdom Metazoa; phylum Mollusca; class Gastropoda; order Stylommatophora; family Arionidae; genus Ariolimax; species Ariolimax columbianus. The sequence goes on along the minus strand of JAVGWX010000006.1, from coordinate 53,850,552 downwards.
AAAAATTGTGTTTTACATGTAAGATTCAGATAACAATTATCCCATAGCAGACACTGCGTTTAGAGATTAAGTGTTAGCGATTACATTGTAATATTTTTCAACTTTTTATTAGTGGTGACCATTTCCCTTCCTCAATATCCTTCCTTACCTAACAGTGAATCAGGTACTCGTTTACAGCTGGGTAGACTATAGCGAGTCGAGACCTGGAATTGAAACTGGTTCCTTTGACATGAAAAAATGGCTGTGGTAATTTTGCTACTGAAAACAGATTGCCACCTCTACACCTCACGGTAGAAGAGGAGCGACTAAGTAAGTAAGAAAACAGATTGCCAAATAAGGTTACAAATTTACAGAAATTGAATGTTAATCGCTGATATATTCATGTCTGTATGCTTTATAGTTAAACTTATAGTCCCTTGTTGAGACCTAAAGATACTATTCAAATGCAAAGTTTGGATTCAAAGTGTTCAAAATGCAGAATACTATCACTCATACCAATGTTTTATCTTATAGAAGCCTTAATTAAGTAATGTAAACATTTTAATGGTGCAAAGGACAACAGCAACCTCAGTGAAATAAATATTATATAACTAATTTAAACAAATAATATTAACTTCCGGCCATTACCATAATGAGATTTACTACATGCAGGCATTTTTTTTTATGTGCCCTGTGTGGATCCCTGGGGCCCCAGAAAAAAAAGATGTCTACTAGGTCCTTATGACTATCATAAAAGGTGACTAAAGAGGGTTGTTAATGTTTCTATCAGCCCCATCATACAAAACAAATTGTTATAGAAACCACCATTGCAAAAGTACACATATTGATTTGGCATAGACTTCTTGTAAAGAAGGGATGACCTACCATTCGTTGGGAGAGAAATGGAGAAAAAGAAAATTATTTAATGCTCAGGTCTTTTTGGTCTATATACAAGTTTAATTGATTGAACACTTGTACAGGTAGGGGTGTGAGGTGTTAGCGATCTCACATTTCAAAGACTCAGCTATATGAGAGCGGTAGCCATCCCCTCTCACTCGCCGTTTTTACTTCCCGGACTGAACCGGTACTCATTTAAGGCTGGGTCAACCCGGAAGCCGTTGCAGTCTGAAGAAAACATTTCGGTCTCAACTAGGGAATGAACCACCCAGATGCGAACCCACCACGCTAACCACTGCGCTACACGGCTCACTTGTGCTGAAGAGTATGGGAAAAACTAGGGTCTGGTGGGAAACAGTGGAAATAAACGTTTGGGTTTTAACAAGTAACTTTAGATCAGTGATTAATAATCGGTTCCTGGAAATTTGTAACCTTATCTGGGAATCTACTTTCAATAGCAAAATTATCACAACTATCTTTGCACTGTAAGTAATAGATCACCTGGAAGCACATTTTTGATTGATTTGATCAAATGTTTGAGGAGATTACAATAGCTGGAAAATGTAATTTACATATTAGACTGAAGGAACGGCAAAAACAAACCTGAAATTACAGAAGTACCCGACTTATACTGCAGTTTAGAGACCAGACCAAGCCATAAAGTGAATGTCTCTGTAATGTTAATCACATTCTATTTTTAAAACTGACAAATGAATGTATCTACAAAGTGACATGTTACAAATAGTGAGCAATACCACTAAGCAAATAAAACAATACATAAAAAAGTAAAATAAATACACTGCTTACCTTCAAATATATTTATCCATCTTTTATAGTGAGATTAACATAAATTTGAAATTAAATATTTTAATAAATGTCAGAGCTGGATGTTGCAAGAAATAGTTTATTAAAATTTACCTTCAACAACCATTAGAATTTCATCCATGAGAACACTTGTGATTGCTAAAGCTTTATTATATACATCCATCAATTCTGGACTAAGACTTCCAAATGGTCCAAAGACAAGTTCAAAAATCTGCGCAATTGTGTGAGCATTCCTGTCATTTGAAAATATATAATACACGGTTAAAGACATAAAATCAAAACATGAGACATAAGTCTGCACTCCATTCTTTCTTCTTCTTCTTCTTCGTTCGTTCTCAATCTCCTGCTACCAAACCCTGAAAGGGCTTAAGTAGCAGAATGTAGTCCAGAGAGCGGAATGCGTTGTGTCGTAGTTTACAGCTTGGCTGCGATATTTGCACCTTTCGGTCAAACACATCCGACTTCAGCAAGCATTTTTTGAGTACCGGGTTAGCATTCCCTCTTTGATCCCTTCTGCTTAGCCAGTCTGCCCTGCTGCAGCCTGTTATCCAGGATCACCGCGTACTCCATTCTTTCAATTTATCAGACAGAATATTCTCATATGATGAATTTTATACAAATTTAGTCCCATTTAAGTCACTGACAGGGAAAGCAATCATTATCATAATAATCAGACTTGAGGCAACGTTGAAAACCAGAAATATTGAGTACTGATAAGAGAACAGATTCAAATCACGAGAAGTAAATTTCATTGATAAAAAAACTCCACAATAATGCAGAAAGGTAAGGATGTCCTAGGATACATTCTGTACAAAACAATATGCTGGAAAACTATTTTCCTACTATGTTTATTTTTAATAGGCAATTTTAAAGCTATATTTTCTTCATTTTGAAATAATTAAAGGTAGTCCAATAGCAGATGCCACTTATGAGGATAGAATGTTTGAAACTTAAAAAAGTTAAGCTTCATAAAGTACAATTTTTACAGCTAAATAAACTGGAGTGTGTTGTGACAAGGTCATGAACCAGTAGCTTCTTCTCCAATCATTTTGATACAGACACTAGAAAACAAAAAATATAAACAAAACAGACATAAACCAACATATTCATCTGCCATCTTACAAGTACTTGGATATTGTGATGTTTGACCAAGCTTGAACTCTGTCTCCTATCCTTTCCCACACTGTCTTATTGAAAAGCTGCAGATCCAAAGTGACAATGCTGAGTGGACTGTTGTAGTAATATTCGAGTGAAGTAAGAATATATTCGGCTTTAAGCCACAGAGCTGTCATGTTGATTGTGCTATTTTCATTTCTAGATGCCTGTAACATGGAAAGATTCAGAACTTTATCAAGCACTTGCTAGCAACTCTGTACAGATGGATTTATGGTGGGTTTCTCTGTTAATAATGTACTTACATACGAGGCGTGTTTAAACGAAACTGGACCTAACTGCACCAAGTGAACATACGTACGATGTGCATGATGACGTCACTTCTGATGTAAACAGCACATATCTACCGTCAAGTTTGCAAAATTTCATTATCCTTAGACTCATAGTTTATTAAGCAGACGTTGAAAACATGGAGGGTGTGATACGGAATTCGTCCAGAGTTGATCAGCGAGCGATGATTCTGTTCCTAACAGCTGAAGGATGTCAGCCAGTTGACATTCATCGCAGAATGCAGACAGTGTATGGTGACAAAAGTGTGTCGAAGACAACAGTGAAGAACTGGACAACGATGTTTAAAGAATGACATGAGTTAACAAAACATCTTCCAAGACCAGGTCAGGCGCATATTGTTGCATCAGAAGATGTCATTGCCAAAATAGATGCAGCAATTTGGGTGGACCGTCGCCGGAGCTTACGTTCGCCACACTTTTGTCACCATACACTGGTCGACATCCTTCAGCTGTTAGAAACCAAATCACCGTTCGCTGATCAACTCTGGGCGGATTCCGTATCACCCCCGCCATGTTTTCAACAGTCTGCTGAGATAACAACTGTGAGTCGGAGGATAATGAAATTTTGCAAACTTGACGGTTGGTATGTGCTGTTTACATCAGAAGTGACACCATCATGAGCATCATACAATGTTCACTTGGTGCAGTTAGGTCCAGTTTCATTTGAACACGCCTCATAGTATACTTTAAACCATCAATATCATTGTGTAATATGGTAAATTTGTTAGCACAGCCGACATTAATTTTGTTAAGTTTTCTCATGAATTTCTTTGCTAATACAGCTCTTTTAAGACATCATTTGTTAACATAGTTCTCTCCTGAACTTTTATAGTTAACATAGCTCTCTCTATAATACTCTTTTGAACTGGTTTTGTTAACAAAGTACTCTCACAAACTTTCTCTTATAAATAAAGTTATCTTTTGAATTTTCAGGTGTAGATTGAATTTGAAAAAACAATGTCTATGTGTGGATGATGATGCCTGTGAATGTAGAGCAATCCAATACCCCAAACATCTATATAACTGCCAAAGAATGCAAGAACCATGTACTTTGTCTGATCTCATGGCAGGAAATTAAAGATCTTCCAGGGCAGCTGAATTCTGGTCCAATACTTTGCGAAGTTGCCAGACACGGAAAGTAGGTAAGTAATTTTTCACTATGATATTTTTATTTCATTAAACATAAGGAAACAATGCATGAAATTCACCTCATAAGCAAGTTATAGTTAGTTAGTAGCCCCTTTCAGTCATGACTGACTATGATGATGATATAATCCCTTTAACTGTGAGCTGTCAGCTCTTGATAGCCCAATGCCTCCCGAACAATAGTAAAAGTCCTCCTCAATTGTTGTAGTGATTTTTAGAACATGTTGAGTATTGTGGGGTGTGGTGGTAACAGCAGGTTCTGCAGATCAGCCAGCCTTGGGCACAAAGTCAGGAGGTGCTCGACTGACTCCTCGTGGTCATGGCAGAATCTGCAGTTTGGTTCATGTAGTGGGGCTAATCTATTGAGATGTATGTTGAGAGGGGCATGGCTTGTTCTCAGCTTGAAGATCAAACTCTGGTCTCTTCGTTTCAGTTTCTTCGCTGGGTCCTGGAGATCTGGTTTTGTTTGGTTTTTGAAATATACTCGACCTGTCTGGGATGTGGCCCACTGATCAAGCCACTCCTGTCTATAGTTATTTTTCAGGATTTGCTTGCAGGTTTGTAGTGTGATAGTAGATAGTGGCTGTGGTAACATTGCCCCGCTTCAGGCCAGCTCATCAGCCTTCTCATTTCCTTGGATTCCGACATGGCCAGGTATCCACTTGAGCACTACTTCCGCTCCATGAGAGGTGGAAAATTTGTCAATTAATTTGTAGATATTATTAATATCTGGAGACATTCTGTTTTCCAAGGCTTGGAGCGCAGATTTTGAGTCTGAGAAAACAACAATCTCCTCAGGCTGTATAGTGCCACTTTCAAAATCTGAGATTATTCGACACAAAGCTTTTTCTATTGCTATTATTTCTGCTTTGTAATTGGAACAGGTCTCCACAAGGGCCATAGATGTAGGGGTGGTCTTCTTGGTGCAGGTTATAGTATTTAATTACAGCGCCATATCCAGCATAGGTGGTAGACCCGGTGACAGATCCATCTGTGTATACTTGGATGTTTTGTGGATATGAGTCTATAGTTTCCAAAGCGATAGTTTTCAGCAAAGATGGTAGGGTATTCCTGTCGGCAGAGCGGTCGGAGAGTACAGTTCTTACTCTGGAGGTAGTCGCCTGCCAGCAAGATGGTTCATCATTGATGACCGGCAAAAGCCTTCTACCCTCTGGCAGGTGGTGTTTTTCGATATTGTCTTTTGTGATATGCGCCTGTTTTTAAAGAAAGATGTCTTTTTTATTATATGCTTTTTGTGCCAATGACTGACTATAAGATGATATGACTTGGAGTGAAAAAAAAAATAATAACAACAACAAAATGTATACTTAGCTTTTGTTATCTTTGTCCTTGCGGCGTTGTCTTTTCACTTCTCTGTGTTGCAAGAGCGTCGCTTCACGAAGCGTGAGCTGGCCATTCAGGGTACATCTCCACCTGGATCGGTCTGCAGCTCCGTCTTCACAGGATGTCAGATTTATGTCCAGGGCCTTCATATCACGCTTGCACACATCTTTGAACCTCAACTGTGGTTGGTCGACTGTTCTCGTGCAATTCACCAACGGTCCATAGAGGATATCTTTGGGAATGCGGCTATCTTCCATGCCATCAACATGACCAAACCATCGTAGTCTTCGCTGCCTAAGTAGAGTGTACATGTTTGGAAGACCAGTATGAGAGTGCACCTCTGCATTTGTCACTCTGTCCCTCCATGTAATTCCAAGAATGGATCCCAGGTGCCGTAAGTGGAAGGTTTTAAGCCTGTGTCCTTGTTTGGCATAAGTTGTCCAAGTCTCGCTGCCATATAGAAGTGTGCTTACAACACATGCATTGTATACCAAGGCCTTGGTTTTAATTGTCAGCTTCTGGTTTTTCCAAACACACAGTGTGAGGCGAGCAAATGTAGCAGCAGCTTTGTCAATACGACTGTCTATTTCTGGGTCTAGAGATAACTTGTCATTGATAAGGGATCCCATGTATGTGAATTGATACACGGCTACCAGTTCATAATTATTGATGCTAAGACTTGGTGTGGTATCTACTTCCTGTCCCAGAACATCTGTTTTGTTGAGACTTATTGTGAGCCCAAAATCTTTGCAAGCCTGGTAGTAGACTGTGAGTGATAATTGCAGCATCATCAGCAGAAAGCAAGTCCCTGATGGTAATCTCCCTTATCTTCATTTTGACCTTGAGCCTTGCAAGGTTAAACATCCCACCATCCAACCTATTGTGATGCCACATTCCTTCATTTGTGTTACCAAATGCATGTTCCTGTTCCTGCCATGCTCTCACGGAACGATATTATTAGCCATAGCAGTTTGTTTGGACAGCCTATTTTAGAGAGGATTTTGAAGAGGCTATCTCTACTAACCAAATTAAATGCCTTTGTCAAGTCAATGAAGGCAACATAAAAGGCTGGTTCTGATCACGTGACCTTTCCTGAAGTTGTCAAAGATAGAAAATCATGTAGATCGTTGATCTTCCAGATCTGAATCCACACTGTCTCTGGATACACACGGTTAGCCAATTTCTGTAGTCTTAGTAAGATAACTTTAATAAAAACTTTACCTACAACACAAAGCAAAGAGACACCTAGATAGCTATTACAGTAACTTCTATCACCTTTGTTTTTGTATAATGTTACAATCTGTGCATCTCTCATATCTTGAGGTATTGTGACCTTTTTCCAACACTGACATAACATCATTTACAGCAGTTACAGAAGTGTATCTTTTTACAGCGTGTGATCAAATCAGGTGGGATCCCATCGCTGCCTGGTGCTTTTCCCAAGGCCAAGCTGTCAATTGCTTTATTCAAATCTTCTATACATGGTTTGATGTCAAGCTCGACCATACTTGGATAACTTTTGACAGCTTCAAGAGCTGTTGCAATGACTAAATTGACACACGAGTAGAGCTCAGAATAGTGCTCGACCCATCGCTCCATATGTTTTCCTTTATCTGTTATTTTCTCCCCAATAATGGATTTGAGCTGTGCTGTTTTCCTACTCGCAGGGTCAATAGCTTTCTTTATACCATCGTATATTTGTTTTATGTTCCATGTTTGTGCTGCAGTGTGGATGTTTTCAGTAAGCTGTAGCCAATACTCATTTGCACACAGACGAGATTTTTGTTGCATGTGGCTTCTGGCGGACTTGAAGTATAGAGTACCTGCATTTGGAAGCTGCTTGTATTTAATCAGAGCAGCGCACTTGGCCTCAATGACGGGTGTCATTTCCTCTACTTTCGCTTCAAACCAGTCATCTTATTTAACAGTTCTTCTTTCAAATGTAGCAAGTGCAGTGTTGTGTATGACATTTCGAAGATGCTGCCAGCGGTGTCATGATGTTGGATATTGAGAGTTTCCTGTAAAGCATTGTGAAATTTCTTGATCAGAGCAGGGTCCCACATTCTACTTGTGTCGATGCGTGGCTTGCCTTTGCTTCTGGTCTGATGGAACTTCTTTAGCTGCAATTTTTTTACAGCAAACCAAAGAATGATTAGTGTCACAGTCTGCACTATGGTAAGTGCACGTCAGGAGCACATACTTATGGAGAGATCTTCTGACAAGAATTAGATCCAGCTGAAGCCAATGATTTGATAATGGGTGCATTCACAATACCTTATGTTGGGGTTTGGTCAGAAAATAAGAGTTGGTCACACAAAGTTCATTGTAGGCACAGAGCCCTAGGAGCTGCTGGCCATTTTAATTAATTTGTCCAACTCCAAACTTGCTAAGACATGAAGGCCACGAGTCGTGATCAGCACCCACTCTAGCATTGAAATCACCTAGTAGAACAAGCTGTTCTTGACTATGGATGCTTTTAATGATCGCTGATAAATCATCATAGAACTCATCTTTGACTTCAGGTGTGAAGCACAAAGTAGGCGCATATACACTGGTTCAACCATATGTAATAGAGACTTTTTAACTGCAAAGCCTACACCGTGCTTTCTCTTTTCGTTGGGGACTTTTCCTTGCCAATAGAATAAGTAATCTTTATCACTCATTGTCCCTGAGCCCGCTAACCTTTTTTTTGTCGTGCTACAATGTCCACATCCAGTCTTTCCAGTTTGTCATTGATTACGTGTGTCTTTCTGGCATTGTTTATATCATGCAGGTTTTCAGATAGTCTAGTCAGCATGGTACGAACATTCCAACATCGCAGTTTAACTATTGCTGAACTTGTGTCGACACCACAGGATGAAACTGGAAGGTCTCTCCAGGTCATAAACATGGGCATTCTTCTATGGAGAACAAGCTGTTGCCCATGCAACAGGTCCCCCTCTCCACGTAACTATTTGATCCAGGGGACCAGCATAAACCGATACAGCCTGTAATCAGCTATGTCGCAGGAGTTGCCAGAATAGCAATGGAACCACCACTAGACTGCCTTAGGGACACCAGCTCCTGATTTTTTCTTAGGGTTTACTCCCGAAGCATTTCTCATGAACAGGTATCCCACAAAGCAGTGGGTGAACAGTTTTTACGATAACAGTTTTTTTAAGCTTGTTCAGCTTTCAGGTAAAAACGGTCAATTTACAGGTACTGTGACCGGTTATTGATTATTTTATGACACTATAAGATAAATGATGAAGTTCACAACACTTTTGTGGGTAAGTTTGGTAACTACTGTCACAAAAAACTATAATTATATATGTTTGTAAATTATAATTGATTATCAATATAATAATATTAACTTACAATGTTATGAAGTCGATTGAATCCTTGGTATGAAGTTAACTCTGAAACTAACTTGTCAATGCTCACACTGCACAGCTTTGTTTTGAAGGCTTCCATGTTAAAGTGGCTATCAGGTGCTACAGCCATGATCTTAGTGATGCTCTTACTACAAAAAGCTGTGAATGACTGGACAGCTTCAGGCCATTCTATGACCTGACAATGTTAAAAGTCACAGGTTTAGAATTAAACAGTGGCAGATATGTGTAAATTAGTGAAAAGTAGACAGACATGTGTAAAGTGGTGATCAAGTAGGAGATGTATAATGTAATGATGTAGAACATGTGTAAAGTAATGATGAAGAAGAAGACATGTAAAGTAATGATGAAGAAGATGTGTAAAGTAGTGATGAAGTAGAAGATGTGTAAAGTAATCTTGAAGTAGAAGATGTGTAAAGTAATGATGAATTAGAAGATGTGTAAAGTAGTGATGAAGTAGAAGATGTGTAAAGCAGTGATAAAGTAGAAGATGTGTAAAATAATGATGAAGTAGAAGATGTGTAAAGTTGTGATCAAGTATGAGATGTGTAAAGTAGTGATCAATGTATGAAATGTGTTGAGTAGTTATCAAGTTAGAGATGTTTATAGTGATGACAAGAAGGCAGATATGTGTGTAAAGTAGTGACAAGAAGACAAAGATGTAAAGAAGTGATCAAGTATGCAAATATGTGAGTAAATTGGTAACAAGTAGGCAAAAATATACAAAAGTAGTGATCAAGTAAAAGAATATTAATATTTGAAATTGTAAAATTGATGTTCCGTATTTTGACTGAGCTGAAGTCCTTAATAAATTATTCACATTACATCTAAAGATTCAATAACCTTACCAGGAAAATCAATATTTCAAGATAGGAGTGACTTTACTTCAAGTCCTCATGAACATTAACAGGAGTGAACTTGCTATGGTGTGTCTGCTAAAGAGCTTTCTCTTTAGATCCTCAGGGAAAAAAGTTAATCACACTTTCATTGCTGTATCTCATGGGCAAAACAACCAAAAATTCAAAACCTTGGCCAAAGCACAAAGTCACCAGGACATTAATCAAAGAGTCAGTCTGGCTGTCGCCTCCATGAACACCCTGCATCAAGTCTGAAACCAGAGGAGGCTTTCATTGAAATTCAAGCTGCGAATTTATATAACCTGCTGTACGGTTTCAAAACATGGACTATTCTGCAGAGCGATCAGAAATGCATTGAAGCCTTCCACATGTGCAGCCAGAGGCAAATTTTTATGAACCACTTGTATGACTGAGTCTCGAATGATAAAGTTACCCGATGGACAGGTTCACCTTGCCGAGGACATCCCTGCCCACCAGCTCTTAAGGCAGGCCATGGACATCAAGGTTGGACATCTCCTTCATGGTCCTGCCCCTGTGGCCGTCCATACACCACCTGGCTAGATCAAATCAGAAAGACTTCATCCTGGTACTCAGCATTCTCATGGATTATGGTGGGTGTGATAGGCCTTTATCACCTAAGTAAATAACTACCTACCTACCTATTTCAGTTTCATCCAAGGTATTGTTTGTACAGCTTTTTTATAACTATTTTAGATATTTCACTCAGTAAACTTTTGAACTATGTGATTGGTGGAATCTTCAATGCTTTGAGTTGGAGGGTCTCCTACCAAAGAGATGTGAAATGTCTCACATATTGGTGCTTAATCTTCTAAAACTATTTTTAGCTCTAGAGAATTTACAGCAAGAAATGAATTTATTGTTTAACAAATGTAAAATAAACCAAAAGACTGCTGACCTTCTCTGGGTGAGCTAGCAGTGTGTATAGAGCTGCATCTATTATCTCAGGGGTATGTTTCACAAGTTCAATAATGTCTCTCAAGGTTGGGAACTCGTTAAATTCCCCTTGAAGGTTAGCTGTACCTGCATGAATAGGGGAACAAATGTAAATTTGATGCAATATTTGAGTTACCATTTAAATTATAGGTATTATATCAATGCTGCTTCTCGCAGAAAGAATGATTTATCAAGGACAACCACTATTTATCTGTTTTATTGACTATGAGAAAGCCTTTGATCAAGTCCCCTGAAACAAACTTTTTCCGATGTTTCAACAAATGGGTATTGAGAGAAAGATTGTTAGGTTTATCCAGAACAACATTTATAGAAACTAGATTAGTTAAATCAAAGAAAGACTAACAGATCCAGTTTCAATAACACAGGGGGTATGGCAAGATTGCTTGCTTTCCTCTTACCGAGTCTCTTTTAACACATATTCTGAGACGATGATGGAAAAAGTTGATTTGATGTTGTAATAGGTATGTCAATGGTATGAAAGTTAATGTCATCAAATTTGCCAATGAACAAGCTATAGTGAGAGAACCAGTAGCAACACTAAAAAAGATGTTTGCAAAAATCAACAGCACAGCCAAAAAGTTTTGCATGAAAATAAAAAAATTGAATATAAAGACTATGGAAATAGATAAGAAAGACAGGTAAATTAATATATAATCATCAATAGAGACATAATCGAACAAGTACAGAAGTTTACATACTTGAATACTTATTTGAATACTTGCCGGCCCATCTGTACTTTCACATTGATGCAGAGTCAACGACATCAAGAACTCTGGTTGGTCGCGGATTTAGGTTTTTCGAATGTAATTTCTTAGGAAGATATTTAGAACTCTTTGCTAAATTGCTCTTTCTGTAATACTGAGCTTCTTTGCATCTGGTTTGTGTAGAATCCAAACATCACACCCATATACCATTGCTGGAATAACCATGCTACTGAAGGTGTGAGCCCTGGTCTTGATGTCTGTCATCTAGATGAGTATCGGTTTAATGCGGTTGAAGCTGAGCCAATCAGTCGCTCTGGCAAATGAGATCTCCTTACCAATGTTATGGTTGTTAATTCCTGGCACAGGTAAGATATATGCATTGACATTTTCAATGGTCTCATTTTCCAATCGCTGTTTCCTAGTAGGGCAGAAAGCGTTCCGTAAAAATAGAGTTTTTTCTTTATATTTATGTTCAGGCCAACCGGCTTGCCTGATTCATTCAGTTTGCTTACATATTTTGTATATTTTGGGCAAATCATCACAGAAATTTCCCACAATAAGACAGAAATTAGGACAAGGATTGCATTGGCAAAAAAGACCTCCAGAGAAAAAAACAAATCGCTAACCTCAAAAAATATCTGGATCAAGCTGAGAAAAAGAATAATCAACTCACATGTGGCAAATTGCACTGTATGGGACTGAAACATGAACTCTGGCAAGGGCTGGTAAGATTCCAAGGGAAATGAGGTTGGTGACCAAGATTCACCTTTACATCTCAGACATACAGAGACAAATCTATTTTGAGATGAGAGCTGCAGAGAACAGGGGCCATTGGAAAGACATGCTCAGACAACCTAACAACCAGTCATAGGACTGATCAACTAGAGGATAGGGTCAAATGGAGTGACATGCTCAGACAACTTTACAACCAATCTTAGGACTGATCAACCAGATGATAATAATGAACTATTGTTTTATACACATAATGAAGACAAAATTATTTTAAAAAATAAATGGAAATATCCTCAGCAGCTATTAAAATGTTCAGAACTGTTCCTCATAACTCATTTTGATCTTAAATGTCACTGACAAATATATGGCATTCATTTACATTCAAATGTCATTTGGCACAAATCATAGAACATGTAATATATGCTGTACCCTGGTTTTACTAAATACATGTATATGCAGATACTGGGACACAAAATCTTATTTAGTTTATAACACTTATAGAAAAAACATGACCTGTTATTAACTCTTAGTATCCGAGGCTCCCCCTCACAAACCATTTCCATCGTCGCCATTTTCCGGGCTCCCTTTGCGAAATCACTGCCTCTTTATTACTATTTTGATACGAATTTGCAGACAGTTTGCCCACATTTTTGTCCAATCATGTTAACGTTAGACATTTGCATCAAATTTCCGGAAAACAAAGCTTGTGTGAGAATATCGTCCATTTGAAATAAACATTTGAAGTAAACGTTACATTTTCGTTACTAGAAATGGCTTCAAACAATAAACACAAATAATCACAAGCAAAAGATTCTCAGAGAAGCAAGCATCAGCATTTATTCATTCATGGATTGAATTAGAAAATGATGATTTATCAAGTGGGGATAGTTTGTATGACTAGTATTCAGAAAATGAATGCAGTTAACAAAGTTATCAGACTTTGTAGACATGAATGCGTTTGCTCTCGCTGGATCTAGTGACTAGGTGTAGTAGAGAAGCTACTAGCACTACTTTCTAGAGAAACAAATCATGTTTCAATAATAAGTAGAAGATCAAAAAAGATCCTAAATTAGACATTTAAGATCATGAACACCTGATAATATTGATGCATTATAGTTTTATTTTTAAAATATAAAAAGCAAAAACTAAAATAGAAAATGTATGTTTGGTTGTAAATTATGATTTTTTAATAATTGTGACAGCCAATTTCAAAATGCATGTAGAATGTTTATTTATAACAACACACATAAAACTTTCCTAACTTCTGTGAAAAAGGATATACTCTACAATGATCCTGAATTTACAAATTGCTGTGTTGCTGAAGGATTTAATTATTATTGTAAGCATTTTTATTTTGTTTTTCTGTTTTGTAAATTTATATTTGTTCTATTCCAATCTTTATGTATCTTCCATAGATATTTAAAACTATTTATATGTTTGTTTAACTATGTTCATATAATAGGTCTTTCATTTCTGAATACTTTGACATATAACGCTTGAGTTTTTCCTTATCTTCTTCTTCTTCTGCGTACACAGTCAGACAGTAATCATTATTTTTTCGAAAAAAGCGGCGGTCATCCTGAGACTCTCGCCACTACCATAGAGCTTGTCTTGCAGTTCCACTGGCAATGGCCACATCTGCTCTCTCTGATCCTCGTATGTCGGGCAGTTCTGTAGCAGATGTTCAGTGGTCATTTTACCAGTACCGCACGGACATTCGTCGGTACACCCTATCTTCAATTTGTTGAATAGGTGGTACCTCAGTCTGTTGTGGCCAGTGCGAAGTCTGAAGACAACGACCTGCTCTCTTCGGTTCAACTGGTAATAGGCATCGTTTTTGGTGTAACCAGTATGTTCGGTTTCCCATTTGGTCATGTACCTGGCTTTGATAAGCCATTTTGACTCTTCGTACGTCATACTGGTATCTGTTTGTGGTAGCCTTGCACCTTCTTTTGCCAGTCTGTCTGCCTCCTCGTTGCCTTGGATGTTGCAGTGTGACGGAACCCACTGTACCACTACCCTTTTCGGTGCGGACTGCTGGCACAGTTTGCAGAGTGCTGCTCTTAAGTCATTAAGCTCAGTGTTTTTCTGGCTTTTTAGCGCTGTGACTACGGCGAGAGCATCTGTCAGCAGGACTATATGGCTCTCATTTTCACTGTGTGTTACCATTTCTTCCACTGCCGCCCTCAGTGCCTCTGCCTCCGCTCTGAAATTGCTTGTGTACTTACCAGTAGCGAATGACAGTGTTATTTTTCTGCCATTTGGTAGGTTCAGGAATGCTCCTGCCCCTCCGTTCTGTGTAGTGTTTGTTACAGAACCGTCGGTGTATGCATGGGTCCAGTCCATGCTTGGGTAGCTTTTCGTTATGAAGCTTAGGGTAGTGTCTCTCCTTTCTTTTTCAGTCTGGCAGTTTTTGTTTGCAATACCTGGTATATTTTCTACCACCTCTGGAAATATATCCTGCCTCCAGGTAGGTTTTCGTACAGTAGTGATGGGTTTTGGTGTTGTCAGTGCGTTTATGGGATCTTCGTGCATCTTTGCTTTGGCTATTTCTGCAAAGTTTCTCCGCTTTAGTTTCCCAGTTCCCAAATTGTTTAGTCTCTGGTACATTGGGTGGTCCGTCAGTCTTCGGAGTTTCTCTGACTGCAGCTGGGCTCTGCAGTCTCTTCTGTCGGTCATGGATTGCAGTTTTGTAATCTTTTCAAGTTCTACAATTGGCGTTGACTTCATGCCACCTGTTATAATTCTCATGGCTTGGTTTTGAAGTTTGTTAACTTTATCAAAGTTCGCCTTCGCTGCTGTTGTCCATGCCGCAATGCCATACTCGAGAACTGGTCTCACTCTTCCAGTGTACAGTTTCTTTAGTATGCCTTCGTCTGCTCCCCAGCTTGTACCAGCAAGTTTCCTCATGATCGCCATTCTTTCTCTGGCTTTCATTCGGTTTCTCTCAATCTGACTTTTCCATGTCATGCGCCGATCAAATGTGACTCCCAGATAGGTTGGGTTGTCGTTTGGCTGCAGGATTTTGCCATTTAGGCTTAATTTGGTACTTTGGGGTTTTAATGAGAGCGAGAATATTGTGCACGTGGTTTTCTCCTCGTTTATTTTGACCAGCCATGAGTTCGCCCACTCTTCCAGCGATGTTAGGGCCGTCTGCATCCGATTTCTTGCTATGGTGAGATTCTTTTCAGAGGTCCACATAGCCAGATCGTCTGCAAACATTGAGCTATGGACTATTCTTGGTATATTCTCTGTAATATCGTTTATATATACCAGGAAGAGTGTGGGTGACAATACTCCCCCTTGGGGTACTCCCTGCTCGAGTGTCACCTTTTTGCTCATCTGCCCTTGTACTTGGACTCTGGCCGTTCTTTGTTTGAGGTAGTGGTTGATCCACTTGTACATCTTCCCACAGACATCACTTCTTCTTAGCTTGACTCTAAGTCCATCCTTCCAGACTTTGTCAAATGCCTTTTCCAGATCCACCCAAACAGCTACTGTGTGTTTCTGTGCCTGGTAGGCATCTTCTATCTCCTGGGCTATGAGGATGACCTGGTCCTCAGTGGATCTGTGCTGTCTAAAGCCGGCTTGCTGTGGAATTAGTATTCGTTTTTCTTCCAGATGCCACATCAGTCTGGTGTTTATCATCCGTTCCATCAGCTTGCCGACACAGCTCAGTAGGCTTATGGGCCTGTATCCATTTGGATCTGTTTTATCCTTTCCTGTTTTTGGTACTGGTACCAGTATTGCATCTTTCCATGCCTGGGGTACAATACCCCTTTTCCAGCTTTGGTTCAGGACTGATAGTAGTTTCTTCTTCGCTGTTTGGCCCAGCCCCATCAGCATTTCGTTTGTTATCCCGTCTTTTCCGGGAGATTTCCTTTTCTTTAGTGTTCTCATAGCCTCTTCCATTTCGCGCATTGTTAGTTTGGCCATCATGTGCTCTTCAGGAGCCGTATTTATGTTTTCGTGTCCCTTTAGCTCTTCGCTAATGTCTGTATGCTTATCTGCAGGGACCTCGATGTGGTTTGCTCTGGCATAGTGATCGACAAAGGCGTTTGCGGCTTTCTTACCAGTGATCAAGTTCTCGCCCTGCTTGATAGTAATCTGTTTATTTGACGGGGTTTCGTCATTCATGGCTCTGACTAGCTTCCATAGCTTGTTCCCTTCTTTGTCCAGGTTTAAACTTTCCGTTTTATTTTTCCAACTTTCTCTTGCTGTTTGCTTGAGAGTGTGTTTGTACTTCGCCGCGGCGGCTTTGAGGGCGATGTTTGCCTCCATGGATTTTTCTCGTTCTGCCATGTTCCTAGCATTTGTTACTGCATCTTCCACTTTCTGTAACTCATCATTCCAGTAGGGCTTATAGTTTTTCCTAGCTCCTCTTGGGATGGTTTCAGTGGCGGCTTGCATTATTGCCTTGCTTAGGCTCTCAACCATGGGCTTCATTTTGGTGTTTCGTGTGTTGATGGTTTCACACAGCCCATCTGTCAGGATTGCAAATCTGTCCCAGTCGGCTCGTTTGTAATTCCAACGTGGGAGCGGTTTTGTTTCCTGTGGGCCTACTTCCATGTCAATGGTTAGCCTGATCGGCCTGTGGTCGCTACCTGCCAGTTGGTTTAGCACCTGGCGGTCTATTTTATAGTGTATGTCCTGTGTGGAGAAGGCCAAATCTGGAGTCGAGGTGGTATGCCATGTTCTTGAATAGAAGCTAGGGCTATCCTCCGGCCTATTGATTAGGGAGAGATTTGCATCTATCTCCCAATCTTCCACTTCGTCACCTCTGCTGTCTGTGTCAGAGTATCCCCATCTCTCCGAGTGGCTGTTGAAATCTCCAACTACTATGCAGTTGGAGTCTCTGACCTCCATACTCGAGAGCGATAGGTCTCTGTTTGGTGGTCCGTACAGATTGAAAATGCGGAGCTTCGTCTCTTGAGCCATTATGTCAACTCCTACAATTTCTGCTTGTCCGGTGTGATTGACAGGTACCGCGCTACTCGGTATGCTGTTTCTGGTCAGTATCAGGACCCCTCCTTTGTGGCCTTCTCTATCTAGACGGAAGGTCTGGTATCCTCTGATTGAGAATTTATGGTTATTGTTGAGGTGCGTTTCCTGGATACATGCCACGTCAATCTTACCTTCATGCAGGTGGTGTGTTAGGGAAAGTTTTTTGTTAATGACTCCCTCCGCATTCAACTGTAGTATTTTGAGGGTCTTGAGGTTTTGGCCAATAGACGTTGCCCCATAGCCATGTGCCTTGACTCCACGACACATGGGTGGGTGACCACCAGTAGTCAAGGGTGGGCCCCTTCGAGGCGTGAGGCCCGGCGCTATCGCTGCCTGGCGGGTCTCCTCAGGATGAGCGCCATACGTTTTTCGAATAGGTTGTACTGCCATCATACTGTGATTTACGTTGCACTGTTTTGTTAGGCTTGCGGCCCCGTGCATCCGATTTCAACAGGCGTTTCTGTAGGGATGCCCTCCTTAGCCTTTGGCTGTCCCCAGCCTATCTGCAAGGCAGCAGTTGTTTACGATCAGAGTTTTCTCTCCTATGGAAGTTGTCTTACCAGACTATCGAGTCTTCACTACTCGTGTCTATAGGATGCAATGATGATATGTGATATATGAGATGGACTGGTTTACCCGGAAGAGAGGCAGTCCAGTGTGTCTGTATCCCAGGATCGTCACGTCCTGCCAGAAACGTAGCATTTGCATGTGAGTGGGGTATCTCTTTTTCCCTTTATTTTCTTGGCTTCTATGCAGGGATGGTACGCCTAGCATTCCCCGCCACCTGGGGTGTTGACACAGTGGGGCAGGTGTGCAATGTCCGCTGGTCTGCATCTCTTCTGCGTCCAGCATGATAGTTATGGCTGATAACGTACAGGGGTAGATATCGTAGCCGGAGTGCATTCAGCCAGAGGACAAGCCTGGTAATGTCACAGAGATGTTGATCGCCTGGTGTGCGGACAACTCTCATGGTCAGTGGTTGAGTCTTGACAGTTCACAGTGAGGTGGCTGCTCTACTGTTTTCGACACCCCGACCAGGTTCTAAGTCTTTGGTTGGTGTTTTTCGCACCCCATCGCCGTATAGGGTGAGTATCAAGCAGTTGTCCGCCCGCTTTGATTGGCGGGCGGCAAGAACCTCTTACTGTGGCTCTACCTGATAGGGCTGGGGCGCAAGCCCCAGGTCCCGAGCATGTAGGAGCCTCCCATTGCAGTGGTGCTGAGATTTTGGGCGGGATTGCGGCTTACAAGGGTTCGGCCGTAATCCCCCACATGGTAGCCTCGCGCCCTTGGCTTATCAGCCTGGTACGTGAACCAAAGTGTCTGCGGCTCCTCTCGATTTGAGCTGGTTTTCCGTAGCAACGCCCTGTCATTTGTAGGGTAAAACTGACCTGTCTTCAGATGATCTATTTCCAGCACCCGTTCACTATTTGGTCAGACGAATTTATTGAGGGCTTTTGTTTGTCAATGACCAGGTATTTGAAATCTGCGGTTTCTGCGGAGTTAAACTCGATTTCCGTAGCGTTCTTTCATTTGAGTGTTTGAGAGCTGACTTGTCATCCGTGAGTCTAATACCAGCGTACGTTCATTATTAGACCCAAACGGCAGTGCTCTCGATTTGTCAGTTGTTCTACAGTATTGGCGTGTTCAGTCAAATTAAGCCGCAGGTTCCACACCTGGTGGTGCCCTTCCGTCAATTGTTTTTCCTTATAAATAAATATACTAATCTAAAATCAGTTACAGCAATCAAGTATAAAAAGCAACTCAATAAAATGAGCTCATAAAAATTTGGTTTTTGAGCGTGTATACTAAGAGTTAAATAAATTCAATGATACTGTTTATCTTACCATGACCTTCGTCAAGTCTGCTACCAATGAGGTCAAGAACAGCATCCACATAATATATCACATCTTCTGTTCCAGGTGTGTTTTCAATGTATGATATAAAGGTTGTGAGGAGTTGTTTTTGTTCATCTTTCAAGAATCTAAAGATTACAAGCAGTTCAATAAACAATTTTACAGATGTTAA
This sequence comes from Ariolimax columbianus, assembly GCA_036924085.1. Lineage (NCBI taxonomy): Eukaryota > Metazoa > Mollusca > Gastropoda > Stylommatophora > Arionidae > Ariolimax > Ariolimax columbianus. Next base: position 53,831,230 of record JAVGWX010000006.1, on the reverse strand, counting down.
TTTCACAGAGAAAATAATAATACACATAAAACCTAATATGTGCACATATTCTTATCCCAGAAAGGCAACCTTAACCTAACAAAACAATATTAAATTTATTTTAATATATCACCTTGAATCATCTGTCGGCCATTAACTGAGTACTGATGACTCAGTAACATCCCCAACTCCAACCTAAAACGTGCTGAACTCTGCCATTTCTATTAATGTAGTTTACGTTATCCTAATCATCAGACAACAACCTGGTATAACTATGTATTTTATTCAACATACTATAACATACCAGCCCAAACAAGAGCAGCAGACTATTTTTATGGATCTCAGATAAAGTCGGTCATTAACTTATAGCTGCTTAGTGTAGCAGATAGAAAGAATAGTTGGGAGCTTCACTGTCTTTTATAAAAGTGTAAAGAAATCTTATGACAACTAATCTCCTGTCTCATATCAATAGAATATAGTACAATAAGATTAAAAGTTAACCTGATTGATACATATGAGAAGTAACTTACTTAACTCAATATATTTATACTGGTTTAGAAGACTCTACAGAGTCTGTATTCAACCAGTTTACTGGAGGGCGGTTTAACCAATGTGCGAATCCATCTTAATAGATCAAACACTAGAGCTAAGTAGACCCGCAGCCAGGTACAAATAACTTGGGTAGATTTTTAACTCATTCACTCCCACGAGCCGATACAACGGCTTCCGGTTTTTTCTAGAAAACTCAGAAGCCGGTGTATCGGCTTTTGTTACTGTGTTCACAAAATCACATATTTTCCCATTCCTAGTTCTCTTTAATGTTTTATTTTGGTTATTGGCGGAAGTCCAGATTTTGCACTCTTTCATTCCGGAAGAGTTAGTTTGAGTTTCGTTGAAAAAATATTTAGTTTCGTAATTTGGAAAATGTAATTTTTTTTCGGAGAGCAGCTTTGAAGCTATCCCATGCACCTTCAGCCACACCAAATAGAGTTTTTTCAGAACAAGCTCAGGAATAGATAGATTATATTATTGCTAATGGTAGTGATGATGAAGATATCGATCGTTATGATAGCGCTGTTTCAATTTATTTATCTAGTCTTAGTTCTACGTCGAGCGATCAAAGTAAAACTAAGTCTACTGACTTTTGTCTCAAGCAATAGTAATAACAGTTCACAAATTCAGTAAAGGTTCAAGATCCGACACAATCATTCTAGTGTGTATAATATTAATGTGTGTATATATATATTTTGAATACAGCAGGAACATTCTTTCCGTGTGCGCATAAATTGTAAACACTCAAGCTGATGTTGATCGGAGCTTTTATCTTTTAGCACGTTTTCAACTTCACGTGCCTTCAGTAAAATGTAAATACTGTGAAAACAACTGTACCAAATTAGGTGCAACTTTCAGAACATCGTCCTTTGAGGATTTCCGTCAATAGAAATTCATTACGTTATTTGTATATTGGTTTAGAGCTGAATAATGTATTGATGAGGGGAACATTTTTGTTCATAATTTTTAAAAATAACAAACGATTATGCAACTTTAAATTCATCAAACACAAATTTACACCTGCATTTGTAAAATATATGTATTCTATTCTATTCTAGCCTCAATTGTGAACAGTTTGGTATATAATACGTGTTATTTTAGTGAACATCTTTTGAAGACAAATGGATCGCAACTAAGTGATGCTGTTTTTCAGTTTTACATAAAAATAAAATTGTGTCCAGAGGTCCAAAATATTTGGGAGTGAATGAGTTAACTTGAATTTTGTCCAGGCAGCGGCCGTTAACTCCCAGTTATTTTGGACCTCTGCACACAATTTTTTTCTAATGTAAAACTAAAACACAGTAACACGATGTTGTGATCTGTTTGTCTTTAATAAAAGTTTTCTGAAATAACACATATTATATACCAAACTGTTCACAATTACAGCCGGAATTAAATGGAATACATATATTTTGCAAATGGAGATGAACATTTGTGTATGAGGGATTATAGCTGCATAATCGTTTTCATTTTTAAAAATCACGAAAAAAATTGTTCCCATCATCAGCACATTATTCAGCTCTAAACCAATACAAGAATAATGTAATGACTTTCTATTGGCAGTAATCCACATGGGAAGATGTTCTGAAAGTTACACCTAATTTGGTTGAGTTGTTTTCACAGTATTCATATTTTACTGAAGGCACGTGAAGTTGAAAACGTGCTAAAATATAAAAGCAGCAATCAATATCAGCGTGAGTGTTTGCAATTTACGCACGCCCAGAAAGAATGTTCCTGCTGTATTCAATTTATGTGTGTACACATTTATATTATACACACTAGTATGGCTGTGGAGGATCTTGAACCTCTACTGAATTTGTGAACTGTTACTACCATTGCTTAAAAGAAAAGAGGGCACCGCCCTTTCATCAGTAGATTTAGCTTCACTTTCATTGCTCAACTTAGAACTAATAGATAAAGAAATTGAAATATTGCTATCAGAATGATCAATATCTTCATTATCACTACTGTTAGCAATAATATAATATATATATTACTGAGCTTGTACTGTAGAAACTCTATTTAGTTTATCTGAAGGGACATGGGCTAGATTCAAACCATGCTGATGAATGGATCATAGAGTAATCAAGATTATCTACTCAATTTATTTATCTGTTTACTTCTACATTTTCCACTCGTTTCTTTTTTTACTGCCATTGAATGTTTATTTTTAGCTTAGTTTATTCTGTATTGTTCTTATTTGCACAGTTCTTGATAAAGATCTTTATTGGTCAAAATATTTTATATTGTCTATTAACCTTTTGAATCCTGACCACCCAGTTCATAATATCCCGTTCTTCTGTACTTCAAGCAAAATAGGCACATGACAGACGCATATGAGCAAAGGTAGCTGCTCTGATAAAACTATGTGATCTATTTTAATCATTCTATCTCAAATTTATTGATCTGATCATATCTAATTTTCTGGCTTATAGCATGAGTAGCTTGTGGAATATATTTGTGCAAGATCAAATTTACTTGATACATTATGTTGTATATTTCCCCGGACCACAGCCCCCCCCCCCCCCCCCCCATCCCAAAGGACAAGGAGTAGATCTAGTTTGATTATAACATATATTTCGTCATTCAAGTGATCATTAGATTCCACTTGTCAATCTCATAATAATGACCATCTAAATATAATTTATCAGCCTCTGATTCCTTGAGAATATATTCAACAATTTATTATACTTTTACATTTTCAAAATGGCAATTTCATGAAAACAGTAACAATTTTGCAACATATGTTCAAAATGGGTGTCAACATTTTAAGATAACTCTGGATATGTCTGTACTTTCTAATTTCATAATATTTAGGCCAAAGTTTAAACAGTATAGCCCCCCAAAAACCTTCAAATAAAGGTACATGCATCAAATTCGTGCATCTATCAAGAATCAGTGGCTCTAGTAATGGACTATTTACACACTCGCCAATATATAAGATGCTCACTCAGGTTGAAAGAATAAGAATTGCTCATTCCTTAAAAATGCAAAGAAAAGTACTAAATTTTAGTTCAAAGTTTTTATGAACGTGTCATAACAAAATTGCAGTGAAAAAATAAATATAAACTGAATGAACAATTACTTACTCATTAAAAGATTTGTATGGCCATATCCAGTTGTTAACTCGATCCAAAGCACTGGTCCATATTTTTGTATCAAAGATCCTGTCATTGAAATTAAATCCTCCATTCAGTTTTGTCACAATTTGTTCTGCCTTATCAATGATGGAGCTCATGTTGGAATGGTTAAAGGTTGGACCATTAATCTGTGATAAGAACATAAAATTATATCATTTTTAATTGAACAGAAACAATATTAGAAGACACATGGCTTGCCTTTGTTCATTCTCAGCTTGCCTTGGCTTCGTTCATTCTCAATCTCCCACTACCAAGCCCTGAAAGGTCTTAAGTAGCAGATGAAGTCCAGAGATCGGAATGCGTTGTGTCGTAGTTTACAGCCTGACTGCGATATCTGCACCTTTCGGTCCAACACATCTGACTTAAGCAAGCATTTTTTGAGTACCGGGTTAGCATTCCCTCTTCGATCCCTTCTCCTTAGCCAGTCTGCCCTGCTGCAGCCTGTTATCCAGGATCACCGCGTGGAGCTGTAGAAGGGTCTTGGCAGCTCTGGTTCGCTGGCCCTGACGCTAGCTGCTCAGCATCTTGATCCCCAGAAGACACATGAAATATCTTCAATCCCAGAAAATATATATTTGTATTTGGTCAAACACATACACTAACAGATACTTCTGTAACAGAAATGGAATTAAGAAAGTAAGAAAGAAAAAGTTAGTTAATACAAAGTGTATGCTGGACAGAAATATTAAAACAATGAGTGAACTCAAGGACTATTTATGTGATCTCACTTGTTACCCAGGTCCTAAAAAAAAAAATTAGTAAAGAATAGCCTGGCATATTGCAAGGAGCGACTAAGGAAGGTTGGGCAAGAGGCTGGCTAGTCCATCCTGTAGAAACACTAAGCTACATAAACTTTATCAGACATAAACAGGTCAACTTTTGATGACTGCACATATTTGTTGAAGATCTATGCTCGACAGGAAGAAAAAAAGATTTTCATTGATTGATTAACTATTCTAGCACTCACCATATGCTCAATGTCCTTGGCTATGGCATAATCCTGCAGCTCATATATCAGACCAGTTGTATTGATAGAGCATAGCCGTGACAACCATGATGTTAGATCAAAAGATGAGTTTGGGGCAATAGTAAACATGTCTTGTGGGTTGTTCAAGCAAAACGCTTCCATTGATGTCAGCCTTGAGATTTTTGCTGAAATCTGATCACATATTGATGAAATCAATGGAAACATATATTAGCTATTGTAATATGGCCAAACAGCATAATAACTTTAAATTATAATAACCAACTAATTCATTATGAAAATTAACCCAACATGAAATGTTTTCAGGTTGTTACCCTATTACTTTTAACTTGTGTTACAAAACAAACCCTATCTCAAATGTTCATAATTTGTTTATTTTGCAATAATCTTAACTTAACTTAAAGTCTTTATACTGGTTTAAACACTCTGCAGAGTGTAAACAACCAGTTCTTTTTGTTTTACTTGATCTAAAAACTATGCGCTTCCAATCTATTCTTGAATGCATTAATTGACCCTGCCTGCGTCCAATCTATTCTTGAATTAATTAATTAATTGACCCTGTCTCCGCTATTTATTGTGGCAATGCACTCTAAGCATTCACCCTTCTCTGGCTACAAAAATATTTCCTAGTATCTAATTTAATTAATTTGTAAATGTGTTATCTAGTTGATGTAGGCCTATTTACTTTGAAAAACTTGTTACAGTCTAATTTATACTTCCCCTCAAAAACCTGTATTAAATCGCCTTGATTTTTTAAATTTTCTAGACACTATAGGCTGGTTATTCTGTCTTTCCTCATAACTATAATTCTGGAATCTCACTTTCAGTTTTGTTGCTCTTGTGTATATCCTTTCCAGCATGTTTATATCCCCTCTATGATAAAGACTCCACACCTGTACACAGTACTTCATTCTAGGTCTAAATAATGATTTATACAGTTTGACTATCATTTCCTTGCTTCTATGTTTAATATTTCTTTTTATCATACCTAACATTGCATTTGCCTTTTTCACTGCTACCTGAACTTGCTCACTCACCTTACTTGTATGGTCAATTATAACCCAAGGTTCCTTTCCTTGTCTGTCTTTCTAATATTGTTCTATTCCATTCTGTAATTATTTTCCCTATTGGATCTACCTACGTGAATGACTGTACATATATCTATATTAAACTCCATTTGCCAGCTCTCAGACCATTCCCAAATTTTATGTAAATCCGACTTCAATATATCAACCTCTGCCTTAGATGAGACACTCTACACAGTTTTGTGCCATCCATAAATATTGCAATCATGGATTTGATATCAATGTCCAAATTTTTTATATATATCAAGAACAAAAATTGGTCCCAAAGAGAGTTCTGTGGCAATTCACATTTTACCTCATACCATGATCCAGGAGACCTGCTTGAAGGAGAATGTTACCATCAATTGTCCAGGATACAGGTGCTACAGTAATCCATGTGGATCCGATAAGCAGGGACTGGTGATGTATGTGAAGCAAGAACTTCCCCATACATGGATACATACTAGCATCTGTAAAATTGAGGATGTCGAGCTACAAGAGATTGTAGTAACAATCAACAACCAAGAATGGAGAATCTACAATGTATACGCTCACATAGATCACCTCTTCGAGGATGTAAAGTGGGAATTTCTGTTGGACGTCGCAGAGCAAAAAGTACCTCATTGCAGGTGACTTTAATGCTGGGTCAAAGGAGTGGGGAAATGCCACTGAAAATAGGCAAGGAGTCGCCGTGAGCCAGGCATTAGTCCACACAAATCTCACTATCGTGAATGACGGACGTCCAACTAGAATAGCATCTCGACTGGGTGATACAGACGGGGTCATTGACCTCGCTCTTATATCCAGTGATGTTGCTCCAACCACACGCTGGGACGTATTAGGGGCACAAGAGAGCGACCACCTGCCGTGTGTCGTACTTGTACCCAGAGAAGAACACACCAGACACCGGAAAGCCAAACAGGTGTTCAGATACACGTACGAACAGGATAATTAGTGAACAAGCTGTGCCAGACGATCGGACGCAGGACCACTAGATCCCTTTTTGTCCAACCACCCTGGTAAAATCAAGCTGTTGATATGACCTGGAGAGAAAAAGAGGCGGCAACAAAGGATTGGTGTAAAGCCAGAAAGAGAGCTGAAATTAATGTCGACACGTTGAAAGAGAAAAATAATGACATACCTTGAATGGGAGCAGATTCTACCCGACACGCTGGGCAGCTATACAATAGTGAAGGAGACCTGCACTAACGCTGGAACTTTCGCGTATGATGTGTACGAGGGGTTTCAGTCAAAGCAAGAAACAGTCGCGGTGGCACTCGACCTGGAAGACGCATACAACAGTGTCGATTTTGGGGCCTTAATTACCTGTCTGAAGCCGTGTGGTTTAAACCCGTGGCTGGTTAGTTGAATTTCAGCTGCACTGATGGAAAGAACAGTTGCGCTATGCGTAGGATCATGGACATCAGAAACGAGGCGAATATGTCCAGGACTGCCTCAAGGGTCTCCGCTCTCACCGGTGCTGTTCAACATCTACACAGTAAAAGTGGCCAATATTCAACCCACATGGACAGGGCAAACATTGACATTTGCTGATGACATCCTAACGTACAGGTCTGGCTCGGACAGGCAAGAGTTGGTCAAAGACATTCAGGAAACCTTGCAAGCAATCTCACAGTGGTGCTGCGGCTAAAGCTCCAAGATCAATCAGAACAAGGCCTGCACGATGTGGTGTTCTTTGAATAATTCCATAGTAAAGGCTGAGCTCTCGGGCATCATTTTTGATGGTTGTACAATTGACAGGTGCGACATTTTGAAATACCTTGGAGTGACTTTTGATCGCAGTCTTCCCTATAATTGCCATGTTGACCACATCGTACAAAAATGCAAGAGAGGGTCAGGAGCACTCAAGACCATGGTTGCTGCCGACTTGGAACAATGCCTCCTGTTCATCAGGTCGTGTTGTCTGTCATCGATTACGGACTAGACATCCTCACACTATCAAGAACTCAGTGTGAAAGGCTGGACCGCATCCAGAATGAAGGTATGCGGCTGGTTCTGGGCTGCACTAGAGATACCCCGATTGTGATGATGCAATACATGTTGGGATTGTTATCGGTGACATCCAGACATGAACTGGCACAAGTCAAAGCATATATGCGTGTCACCACAGACACGCGGTCTCCTCTGCACAGTAGTATCTCAGACATCAAGGGATCTAGAATCAAGAGAGTGTCGTCATGGATGGCACAGGCTGAGACAACAATTGGACATGTCACTCCAGCTGAGACGATAGCCAAAGGGGAAGAATTGGTCCACACTGGTGATAGAATTATAGAGTACCAGATAACCATCATAACCTTAGGCAAGGAATACAGAGAACGGAGCAACGGGAGTACAGAGCACGAGGTGAATCAGCTGATAACTGAGAACACCCAGGAGAGTGATGCTGTCATATACACCGACGGATCAGTCGTGCGCAATGCGACATCAGTCTGGGATTTCTTGACTAGAGTGAGAGGAGAGGTCGTTGCTGAGCGCAGTAGGGCATACATGTCAACAACCTCCAGAATGAGAAGAGATGGAAGCAGTGACCTCAGTACTGAAATGGATATCTGAGACTTCTATAAAAAGGGCAGTCATAGTGACAGATTCGCAAGCCGTACTTCAGAAAGTACAGAAGGGATGGCTTAGGTATGAGTGGATAGCAGCTGTTCAGGCCTCAAACCTCCAGGGGTTGACATGGATCTACTGTCCTGCTCATCCTGGGGTTCAGGGCTATGAAAGAGCTGACATCATGGCTTCACAAGCTCCCATCATGGGCACATTAGTGATGGATAGAAATTAATCAATGATGCCTGCTGGGTGAAGCCGCAAACCACAAACAGCAAAGTTTCTACATTAAACGAGGTTCGAGCAGAGGGAGGAGCATGAGAGTGTACAGCCAGCAAGCTACAGGGACCATCAGCATCCATACCTTATGCCATTTTATGAGAGAGACTGAGCACCTATGGGTATACCCGGAACGCAGTGATGTAGATTCTTAGAAACAGAACAGAACAGACCTCATACCACTCATAGTACTCCTTAATTATGTCCACACTCTGCTTTCTACCCGTTAACTAATTTTCCATTTGGCAACTTGGCCATCTAGTCGATGTGGTTTTAACTTCCTAAACAATTTTTAATGACGTACTCTATCAGAGGTCTTTGCAAAATCTAGACAAATAACATCCACTGGCTCTATCTATCATTTTGGGAATCTTCTCCATGACTTCTATTAGATTTGTTAAGCCCGGCCTCCTTTTAGTAAATCCATGCTGACTATTTCTGTATAGAAATTAATTTTTCCAACTGCATTTTCCATGTCGTTTTCTTTGATTACTGACTAACATTTTGCAGACTATGCTCATTGAACTCACGAACTATAATTTGCTGGATCAGATTTATTTTCACTTCTTGAACAATTGGATCACTCATGCATATTTCCAATTCCCTGGAAAAATCCCCTTCACAAATGATTAAGAATGTAATGGATAAATTAGACTATAACAAGTTTTTTAAAATACAGCCACCCACAATAACACGAGGGCATAGCTACAAGCTAACTAAAGAGAGGTCCAGATTAGATATTAGGAAATTTTTTTTAGTCAGAGAGTGGTGTCTGCTTGGAATGCATTGCCAGGGGAGGTAGTGGAGGCGGGGACAGTTAATGCATTTAAGAATAAATTTGATGCGCATAGCTTTTAGAGCAAGGTGATGTAAATGTAACTGGTTGTATACAGACTCTGCAGGGTCTTCTAAACCAGTATAAAGACGTTAAGTTAAGTAACATAGTCAATATGTTTTGCTAACAGGTCTCAAATTTCAAAAAGTAATTTTGAATGAATACTATCTTGACCTAGAAATGTATCCACTTTCAACCACTCCAATTGTTTAAAAATCATTTTCTATGTAATGCAAACTGATCTTAATCCATCTGTATCCACGTTCCTTAGAATCTGGGATCTTGTAACTGTCTTCTTTTGTGTAGATTATGCCAAAGTACTGATTGAGTAGATTAGCAGCACCCCAACTTGTGACTTACGAGAATATAGTTTTGTCTTATTATACTATGACCTACACTTAACAGCTAATTTTAACAAAGGTAATGTTTCTGAAATGAAAGTAACCATTTCTGAAAGATTTCAAGATGCTGAACATGAATATGACAAAGAAAATGCTAAATTGGCTACTATTTGTGAAAAAATCCACAATTAATTATTTATGTATGTATGTATGTATGTATATATATATATATATAGGCAATTATTATAATAAAGTAATATGTGCATATGACATGTGCCAATAAAAGACTGTTTCTACGTTCAACATCACTTGTATTGCTGCTGCTGAGTGTTCAATCAATAGTTCAGTTTAAGTGCCATCTTTCCATTGCAGGTCGGCTGCAATGAATCTCCTGTGTGCTCTTGCCGTAATGGTGCAATCTGACAGGCTTGTTCTAGTCCATCTCCTGATGTTATCCACCCACTACGACTGCCTTCCACCCTACCTCTTAGTATGTTCACCAACAACGAGGTATGTCTTGTTATATGGCCAAAATAACTTTACTGTCTAACCCTGATTTTGGTCATTAATTCTCTTTTCACCCCCAACTTTTTCAATACCTCCACATTTGTTTTCTTCTCTTTCCATGAAATGCGACCCAATCCTCTATATACCCCCATTTCAAAGGCTTTGATACTCTTTTCCAACTTGTTATTCAGTGTGGATGTTTCTGCTGCATAAAGAAGTGACAGGTATACATAGCACCTGACAATTTCATTTTAAATTTATGATTTATCTGTTTGGATGTCAGTATGTGTTGCATGTTGTCGAATACTATCTTGGCTATACCTATTCTCTTTCTGATTTATTTTTCACAGCATGGGGAACCCAGCCATTTATCCCGTCGAAATTGGCCCCCTACCCTGTGATTTTTCACAGTGAAATACGTAGCACTAGTATGGGAACTAAAAACATGCCGAACATGTTAATTTTGCCATTAATGAGACAGTCCGAGTCATACCGAGTGCCTAAAGCCAACCCCTATTAAAAAATGATACCCCATACTTGGTATAGCACCCGCCTGGAGCAGAAGGAGGGTTGCTGCATAGGTTGAGAAATACAAATAGACCAACGATGCAAGTCACCTAATGTATTTACACAAATTTAATAAAATGAGACAAGTCTAGACAGAGTTTTCTACAAACAACTCAACCTCTACAGGGAGGCCTTTGAAAGTGCCACATACCGAATTGGTGCAACAAACAACAGACCTCATGGATCCAGAAGCAAGAGAAGACTTTGCCAGGAGAACACCTATCATATCCAATTTAGCGAACCTTAAATATACTTTGGTCTGGGGTTAGCTGATGCAGGATGAACCTAATGAGATATGGATACAACGATGATGGTGTATGTGCAATGTGACAATGTCCAGGACCCAGAACACCCCATGACCTGTCCAAATCTAATACACACATGTACCATGGATATCCTGCTAGAGGGTAACGACAAGGCTGTCAGTGTGGCAGAACACTGGATCTCTGCCATATGACATGGTGCTACGGACATGGAAAGTAACTAAGTAACATTGTCTTGAGACTCAATTTAGAAAAGTCTATGAATAGTCACCATTCTTGGAGGTCATGTTCGATTCCTAGAACATTCAATTGGCTGTCTACATTGGAGCAACACAGAAGGTCATCTTCCTTTCTGAAGTAAGGAGCAAACTGCTCATGACGACTGAAATTAAGTAAGTCTGACATTTTCCTTGAGAGGATTCCATTGTTTAAGTCTTGATCTAAGTAACTCTGCTTTGGCCTTGAACAGTTCCAAGAAGTAATACTAAATATTTGTACATCAGTAAGGACTCCATAAGTAAAGTCTCCCTATATCCTAAGACATTCTAAAGCAGCAACTACTAAATATAAGCAATAAAAATGGATTCATAAATATATAAATTATATAATACTTCGGTCATGACATAACAAAAATATTTATAAACCGACCAAAAATAATTCATACACCCACCTTCTCTGGAGAAAACATGCTAGAGTACAGGACAATCTCGTACAGTTCAGGTAACTCATTTAAGAGACCAACAATGACCTGTAGACTAGGCAGGTCATGTACAAATTCATTCAGAGAATTGCCTGTGAATGCAATAAAATGATCAAGACATACTGAGCTCATTTACTTCATAACATGTGGTGATTGTCTCAGTTGGCTTTATGGAGAAAACATTGAGACAATATATTTAACTTAGAAATATAAATATATGTTATTATGTTATATTGTACAGAATTGACATCAATGTACTCAAAGCAGACCAATAGGTACTCCACCTATCTCAGTTGACCATCATCATCAGGTTTGTCAATCTGAAGACTGGCGTTTAAGTCGTCTGATCATCTCCCCCTACTGTCCTCTATTCCCGAAAGATCTCCTCAGCTCAGCACAAGTGTGCACTCTAATGTTCTTGTATGTCTGTGTGATGTACTTGTTTCTTGGACGTCGTCATCTTCTTTTTCTTTGAATTTTGCCTTTTAGTATTTTCAATAGTAGATATTGATGACTTATATTGTGGCTAAGCGAAGACAATCTACTTTTTAGTATATTTTTCATTAGTTATCGATGTGCCCCAATATTGTTAAGCACTTGCTCATTTTACCTGTTTTCTGTTCAGCTCACTCTTTGCATCCTGCGATAGCATGACATCTACAAAATTTATAAGATTTTTTCATTCTTTTTATTTAGAATCCTGTTACAGATCCATTCTGTGCTACGGTGCAACACAGCAAATTATTTCAAACACTAAATTTCATCATTGCCAACAGACCAAATTGCGCATTCACTCTGGTTTTATTTCATTGTCATTGATAGTTGTAGGTCGCTATGGTCTCATCAACTATGCTTACCTAGCCGTCAATATTAGTAAATATTTTCTAAAAGGTCATAAAACTAATGACCCTGCTCAAGCCTGGCTTGCTAATCCGGAAAGAGATGACAAAACCTCAGAAAGAAGTCCAGACTCCTCCAGATCCAGCATGATCGAGCAGAAGCGACTTCGGGGGGTCATGAACATTTCAATCATCTTCTGGCCACTTTATGACAAAACTACATGATTGAAATGAGACTGGTTGTCTACAAACTCTGCAGAGTTTTCTAAACCAGTATACAAGACGTTAAATTAAGTTAAGATATACAAGGTGATTATTATTTTTTGTGCAGCTCAATATTGATGTTACTTGGTGTTTGAAGATATATATATATTAATGAGGCTAAAATAAATTTCAGCAAAGTGTAACTAATAAAAAACTTGGTAATGCCCTCAAGTTAGCTGAACAACTTAATGTTGCATTCATTGTACTTGGAATTTAACATTTTTCTTGCATTTTAGAAGCACAATTTACAACAAAACAATCAGAAACTTACTACTGATAATGGCCAAAACTTGACTCAAAATTATATCAGCAATGGCTGCAGAAGTGTGATAAGTTTCTCTGACCTCTTCTGTCAAGTTAACAAACATCACATCCAAGATTGCACCTAAAATCTCTGAGATCTTTTCAGGAGAGCTAAGAAACAAAAGATATTTTTAAAAATGAAAGGTTGCTTAATCAATGTTTACAGTGTTTTTCTATTACACGTAAAAAGTTGATTTTCCTAAAAAAAAATATCTCGTTCAGCAGCTGTCACCCAATTTTAGTAGACCATCACCCAGCAATAAAAGTTGCACCACGCAATCAAATATTTGTGATGTTCAAAATGATGTTCAAAATTACATCAAGTTTTGTTACAAATGTGGAGGTTCTGCATCGACTAGATATAAACAGTGACCACAGACCCACTAGGGCAACCTTAAACATGGACTCACTATTGCACAAAAGATGCTTCCAAATTCCAACAATGATGGATGCTGCTAGGCTGTCAGAGAAAATCCGATACAAGGATTGGATTTATGCTGGATCTTCTACATGTCACATGAAACAGCTGATGGAAAGCTGAAACAGTGCAAAAGTACCGAAAGCAGCAAAAGGCAGTTGGATTAGCGAAGACACCTTACAACTTCTACATACGAAAAAAAAGGCTGAAACAGAATGGCATGCACAACATCCTCAAGTTATGCAAGCTGAACGTGCTGATCAGAAGCAGAAAAAAAAAACGGAGACTCTGAACATCATAGTCTGAACAAGATGATCAGAGCAGCTGAGAAAAGAGGCATCATAATCAAGTCAATGAGACGGAAAGAGCAGATATAAAGGCAAAATGTCAGAGGCACTACATCGAACTCTTTGCATCAAAGTCACCAAATTGACAACCAAAAATGAATCTGTGCCGGTACCAAAGATCGAATCAGATGAGGTGCCACATGCAATCAAACAACTTAAACTAGGTAGAGTCCCAGGACAAGACGGAATCACAAATGACGTAATCCAGGCAGGCGGGGACACACTAGCGCGACATTTAACTACTTTGTTCAACATCTGTCTGAACAAATGCCAATTTAACGACCAATGGAAAACATAAAAAACCACTCTTGTCCATTAAAAGGGGGACAACAAAAACTTGGCAAATTACCGTCTGCTCTCCTTCTTTTATAAATTCTTCACCAGAGTGATCGTCAACCACATAGAGAAGCTACTAGATGAGAACCAACCGCAAGAGCAGGCAGGTTTCAGGAAAGGCTTCTCAGCTACTAACGCCCTCCACACAATAAACCAATTAATGGAGAGGGCACATGAAGTACATATGCCTTTAAATGTGGATTATGAGAAGGCTTTCGATAGCATCGAAATAACTACGGTGCTGAATGTTCTGAGAAATCAGGGAATGGCAAAAAAATATGCTCAACTGATAGAGGAGATAAACAGCGATGCACAACGGATATCGTCCTCCCTATTCTATGGAACGATCACCATACCAAAACAACGTTGCCTCCGATAGGGTTATACAATATCACCAAAGCTATTTATAGCAGGTCTTTAAACATGTGGCCTAGGAGGATAGGGGTATAAACATAGACAGAGAAATTCTTACTCATCTGAGGTTCGCTGACATAGTCATCCTCAGCCACGACGTCAAAGAATCGGATAAAAGCCTGAATGAACACAGCAGAGCAAGCGTTGTAGTTGGCCTACAAATCAATAGAAAGAAAACTCAGTTCATGCTCAACACCTACTGCCCAAAAGGAGATATGCGCCTTGAAGGTAGTCTCGTCGAGAATGCAAATTCGTATATCTACTTGGACCAAGAGATCATGAACTCCCATTTAATAAATAGAGAGATAACAGCGGGCTGCCTCGGCTTCAACTGTATTAAACCAATACTGCAACAGATATGAAACGTCAATGCTAGGGCTCACACCTTCAACAGTGTGGTCATTCGAGCCAAGGCTGCGAGGTGTGGAACCCACGGAAAGCTGATGCAGATAGACTTTGCGTTGCCCAACGAGCGATGGAGCGAAGAACATTGAAGATTTCCATTCAAGACCAAATCTGCAATGCAGAGATCAGACGTTGAACTTCCTTCTCTGACATCATAGATGTTGCCCTGTTCTAAAAATACAGATGGGACAGCCATGTGGTGTGCATGCTGGATAACGTAGAGTGATGTTGTGTGGCCATACAACTTTAGCCACCCTTGCGGGTGACCGACGATGAGGTTGAGAGATGACATAATGGAGGCCCTGGGCCCAACATGGTACACTTAGGCAAAAGAGTGAAATGAGTCTACTCAACATTTGGCTACCTGGCATCAGACACGTGCCTGATTCAATATAGAGATTTTGAGTTGAAAATGGAAGGTATTGGTGATGAAGGATTGCTATTTGACCAAAAATGAACGTATGTACAAGTTGAGATGCTCAGAAGATGAATGTAGTGGTTCTAATGACATGGAAATATTCTGGGTGATCATTAATCTGATTGTGAAGGTTAGTATGCATCTAGAGTATATGGCAGGGCAAGACGTTGCCTACACACTCTTTGCTAAGATTTGTGTTCACAGTGACTAATACAAACTCTATTAACAATTTAGATATTTTTCTTTGATTTATTGTTTGAAATTTTACAAGGTTTTTATTTATTATATTAACCTTTATGAGACTAGCGTAAATCAAAGCAGACTGACGTCATGAAAAAATCGCACAACCGAGGTTGATCCAAATCAACTTACAATGACGTTGTATAGCAAAGCATTCTAATAAAATATAATCAAACAGCTTTGTAGAAATATTCTGAACAATACTGCTCATTTCATTGTAGAGAGTTCCGACTTCCGTCCTGTATGGTTAGATACGATTAGAAAATGGCGATTTTGACCCTTGTGTTAGACTTATTTTGTTACTTTTCAGATATGCTAATGTTGAGATTATTTTGTTACTTTTCAGATATGCTAATGTTGAGATTATTTTGTTACTTTTCAGATATGCTAATGTTGAGATTATTTTGTTACTTTTCAGATATGCTAATGTTGAGATTATTTTGTTACCAATCAGTCAGATTTATGTTGAAAATAAAAAACAAACACAATTTTGTCTCACCTGAAAATTTCTCTATTTTTGTCAGCCCACACTTCTATGCGACCTCTGACTTCCTCCCAAAGAGAACCATTGAAAAGTCTAGAAAATGACGTCCTTGACATGTCTGCAGGATTCGTAATGGAATCAGTAACTGATTTCAAAACTTGGTGAACTTTTTCTATCATCACACTAATGTTGTAGCCGCCGCCAGTGCCCTTTATAAGCTGTAAATGGAATGAAACTACACATAATGCACAATAGTTAGCCAGACTTTCTCGCATGTTACTTGAATAGAACACATTTAATGAACTATTCTCTCACCAAATAAAAGGCTTAACCTCAAAAACATATCCATGTCTATCTTGCAGCAATCTGTTCACTGTTTCTAATCGTCTTGTTGTTGTTGAATGCCCACAATGAGTATGATTACTCTTTTGTGCGCCCTAAAAATGACGTTAAGTGGCGGGTTGTCGTAGTTTTCCTCATATCCCGAGTGTGCTGATGAAGGTAGACCGGGGTCCTCCAGGCAGTTGTGCTATGCTTGGCTTCATCTGCGTGTTGCTCACTATTACGGGAATCACGTCGATACCTCACCTTGTTAGTCAGGTTGCCATGAAAACAGTCCATTTCCAGGAAGGGTTACGAGGAAGTCAAGGTGAGAGTCTTGTCCAATATGTTTTGCCTGAATCTGATTAACATGTCTGATCAGTATATTTTGCCTGATCAGACGTTAGTCTTCCTTCTCTTCTAATTGTCTTAAAACACATAAAAACTTTCATAATCCTATTTTAATTTTTGTATATTCATGATTGCTGATTGATGAGAGACTTTGTCATGTTACTTGTATCAGCCATTATGAGTTGCTATTTAGCCTCTTTATACAGATTAGTACCTTTGTAAAGTTGCAATAGGTGAATATGAATTATCTCTAGACGACAATGGGAAATTAATAATAACGCAGTGAGCTAATCAAATGTTGTGCTTGGGACCATGATAGTAACACAACCAGATAATAAGTTGACCCATGTCAAACTCATAATTATTTCTTGTGTTACATTTTTCATTTTGCTGTGAAAAGACGTGATTTCCTAGCATCTTTAATTTGAATTAACTTTAGAAATGCTAGGTAAAGACTCCAAAAATGACATTATTGCTTAACATAATGTTTTAAATAAATACACAATTTATACATATAACAGTTTTTAACAGCCTTGCCACAGAATCTGTGGTGAAATCTGTGGAGAATCATGAAGGAAATGGGGTTTCCCTTGCATATAGTCCATCTCATTGAAACATTATACCAAGATAACAAGCCGATGTCCGAGTATCTGGGCAAACATTAGATTGGTTTGCAGTACAAAAGGGAGTCCGACAGGCATGTATCCTCTCACCTTATCTGTGCAACATATATGCAGAATGTATAATGAGAAATGTTCGAGAAGACGAGAACATTGAAAGTTTCGACCCATTTACGATTGGGGGGTACGTGATTCCAGAGTTACGATACGCAGATGACACACTGATACTATCAAGAAGTGCAGAAGGACTAGAGTAGCTACTTTCAGCCGTTAATGGACACAGTGAAGATCAAAACCTGTTTATAAACACAAATTAAACAAAGATAATGACCACAGACAAAACACAATGTCAGCATAAATTTACAGTGGGTAGTGAGGAAATAGATCAGGTCACACATTTTGAATATCTGGGCTCCAGAATTGACAAAAATGGCGACTGCTCGAAAGAAATCAGAAGGCTAGCTATGGCAATGCAGAGACTGAACAGCCTGAAGAAATTATAGCAGAGCACCAACAAAATATTAAAGTGAAAGTCTTGAGAGCCTGTGTTTTTCCTATGGCAGCATATGGCTGTGAATCATGGACGATTACCAAAACTTCTAGACAAAGAATCGAATCCTTCGAGTCTAAATGTTACAGAACGATCCTCAAAATACCCTGGACAGAGACAAAAACAAATGTAGACATTCAGCAAGAGTTGGCTATAAAATGCAAATACTTTGGTCCCATCAAGAGACACAACGGTCTTGAGAGAATGGTGATGGAAGGTATGGTGTCAGGCAAAAGAGGAGGGGGTAGACCAAGAAGACAATGACAGCAAGATATCCAGGAATGCCTGGGTGTGACTGTGGCGGAGGCTGGAGTTTTGGCAAGAGAACGAGTTTCTTTCAGATAGACTGTGATGGGAGCGACGTTCTACAAAGGACCTGCTACATGATGATGATGCCACAGAGGTAAATAGTTTTGTATCCCACAGGCATGAGTTAAAATGGAAAGTGTATGCTACACAATTAACAAAATTGTAAGTCCCCAGTAGCCTTCTCAATAACTTCTAAATACTATAGTTCCTGTTTGAAATTACCAGAGTAACAAAGTGGCATGTATCATAGATTTGTTAAAATATGGATCTCTGTGTAAAATGTTAGAACCTACCACTCTTTCCAGTCTATCAGAGCCTTGATACTGGGCAAGTTCTTGAGCAAGTGCTTTGATATTCAGTTTGCAAACTCCAGCTACAAAGTTTGCCATGTTGAAATTCAGCTCAGATGGAACAGTCATGATGTTGCTGGTTGGTGTATTACAGAAATTGTCCATTGACTGAAAGGCTTCACTCCATCTGGCAGTCTGTATATACATTATGACAATCAATCATCAGACCATTAATGATAGTCACAAGATTTCAGATAATCTAACAAAAATTATGTCATTGATTCCTGTAACATTGTCAAAAGAAAAATGCAATCCAAGAGAAGTGACTGCCAGTGAGGATGATGTGTCAGAAAGTTATTTGAAGCATGTTATAGTTTTATTCTTCATCATTGATCCTTAATGCCGCAGGTGTTTTTGTACAGCAGATGTCATGTCACCTGTCTGGTAATCTACATATAACTTTGGCTTGTGCAAATATATATCTTGACAAGTGCTTTAGTACCTGGCCTTGCCCAGGAAACAATATAATTCTTTAATACACACAGTTCGGTAGTAAATACAAATAAAGCCACAAATTTTCATAAAATAAACTGAAGGAAATTACAAATTGTGAATATTGCTGTTGTCAAAAATCGATCATTGTGTCAGTTCATGGTATCATTGTTTGTGATTGGCAACTAATGAAATATTTGCCGGTAAACAAAATTGTTTGTGCAACCACATAATCATATTCCCATAATACATGAAGGGAAAGACAGAAATATTTAAGTGCTCAAGTTGGAATTCATAATTTTGGGTAACATTTTTTTGGGTCTTCTATTGTGTAGACTGTGCTAAAGTACTGATTGAGTAGATTAGCTGTCTCCCTATTCTTATTATGTAAGCAGATATACATTGAATTGTAATCCACAGGGAAAGTGACAAGTGGCGAACCCAGTTCAGTCAAGGGACTTGTGAGGAAAGCAAGTGGAGAGCATCTGTTGGGGACCTGTGCTTCAAGGGAAACCAGACAGAAAAATGATGATTCATCCTGGAAAAGATGTAATATGGCATCATAGTTTACAGCGATATTTTTGGGACCAGGTTTGCCTTCCCTCTTCAATCCCTATTCTCTTAGCCAGACTATATAAGTGCAGGTGGAATAGTCTTGGTCAGCTATGGTTCGCTGACCATGATGCAAGAACCCAACTATGAGTCACAGACTACCGTCAGCTCATTCACTGCTACATCTTTGGCTCCCACGTCCTATTTGACTATTGTCACATTTTTTTCCATTTCCTGACTACAACGAATGCTTAAGAAACAAGAGATAAAAAGATGGAGGCATGAAAATTAATACCTTAGAAGGTTCTGTCATGACAGTGTACAACAGAGTCTGTACAGCCTCAGGTGCAGACTCAAGTAGCCTTAATACAATATTTGCATTTGTATAATTGTAAAGGCCATCAATCCCACCTGTAGAGAGTTCAGAGATGTGCATGTTACTCCTGTATCACACTGTCCTTAGCAAATAAATCTCAAGTACACATGCATAACAATATTTACCAAATCTTTTACATAGATTTTAATCTTCCCAGAGAAAATTTACATCAAAATTAACTATAGTCAAGAAAAAAAATATTATCTGAGCATGTCTAACTTTATTAAATATTAAGACACTACCCAGCACACCTATGCAGATTGAAAGTAAATAAAACTATGTTCAAGTCCTAACAATGTGTAGAGAGTAGAACAGACATCTAATTACTTGGGAAAAAACAATATTAGAAAGATAGATAGGGAAAGGGACCTAGGGGTTATAATAGATCATACAGGAAAGGTGAGTGAGCAAGTTAAAGTAGCAGTGAAAAAGGCAAATGCAATGTTAGGTATGATAAAAAGAAATATTAAACATAGGAGCAAGGAAGTGATCGTCAAACTGTATAAAGCTTTAGTTAGACCTAGATTGGAGTACTGTGTACAGGTGTGGAGTCCTTATCATAGAGGGGATATAAACATGCTGGAAAGAATACAAAAAAAAGAGCGACAAAGATGATAGTGGGATTCCAGAATTACAGTTATGAGGAACGACTCAGAAAAACCGGCCTACAGTGTCTCGAAGAGAGAAGAATTCGTGGTGACTTAATACAGGTTTATAAGATGATCAGAGGAATGGATAAATTAGACTATAACAAGTTTTTTAAAATTCAGCCACCCACAATAACACGAGGGCATAGCTACAAGCTGACTAAAGAGAGGTCCAGATTTGATATTAGGAAATATTTTTTTAGTCAGAGAGTGGTGTCTGCTTGGAATGCATTGCCAGGGGAGGTAGTGGAGGCAGGGACAGTTAATGCATTTAAGAATAAACTGGATGCGCATAGCTTTTAGAGCAAGGTGATGTAAATGTAACTGGTTGTATACAGACTCAGCAGGGTCTTCTAAACCAGTATAAAGACGTTAAGTTAAGTTAATTACACATCACTGCAGTAAAGATGCCACTGAAAATTAAGGTAAACCATAAACTGATTTGTAAATGAACAGCAGCATACTATATTGAATCAATGGCTTCATTACCATTAACACGTTATCTCAGGATAATGATGTGTTTTGATCATATCTTTGTAAAAGACGCAACAGCTCAGTATGACTGCAGATTCTTTTAAACTAGTATAAAGGCGTTAAGTTAAAACTTTGTTTTAAAGGATCATTAACACTTGAAACAATATAATGCAGGAAAGGCTCTACAGACCCATTGAACTATCACAAGTGTATGTGTGATGGTCAGTCATTGAGATGAATCCTTAAAGAGCATGGAAGTACAATTTTAACTTACAAAAGTACTTTAATGATGATAGTCACATGATGCTATTTTCATATTCTCAGTATAACACAATCTGTCCCTTAAAGTGTGAAAAGCTCAAAGTACTGACAATTACCATTAAGCAGATCCACTTGAGTTAGAAACATATCCAGAACTGCATCAATGTAAGCTAGTGCCTGGCCTGTACCTGGAATCTTCTCCAAAGTTGTCAATAATGTCTTTGCCACAACTGATCCCCAGTTAACTACAATCCTGTGGAGATGAATTTATTTTATACAAAACTGTACACAAAATAATCTTGGGCATCTTGTAATATTTAATTAAATGGGTACAGATATACTCAAAATGTAATAATATCAATTCAATTCTGTTCAGATATTCCATCCACTTGTGCAGTTGAGCGTAGTGGAGCACTTAAGTCATCTCTCTTGGGCCAAGTGTGTTGCATTTAACACAGTAAGTCCGTGCCATCATAGGATCACACTGATACCATCTATCAATCTGCCATGTGGCCTGCCCTGTGCCCTAAAGCCAGAACTTCTTGCATTGTAAGCATGCAGTTGAAGATGATTTGGTTGCATTCGCATGAGATGGCATGAGAACATCTCATTTTCTGTCTACAAATGTAGCCAGCACAAGGAATAATGCAAACTCATATCTCATTTAATCTCTCCTGGTGTCAAGAACATTCAGTAAACATTTCGTCACACAAATATAAATTTTCCATTCCTGAGCCTTACATAAGGATCGTGCTGGAAGCACAGAGAGGTTACAAATATAATGCTGAATAAGAAGACAGATTTACACTTAGTCCTTGTTGTCATTGTACACAAGATATACATGACAAAGTTCAATAACACAAAAATAATGCTTGTAAACAGGTACTAAATTTAAGTTCAAAGTTATCCAGAACAATTAGCGTAAATCTCAAAATAACAAAACAAATATCAACTGAGTAAACAATTACTTACTCATCAAAAGATTTGTATGGCCATATCCAGTTGTTAACTCGATCCAAAGCACTGGTCCATATTTTCGTATCAAAGATCCTGTCGTTGATATTAAATCCTCCATTCAGTTTTGTCACAATTTGTTCTGCCTTATCAATGATGGAGCTCATGTTGACATAGCCAAAGATTCTACCATTAATCTGTGACAAGAACCCAAAATGAGATGATTTTTAATTGAACACAATACAATGTTAGAAGACACATGAGATATCTTCAATCCTAGAAAATCTATTTGGTCAAACACATTCCAAACAAATATAGTAACAGCTACTTCTGAAACAGAAATGGAATTAAGCAAGTAAAAGAGAAAGTTCAAGAAAGTCATACAGAGTGTATGCTGTACAGAAGTATTAAAACATTGAGTGAGTGAACTGGTAATGCCAGGATTAACAATACCAGATTTGCTTATACCGCTTGTGCCAAGTATTGAATTATGCATCATTCTCTGTGGAAAACAAAAATTTACCGTGCAGCACAAATATAAAGTCGGTCCTGCTATATGACTTGGAGACACAGCATGTGACTAAGATTATCACATTTAGACTGCAGACCTTCATTAACAAGTATCTTCATCTTATACTTCATGGTAAACATAATGGCAAACGCAGATGTGTGAGAAAGAACACATGTAGAAACTTTCCTGTAGAAACACTAAGCGACATAAGCTTTGTCAGACATATACAGGTCAACTTTTGATGACTTGGCATTTAATTGTTGAAGATCTTTGCTACACAGAAGTAGAAAAGGTTTTGATTGATTGATTAACTATTACAGCACTCACCACACGGTCAATCTCCTTGGCTATGGCATAGTCCTGCAGCTCATATATCAAACCAGTTGTATTGATAGAGCATAGCCGTGACAACCATGACGTTAGATCAAAAGATGAGTTTGGGGCAATGGTAAACATGTCTTGAGGGTTGTTCATGCAAAATGCTTCCATTGATGTCAGCAGTGAGATTTTTGCAGTAATCTGATCACATAATTGATGAAATCAATGGAAATACATATCAGCTGTCATAACATGGCTAAACAGTATAATAACTTTACATTATAGTAACCAACTATTTTGAAAGTACACAACATCAAATGTTATTAGGTTGTTGGCATATTACTTTTAATTTGTGCTATCAAACAAGGCCTAAGTATCTTGAATGTTCATTAATTTATTTTGTAAAACTCTGGTTTTAAAATTCTATAGCTTTTGTGTGGCTAATGAGAATATAATTATCTTTGATTATACTTTCACTTACACTGAACAAAAAAATAATAAAAGTCATGCCTCTAAGATTAAAGTAATCCTATCTTAAGAATTTCAAAGTGCTTGATATGAATATGACAATACAAATGTCGAATTTGCTACTATTTCTGAAAAATCTATAATTTATATATCACACATTTGACATTATCACATTATCCTCTGAGTCTTTATCCAGTCCAACAAAGGTATGCGAGGAAGCCAACAATATTCTGTATGCGTCCTGATCATTTTCAACGCTGTACCAATGCGATGCAACTGGGACACCTTTGGCATCTTTATTGATGGTAGACGCCTCAATCATCTTTTAATTGCCGATGACATAGTGCTCATCACAGAGTCAGCAGCAGAAGCCAACCAAATGATGCATCACTCGATGGAGAGGGCAAGAAAGCATGCCTAGAGATGAATGTCTCAAAGACCAAAGTGTTGCGCAAATTGCTTCACCATTTATGATCCAGTCTTCCTTGACGATGGTTGATTTGAGGATGTCAAAGAGTACATCTGTCTTGGGCGCCTTCTCAATATGGGGAAGAACCTGAAGCCTGAACTGATAAGACATCACTGCGCGGGTTGGGTGACCTTCTCGTCTATTAACACGGTCCTGGACGGTTGCCATGACCAGGACCTGCGAGCATCCCTTTTCAATTCCACTGTACTCCCCGCGATGTGCTACTGTGCTGAGACATGGACACTAACAAATTCAATAGAGGACAAATTGAGGGTGACCCAGGCCTCCCTTGAGAGACGCTTGGTCAGAATTACTCTCTGGAACCAAGTATTGTGAGACCAAGGTCTCCACAATTCTGACATAAGACTATTGTCCCTGGTGAAGGATGCGGTAATCCATGCAGACAAGTCAAAACATAGATAGAGAGATCACATGTTACCACGAAACGATGGTCAATGGAGCACAGCAGCAGCAGTCTGGTAAGAAGAGACCACGGGGAAGACCTCTAATGCATTGGTCTGACTCCCTTACTGTACGCAGCAACATCCGAGATGCCTCTAGAAGAGCACTTACCATGCACTGGCCTTCTGAGGCTGAAGACAAGGTCCGCTGGAGGCGAAGTTGGGACCTGCACCTACGCTGAGGAATGGGTTATCAAGATCTAAATATATGTTTATATTGGTTTTATGTACCAGTGAAATTCAGCTTCTTCATCCGACGTTGTTTGTATAGCTGCTCAGAATTATTTCTAGCGAGTGTCCAACAGTAGTCGGCCTACATTGAAGTGGACCAGTTTCCCTGGTATCGTTTCTCCATCTTAGCAATGCCCCATTGAAAATGTTCACAGTACTTATCACTAACCATGTCATAGAAGTCATTTCCATTTCACACCAACACAGCCTTTGACTCAATTTAGAGGAGTTTATTAATAATCAACATTCTTGCAGGTCATGTTTGATTCCTAGAACATTCACTAAACCATGTACATCAGAGTAGGACAAAAGATCATCTTTTTTTCTGAAAAAATTAGCAAACTGCTCTTGATGACTGTGAAATTAACCTTTAGCGCACTCTGGTCAAGAATTTCTGGACTCAACTCGGCATTCAAAAAAAGGATGTGCGGAAAACAATTTTTTTTTTTAAACGGAGACACTCCCGACAGCCATTTTTTTAATGCTGAATACGTCACCATATATACACAATATTTTGCTGGTTAAAGTATCGTATGTTAGATTACAAATGGCTTTTTTTTAAACAGTTTTCATTTTGTATACGCCGTTTGGAGCAAGCCGACTTTTTGCGAAAGGTGAAGATGGTTGTTGGGAAAGATCTTTATCGAGTTGATCTGTTTATTTTGTTTGTTTAGATGAAAGAACTACGTTTGAATTGGAAACTAACAGTTGTGTCGATATTGTAAACACAGTATCGATACATTGTTGTGGTGTCCATGGTTTTCTATCGGAGCAACTAGGCCTAGCGGTCGAGTTCAAATTTTTTCCACAGATTTTCAACTTTTTGTATCTCAGAAACTAACAAACACACAACAAAAACAATAACACCCACAAGTTTTTTATTCAATTGTGTCTCTACACCCAAGAAAACCATATTTATTGACAAACAAACAGAAAAGTTACAAATTTATAAAGTCAACTACGAAAGCGAGATGCACATTTTTCGTAAAAAATGGTGTGGCGTGTTAAAGGTTAAGTAAGTCTGACATTTTCCTTGAGAAGATTGCATGTTTAAGTCTTGATTAGCTACACTTTAGCCTTGAAGAGTTCCAACAAGTAATATTAAATACTTGTATATAGATAGTTTGTCCATCACAAGTGATGAAGACCACTCTCTTTGTTCAGCCGTGTGGACAGTCGTATCTCTTGCTGTGTCCGCTGAAATGGGTGACTTGCGCTGAGATTTGGATTAAAGTGAGGAAGAAACTGCGCCTTTTGTCAACCTCACTCACAGAGCCTAAGCTACCTTTTGCCAGTGGCAAGACATTCATCGAGACGACTGGAGATAACATAGGATGCAGATTTTGCCTCAGGGTTACCACCGAAGCCTTTCCGTAAACATGTAACCCGCAGGGTAGAAAGGTGGGAAGGCATCTAACGCAGTTTGTCGTGCCTTTTCGATAACCACAAGAGGTCGTATGGACAACACTCAGCGTGTGAGTGAGTCTGGCATCTCTCCCAGCTGTATTCAGTTCATCATAGTAGCATCTAAAATTCCCACACGCCAAATTCGTGAAGGTGAACCGGCAGAACTAACCCGTGAGATACGACACAGGTATATCTAGTTTAAGCGTAGCGCCATTCAGCCGGCGTCCAGACCAGGATAAACGGATGGAAGAAATCACAAAAAAAGAACGAAATAACAAGTCCAGACGGAAAACAATTCCACGTATCCGTGAACACAAGTGTAAGTCGTCGACTAGTGTGAATTGTATATCAGTAAGGACTTCATAAGTGAAAATCTCCCTACATCCTAAAATATTATAAAGCAGCAGCTACTAAATATATGCAAAGAAAAAGGATTTATAAATATATAAATGGTGTGATACTTCAGTCATGACATCAGAAAAATATTTATAAAGCCATCAAAATTATTCATACACCCACCTTCTCTGGGGAAAACATGCTAGAGTACAAGACAGTCTCGTACAGTTCAGGTAACTCATTCAAGAGACCAACAATGACCTGTAGACTTGGCAGGTCATGTACAGATTCATTCAGAGAATTGCCTGTAAATGCAATAAAATTAAAAAGACATTCTGAGCCTATTTACTTCATTACATGTGGTAACTGTCTAAGTGGGCTTAATGGAGAAAACGGGACAGATTGAGGGTGTAGAGATTCTCGTAAGAAGACTCCTTTGCCACATCAGGGTTGGTCATTGCCATTTAGCACTGATCAACGTAGCGCAGCTTCCCCGTCACAATGAGAGCTGAAAAGACATTAGCCTATCATTGACGCCCCTGGGAAGCACAACAAGCTATCAAAGTAGGTAGGTCCAAAAGGCAAATCCAACAGCAGACTCACATCTTTCAGTGCTGGCATGGCCACTCCATAAAAATGTGTAACCGCCCCCAGCCTCTGTAAGCTGATCTTCGACATGTAATCTAGTCTCCCTAGGGGCAGCCACTTGATAGAGAGCAAGCTCTCTGGCTACGAGTTCTGTCCTTCGTATTGGCAACATCCAGCTAAAAGATAAAATCCTTCATTCTTGCAAATTTTCATCTGATCCTGTAACTGTCGCTTGAATTGATTAAAGTGGAAAAAATTTGTTTGTCAATCCCACCCTCTTGTCCTTTGCTACCTTAATCTAGTGGCAAGACGTAGTCAAGACAACTGGAGGTAGCACAGGATGCAGATTTTTCCTCAGGGTTTACTCACGAAACCTTTCTGGTAAACAAGTGACCTATAATGCGGCCGGCATAAGACCACCGACGTGGTCACCCAGACATATATAATTAAGTAATATTACGTAATACATAAGACAATATTTCATGTAATATACCAACATGCATACACACAAACATACACACATTACATATTTGTAAGCGAAACATGAGAAATAACACACAAAAACTACGTTCAAATATTTTCTAGATCCTCGCAAAAGTGTTGTCACAAAGTGAAATTGAAAGCCGCCCCCAAAATGACAGACAGACTATGCTAGTCCGGCTTGCCTGAGAGCCACAGGAGGCAAAGTAGGCACTTTAGTCAAAATGTGAAGATGTGTGTGATGCAAAGACACAGCTTTTCATCAATGGCTTTGACAAATAAATAATCTGTTGATTGTTGTGGGAATGCCACATGCAACATCCAATCTGTGGTCGGCATAGCTCTCAGGGTCAAGAGGCTTATAGATCTTAAACACTCAGCAACTATTAAAAACATGTTTCCAGCCATCCTTCACACCAGCAGCAGGCGCCCACAGTCACAATTTAAGTGTGAAACATAGAGCCGTATTCAGTACATAAATTAGTTCACCCAACACACTGACCAAAGAATCACAAAAATGAAAATAAATATGGTGTCCATCTTTGTGACGCCAGCTATGTCAACCTGATGACGGTCCACAAACATTTAGGGAAGATATACACGGAAGAAATATAGCCATCACTGTCAGGAGGGCCATACCACATGAACAATGGTATTGAAAATATCACATCATATAGAGTGAGTCTCAAAATCCGTAGGTTCAAAGATTAATGATGAAAGCATTAAAAAAGGGAGCGCCAGTGTAACTCAGACTGGTCTGGCGCCATCTAGGTTCAGTAGTCATATTCATTGCAGTTGTTCACCAATTTCATGATGGCATAATGGCTGGCATACTGCACGACGAAGAATTGTCTGTAGCTTTCCCAGTCACCACCGCTGTCAAACAGGGTTGTGTGCCGGCATTGACATTATAGCATGGTCTTTGCAGCAATGCTCGCTGATGCTGTACATGGCACTGCTACTGGCATGCATATCAGGTACAGGGTCAGCTTTTCATCCCGAGGTGCCTGAAATCTTACAGAAAGGTGAGCGAGGCCACATTTATAGATCCCTTATTCGCAGACAATTGTGCACTCAACACTTGCTCCAAAAAAGATGTGCAGTCCACCATGATGAAGTTTTCAGCGGCATAAAGTAACTTTGGTCTCATGACAATAACTGGGAAAATGGAGGTACTCTTCCGGCTTGCTCCTGGAGAGCCATACATCGAGCCAAACATTAATGTACAGAACCAACATCTCCAGGTAGTTGCTAGCTTCCCTTACCTACGCAGTACCCTCACTAGACAGAAGAATATTGACTGTGAAGTCAATAACAAGGTGGCTAAGGCAAGCTCTGCATTTGGGAAGCTGCAAGCAAATGTCTGAAACCAATAAGACATCAGTGTCGCCACCAAGATAAAAGTGTATTGTGCTGTGGTATTATCCACTCTGCTGCTTGCCTGTGAGACATAGATAGTGTATAGCAGACATGCCGCACAGCTCAATCATTTTCACTTGCGCTGTCTGCTTAGGCTGCTCAGGACCAGGTGGTAGGACACAGTGCTTAACTCTGAAATTCTTAGCAATACTAACATGATGAGCATCTATACACTTTGAAAATTGGCTCAGCTAAGATGGACCGGACATGTTGTTTGCATGCCAGATGAGCGCATCACTAAGCAGCTGTTATACAGTAAGCTCACAACAGGCAGATGCTCACCAGGAGGACAGAAGAAATGCTACAGATACTCCTAGAAAGTGTCTCTGAAAAGCTTCCATATTGATGTTACCTTCTGGGAGACCCTTGCACAAGACCATACCACCTGACTAGCTAGTTTCAACGAAGGTGTTCAGATCGCAGAGAGTGCAGCCATCGTGGAGGCTCAGTAAAAGCGTGCTGCTCGAAAAAACAATACTGACAACGATTCCACAGCCGGGACCCTGCATGTGTGCCCTGAATGTGGCAGGGTATACCGTTCCAGGATTGGTCTTTACAGCTATCAGAGAATTCATTTCGCAGCTATAGTCCGATGCTGTCTCCATCTTTGCTTTTGGTAGACAACTATTGTTAATATTAATACATGAAGGAGCACTGACTTGGGTACATACAATGGTGAGGCAAGAATGCCTGCTCTCGCCCTGCCTGTTCTTGTTGGCTAAAGATTAAACAATGAAGGAACAATTGAAAGACCTAGATCTCTTCGCCAACTATCTTGATTTTAGGTTGAAATTTTGCCTTATCTGAACAAAACACCAAATGTAGTACTGGAGATCATGTAACATTTTTCTTGCATTTTAGAAGCACAATTTACAACAAAATAATCAGAAACTTACTACTGATAATAACCAAAACTTGACTCAAAATGATATCAGCAATGGCTGCAGTCTTGTAATAAGTTTCTCTGACCTCTTCTGTCAAGTTAACAAACATCACATCCAAGATGGCACCTACAATCTCTGAGATCTGTTCAGGAGAGCTAAGAAACAAAAGATATTTCAAATAGTGAACAGCTTGCTTAATCAATGTTTACAATGTTTTTCCATTACACATAAAGAATTGATTTTCCTAAAATAATATCATCTTATTCAACAGCTGTCACCACATTTTAGCAGACCACCCTCCACCAAACAAAGTTGCACCATTGTGTTATAATCATAAATTGGTGATGCTAGAAATGGAAGGTAATGGTGATGATGGATTGCTATTTGACCAACAATGAACTCATGTACAAGTTGAGATGTTCAGAAGATGAATGTAGTGGTTCTAGTGGTCAGGAAATGTTCTGGGTAATCATTCATCTGATTTTCTTAAGGTTAGCAAGTATCTGTATATGGCAGGGCAATATGTAGCCTACACACTTTTCTCTAAGATTTGTGTTCCCATAAACTAATACAAACTCAGACTTCCATTCATAATTTCTATATTTTTTTTCAATTTATATTTTGTATAAAATATTAGTGTCTTAGTTTATTATCTTAAATTTTTTTTTACAAATCTGAGTCAATTGATGCAAATTATAAGGTGCAAATATGTCCACTTACAACTTTTATTTAAATAAACATTAAAGCCCATGGATTCATTTTTTGTTTTCGAAATTCTGTTTTTTAAAACAACGTACTTTAAAATTTAAGCCACGCCAGCAAGATCTTATTGCGTATCATTATGAAAAGAATTGAAAGAAAGCTGGACTACAAAATAAATTAAACGCAAGCAGGGTTCAGGTCAGGAAGAGGCATGAGAGACCATATCTTCAACACGAGAAACATCATTGAGAAAAGCAGAGAATTCAATATGGACCTGCATGCCTGATTTGTAGACTACACCAAGGCTTTTGACTGCGTAAAACATCAGCAAATGTGGAACATTACAAAAGAAATGGGCTTCCCAACACATCTGGTTCAACTAATAGAAACCCTCTACAGGGGGCAGCAAGCAGCCATCAGAATACATGGCGAAATCTCAGATTGGTTTGAGATACACAAGGGGTTCAGATAGGCCTGCATTCTTTCACTATACCTATTCAATATATATGCGTTAAAAAATCATCAGGAATGTAAAGGCAGATCCAACTTTTACAGACTTTGATCCTTTCCCAATAGGAGGAAAAGAGATGCCGGAAATACGCTATACCGACGACACAGTTTTGTTCTCAAGCAAGCACCAGGGGCCTAGAACTAATAATTACATCAGTCCAGAAGCACAGTAAAGCCCAGAATCTCTACCTGAATACAAAGAAAACAAAGATAATGACAACTGACAAGACAAAACTCCAACTAAAATCGAGATCGCTGGCAAAGAGATTGAAAATGTTGTACATTTTGAATATCTGGGATCAATACTAAACAACAATGGAGACTGTACAAAGGAAGTAAGAAGACGACTGACTGTGGCAATGCAGAAGCAAAGGAGTATGCAGAACCTATGGTATAATACAAACAAGGCACTTAAACTAAATATCCTAAAAACATGCATTTTTTCCTGTGGATGTAAAACATGAACGATTATAAAAGCACTAAGAGCAAAGATCTGTGCTTTTGAGACACAGTGCTTCAGAAGAGTCCTGAAAATGCAGTGGACAAAGAAACAAACAAACAAATCCATCCAACAAGAACTGAATGTGGAGGAGAATTGGCTTATAAATGATGTAATGACCTGAAAGCTGAGGTTTTTTTGGACACGTTAAACGACACAACGGACTGGAAAGAGTGGTTATGAAGGGCATGGTCACTGGAAAGCGAGGCAGGGGTCAACCGAGAAGACGATGGACTCAGGACATCAAGTAGATGTTGGATTTGAATTTGAAGCTGGCCGGAAGACTGGCAGAAGACAGAGTTTCCTACAGACAGGCTCTCATGAGAGCGATGTTCTGCAAAGGACATATTACATGATGATGACGACTTTAAAATTGTAATGAATTTTTTTTTTGTCCCTTTGCAAATTAACACAATTTCGTCTCACCTGAAAATCTCTCTATTTTTGTCTGCCCACACTTCTATGCGGCCTCTGACTTCCTCCCAAAGAGAACCATTGAAAAGTCTGAAAAATGGTGTCCTTGACATGTCTGCAGGATTCGTAATGGAATCAGTAACTGATTTCAAAACTTGGTGAACTTTTTCTATCATCACACTAATGTTGTAGCCGCCGCCAGTGCCCTCTATAAGCTGTAAATGGAATGAAACTACACATAATGCACAATAGTTAGCCAGACTTTCTCGCATGTTACTTGAATAGAACACATTTAATGAACTATTCTCTCACCAAATAAAAGGCTTAACCTCAAAAACATATCCATGTCTATCTTGCAGCAATCTGTTCACTGTTTCTAATCGTCTTGTTGTTGTTGAATGCCCACAATGAGTATGATTACTCTTTTGTGCGCCCTAAAAACTACGTTAAGTGGCGGGTTGTCGTAGTTTTCCTCATATCCCGAGTGTGCTGATGAAGGTAGACCGGGGTCCTCCAGGCAGTTGTGCTATGCTTG
This sequence comes from Ariolimax columbianus, assembly GCA_036924085.1. NCBI lineage: Eukaryota > Metazoa > Mollusca > Gastropoda > Stylommatophora > Arionidae > Ariolimax > Ariolimax columbianus. The sequence continues at coordinate 53,798,550 of JAVGWX010000006.1, read as the reverse complement.
GCTTCATCTGCGTGTTGCTCACTATTACGGGAATCACGTCGATACCTCACCTTGTTAGTCAGGTTGCCATGAAAACAGTCCATTTCCAGGAAGGGTTACGAGGAAGTCAAGGTGAGAGTCTTGTCCAATATGTTTTGCCTGAATCTGATTAACATGTCTGATCAGTATATTTTGCCTGATCAGACGTTAGTCTTCCTTCTCTTCTAATTGTCTTAAAACACATAAAAACTTTCATATCCTATTTTAATTTTTGTATATTCATGATTGCTGATTGATGAGAGACTTTGTCATGTTACTTGTATCAGCCATTATGAGTTGCTATTTAGCCTCTTTATACAGATTAGTACCTTTGTAAAGTTGCAATAGGTGAATATGAATTATCTCTAGACGACAATGGGAAATTAATAATAACGCAGTGAGCTAATCAAATGTTGTGCTTGGGACCATGATAGTAACACAACCAGATAATAAGTTGACCCATGTCAAACTCATAATTATTTCTTGTGTTACATTTTTCATTTTGCTGTGAAAAGACGTGATTTCCTAGCATCTTTAATTTGAATTAACTTTAGAAATGCTAGGTAAAGACTCCAAAAATGACATTATTGCTTAACATAATGTTTTAAATAAATACACAATTTATACATATAACAGTTTTTAACAGCCTTGCCACAGAATCTGTGGTGAAATCTGTGGAGAATCATGAAGGAAATGGGGTTTCCCTTGCATATAGTCCATCTCATTGAAACATTATACCAAGATAACAAGCCGATGTCCGAGTATCTGGGCAAACATTAGATTGGTTTGCAGTACAAAAGGGAGTCCGACAGGCATGTATCCTCTCACCTTATCTGTGCAACATATATGCAGAATGTATAATGAGAAATGTTCGAGAAGACGAGAACATTGAAAGTTTCGACCCATTTACGATTGGGGGGTACGTGATTCCAGAGTTACGATACGCAGATGACACACTGATACTATCAAGAAGTGCAGAAGGACTAGAGTAGCTACTTTCAGCCGTTAATGGACACAGTGAAGATCAAAACCTGTTTATAAACACAAATTAAACAAAGATAATGACCACAGACAAAACACAATGTCAGCATAAATTTACAGTGGGTAGTGAGGAAATAGATCAGGTCACACATTTTGAATATCTGGGCTCCAGAATTGACAAAAATGGCGACTGCTCGAAAGAAATCAGAAGGCTAGCTATGGCAATGCAGAGACTGAACAGCCTGAAGAAATTATAGCAGAGCACCAACAAAATATTAAAGTGAAAGTCTTGAGAGCCTGTGTTTTTCCTATGGCAGCATATGGCTGTGAATCATGGACGATTACCAAAACTTCTAGACAAAGAATCGAATCCTTCGAGTCTAAATGTTACAGAACGATCCTCAAAATACCCTGGACAGAGACAAAAACAAATGTAGACATTCAGCAAGAGTTGAGCAGAGAGGAGAACTGGTTTATCAAATCCATTTTGGCTATAAAATGCAAATACTTTGGTCCCATCAAGAGACACAACGGTCTTGAGAGAATGGTGATGGAAGGTATGGTGTCAGGCAAAAGAGGAGGGGGTAGACCAAGAAGACAATGACAGCAAGATATCCAGGAATGCCTGGGTGTGACTGTGGCGGAGGCTGGAGTTTTGGCAAGAGAACGAGTTTCTTTCAGATAGACTGTGATGGGAGCGACGTTCTACAAAGGACCTGCTACATGATGATGATGCCACAGAGGTAAATAGTTTTGTATCCCACAGGCATGAGTTAAAATGGAAAGTGTATGCTACACAATTAACAAAATTGTAAGTCCCCAGTAGCCTTCTCAATAACTTCTAAATACTATAGTTCCTGTTTGAAATTACCAGAGTAACAAAGTGGCATGTATCATAGATTTGTTAAAATATGGATCTCTGTGTAAAATGTTAGAACTTACCACTCTTTCCAGTCTATCAGAGCCTTGATACTGGGCAAGTTCTTGAGCAAGTGCTTTGATATTCAGTTTGCAAACTCCAGCTACAAAGTTTGCCATGTTGAAATTCAGCTCAGATGGAACAGTCATGATGTTGCTGGTTGGTGTATTACAGAAATTGTCCATTGACTGAAAGGCTTCACTCCATCTGGCAGTCTGTATATACATTATGACAATCAATCATCAGACCATTAATGGTAGTCACAAGATTTCAGATAATCTAACAAAAATTATGTCATTGATTCCTGTAACATTGTCAAAAGAAAAATGCAATCCAAGAGAAGTGACTGCCAGTGAGGATGATGTGTCAGAAAGTTATTTGAAGCATGTTATAGTTTTATTCTTCATCATTGATCCTTAATGCCGCAGGTGTTTTTGTACAGCAGATGTCATGTCACCTGTCTGGTAATCTACATATAACTTTGGCTTGTGCAAATATATATCTTGACAAGTGCTTTAGTACCTGGCCTTGCCCAGGAAACAATATAATTCTTTAATACACACAGTTCGGTAGTAAATACAAATAAAGCCACAAATTTTCATAAAATAAACTGAAGGAAATTACAAATTGTGAATATTGCTGTTGTCAAAAATCGATCATTGTGTCAGTTCATGGTATCATTGTTTGTGATTGGCAACTAATGAAATATTTGCCGGTAAACAAAATTGTTTGTGCAACCACATAATCATATTCCCATAATACATGAAGGGAAAGACAGAAATATTTAAGTGCTCAAGTTGGAATTCATAATTTTGGGTAACATTTTTTTGGGTCTTCTATTGTGTAGACTGTGCTAAAGTACTGATTGAGTAGATTAGCTGTCTCCCTATTCTTATTATGTAAGCAGATATACATTGAATTGTAATCCACAGGGAAAGTGACAAGTGGCGAACCCAGTTCAGTCAAGGGACTTGTGAGGAAAGCAAGTGGAGAGCATCTGTTGGGGACCTGTGTTTCAAGGGAAACCAGACAGAAAAATGATGATTCATCCTGGAAAAGATGTAATATGGCATCATAGTTTACAGCGATATTTTTGGGACCAGGTTTGCCTTCCCTCTTCAATCCCTATTCTCTTAGCCAGACTATATAAGTGCAGGTGGAATAGTCTTGGTCAGCTATGGTTCGCTGACCATGATGCAAGAACCCAACTATGAGTCACAGACTACCGTCAGCTCATTCACTGCTACATCTTTGGCTCCCACGTCCTATTTGACTATTGTCACATTTTTTTCCATTTCCTGACTACAACGAATGCTTAAGAAACAAGAGATAAAAAGATGGAGGCATGAAAATTAATACCTTAGAAGGTTCTGTCATGACAGTGTACAACAGAGTCTGTACAGCCTCAGGTGCAGACTCAAGTAGCCTTAATACAATATTTGCATTTGTATAATTGTAAAGGCCATCAATCCCACCTGTAGAGAGTTCAGAGATGTGCATGTTACTCCTGTATCACACTGTCCTTAGCAAATAAATCTCAAGTACACATGCATAACAATATTTACCAAATCTTTTACATAGATTTTAATCTTCCCAGAGAAAATTTACATCAAAATTAACTATAGTCAAGAAAAAAAATATTATCTGAGCATGTCTAACTTTATTAAATATTAAGACACTACCCAGCACACCTATGCAGATTGAAAGTAAATAAAACTATGTTCAAGTCCTAACAATGTGTAGAGAGTAGAACAGACATCTAATTACTTGGGAAAAAACAATATTAGAAAGATAGATAGGGAAAGGGACCTAGGGGTTATAATAGATCATACAGGAAAGGTGAGTGAGCAAGTTAAAGTAGCAGTGAAAAAGGCAAATGCAATGTTAGGTATGATAAAAAGAAATATTAAACATAGGAGCAAGGAAGTGATCGTCAAACTGTATAAAGCTTTAGTTAGACCTAGATTGGAGTACTGTGTACAGGTGTGGAGTCCTTATCATAGAGGGGATATAAACATGCTGGAAAGAATACAAAAAAAAGAGCGACAAAGATGATAGTGGGATTCCAGAATTACAGTTATGAGGAACGACTCAGAAAAACCGGCCTACAGTGTCTCGAAGAGAGAAGAATTCGTGGTGACTTAATACAGGTTTATAAGATGATCAGAGGAATGGATAAATTAGACTATAACAAGTTTTTTAAAATTCAGCCACCCACAATAACACGAGGGCATAGCTACAAGCTGACTAAAGAGAGGTCCAGATTTGATATTAGGAAATATTTTTTTAGTCAGAGAGTGGTGTCTGCTTGGAATGCATTGCCAGGGGAGGTAGTGGAGGCAGGGACAGTTAATGCATTTAAGAATAAACTGGATGCGCATAGCTTTTAGAGCAAGGTGATGTAAATGTAACTGGTTGTATACAGACTCAGCAGGGTCTTCTAAACCAGTATAAAGACGTTAAGTTAAGTTAATTACACTTCACTGCAGTAAAGATGCCACTGAAAATTAAGGTAAACCATAAACTGATTTGTAAATGAACAGCAGCATACTATATTGAATCAATGGCTTCATTACCATTAACACGTTATCTCAGGATAATGATGTGTTTTGATCATATCTTTGTAAAAGACGCAACAGCTCAGTATGACTGCAGATTCTTTTAAACTAGTATAAAGGCGTTAAGTTAAAACTTTGTTTTAAAGGATCATTAACACTTGAAACAATATAATGCAGGAAAGGCTCTACAGACCCATTGAACTATCACAAGTGTATGTGTGATGGTCAGTCATTGAGATGAATCCTTAAAGAGCATGGAAGTACAATTTTAACTTACAAAAGTACTTTAATGATGATAGTCACATGATGCTATTTTCATATTCTCAGTATAACACAATCTGTCCCTTAAAGTGTGAAAAGCTCAAAGTACTGACAATTACCATTAAGCAGATCCACTTGAGTTAGAAACATATCCAGAACTGCATCAATGTAAGCTAGTGCCTGGCCTGTACCTGGAATCTTCTCCAAAGTTGTCAATAATGTCTTTGCCACAACTGATCCCCAGTTAACTACAATCCTGTGGAGATGAATTTATTTTATACAAAACTGTACACAAAATAATCTTGGGCATCTTGTAATATTTAATTAAATGGGTACAGATATACTCAAAATGTAATAATATCAATTCAATTCTGTTCAGATATTCCATCCACTTGTGCAGTTGAGCGTAGTGGAGCACTTAAGTCATCTCTCTTGGGCCAAGTGTGTTGCATTTAACACAGTAAGTCCGTGCCATCATAGGATCACACTGATACCATCTATCAATCTGCCATGTGGCCTGCCCTGTGCCCTAAAGCCAGAACTTCTTGCATTGTAAGCATGCAGTTGAAGATGATTTGGTTGCATTCGCATGAGATGGCATGAGAACATCTCATTTTCTGTCTACAAATGTAGCCAGCACAAGGAATAATGCAAACTCATATCTCATTTAATCTCTCCTGGTGTCAAGAACATTCAGTAAACATTTCGTCACACAAATATAAATTTTCCATTCCTGAGCCTTACATAAGGATCGTGCTGGAAGCACAGAGAGGTTACAAATATAATGCTGAATAAGAAGACAGATTTACACTTAGTCCTTGTTGTCATTGTACACAAGATATACATGACAAAGTTCAATAACACAAAAATAATGCTTGTAAACAGGTACTAAATTTAAGTTCAAAGTTATCCAGAACAATTAGCGTAAATCTCAAAATAACAAAACAAATATCAACTGAGTAAACAATTACTTACTCATCAAAAGATTTGTATGGCCATATCCAGTTGTTAACTCGATCCAAAGCACTGGTCCATATTTTCGTATCAAAGATCCTGTCGTTGATATTAAATCCTCCATTCAGTTTTGTCACAATTTGTTCTGCCTTATCAATGATGGAGCTCATGTTGACATAGCCAAAGATTCTACCATTAATCTGTGACAAGAACCCAAAATGAGATGATTTTTAATTGAACACAATACAATGTTAGAAGACACATGAGATATCTTCAATCCTAGAAAATCTATTTGGTCAAACACATTCCAAACAAATATAGTAACAGCTACTTCTGAAACAGAAATGGAATTAAGCAAGTAAAAGAGAAAGTTCAAGAAAGTCATACAGAGTGTATGCTGTACAGAAGTATTAAAACATTGAGTGAGTGAACTGGTAATGCCAGGATTAACAATACCAGATTTGCTTATACCGCTTGTGCCAAGTATTGAATTATGCATCATTCTCTGTGGAAAACAAAAATTTACCGTGCAGCACAAATATAAAGTCGGTCCTGCTATATGACTTGGAGACACAGCATGTGACTAAGATTATCACATTTAGACTGCAGACCTTCATTAACAAGTATCTTCATCTTATACTTCATGGTAAACATAATGGCAAACGCAGATGTGTGAGAAAGAACACATGTAGAAACTTTCCTGTAGAAACACTAAGCGACATAAGCTTTGTCAGACATATACAGGTCAACTTTTGATGACTTGGCATTTAATTGTTGAAGATCTTTGCTACACAGAAGTAGAAAAGGTTTTGATTGATTGATTAACTATTACAGCACTCACCACACGGTCAATCTCCTTGGCTATGGCATAGTCCTGCAGCTCATATATCAAACCAGTTGTATTGATAGAGCATAGCCGTGACAACCATGACGTTAGATCAAAAGATGAGTTTGGGGCAATGGTAAACATGTCTTGAGGGTTGTTCATGCAAAATGCTTCCATTGATGTCAGCAGTGAGATTTTTGCAGTAATCTGATCACATAATTGATGAAATCAATGGAAATACATATCAGCTGTCATAACATGGCTAAACAGTATAATAACTTTACATTATAGTAACCAACTATTTTGAAAGTACACAACATCAAATGTTATTAGGTTGTTGGCATATTACTTTTAATTTGTGCTATCAAACAAGGCCTAAGTATCTTGAATGTTCATTAATTTATTTTGTAAAACTCTGGTTTTAAAATTCTATAGCTTTTGTGTGGCTAATGAGAATATAATTATCTTTGATTATACTTTCACTTACACTGAACAAAAAAATAATAAAAGTCATGCCTCTAAGATTAAAGTAATCCTATCTTAAGAATTTCAAAGTGCTTGATATGAATATGACAATACAAATGTCGAATTTGCTACTATTTCTGAAAAATCTATAATTTATATATCACACATTTGACATTATCACATTATCCTCTGAGTCTTTATCCAGTCCAACAAAGGTATGCGAGGAAGCCAACAATATTCTGTATGCGTCCTGATCATTTTCAACGCTGTACCAATGCGATGCAACTGGGACACCTTTGGCATCTTTATTGATGGTAGACGCCTCAATCATCTTTTAATTGCCGATGACATAGTGCTCATCACAGAGTCAGCAGCAGAAGCCAACCAAATGATGCATCACTCGATGGAGAGGGCAAGAAAGCATGCCTAGAGATGAATGTCTCAAAGACCAAAGTGTTGCGCAAATTGCTTCACCATTTATGATCCAGTCTTCCTTGACGATGGTTGATTTGAGGATGTCAAAGAGTACATCTGTCTTGGGCGCCTTCTCAATATGGGGAAGAACCTGAAGCCTGAACTGATAAGACATCACTGCGCGGGTTGGGTGACCTTCTCGTCTATTAACACGGTCCTGGACGGTTGCCATGACCAGGACCTGCGAGCATCCCTTTTCAATTCCACTGTACTCCCCGCGATGTGCTACTGTGCTGAGACATGGACACTAACAAATTCAATAGAGGACAAATTGAGGGTGACCCAGGCCTCCCTTGAGAGACGCTTGGTCAGAATTACTCTCTGGAACCAAGTATTGTGAGACCAAGGTCTCCACAATTCTGACATAAGACTATTGTCCCTGGTGAAGGATGCGGTAATCCATGCAGACAAGTCAAAACATAGATAGAGAGATCACATGTTACCACGAAACGATGGTCAATGGAGCACAGCAGCAGCAGTCTGGTAAGAAGAGACCACGGGGAAGACCTCTAATGCATTGGTCTGACTCCCTTACTGTACGCAGCAACATCCGAGATGCCTCTAGAAGAGCACTTACCATGCACTGGCCTTCTGAGGCTGAAGACAAGGTCCGCTGGAGGCGAAGTTGGGACCTGCACCTACGCTGAGGAATGGGTTATCAAGATCTAAATATATGTTTATATTGGTTTTATGTACCAGTGAAATTCAGCTTCTTCATCCGACGTTGTTTGTATAGCTGCTCAGAATTATTTCTAGCGAGTGTCCAACAGTAGTCGGCCTACATTGAAGTGGACCAGTTTCCCTGGTATCGTTTCTCCATCTTAGCAATGCCCCATTGAAAATGTTCACAGTACTTATCACTAACCATGTCATAGAAGTCATTTCCATTTCACACCAACACAGCCTTTGACTCAATTTAGAGGAGTTTATTAATAATCAACATTCTTGCAGGTCATGTTTGATTCCTAGAACATTCACTAAACCATGTACATCAGAGTAGGACAAAAGATCATCTTTTTTTCTGAAAAAATTAGCAAACTGCTCTTGATGACTGTGAAATTAACCTTTAGCGCACTCTGGTCAAGAATTTCTGGACTCAACTCGGCATTCAAAAAAAGGATGTGCGGAAAACAATTTTTTTTTTTAAACGGAGACACTCCCGACAGCCATTTTTTTTATGCTGAATACGTCACCATATATACACAATATTTTGCTGGTTAAAGTATCGTATGTTAGATTACAAATGGCTTTTTTTTAAACAGTTTTCATTTTGTATACGCCGTTTGGAGCAAGCCGACTTTTTGCGAAAGGTGAAGATGGTTGTTGGGAAAGATCTTTATCGAGTTGATCTGTTTATTTTGTTTGTTTAGATGAAAGAACTACGTTTGAATTGGAAACTAACAGTTGTGTCGATATTGTAAACACAGTATCGATACATTGTTGTGGTGTCCATGGTTTTCTATCGGAGCAACTAGGCCTAGCGGTCGAGTTCAAATTTTTTCCACAGATTTTCAACTTTTTGTATCTCAGAAACTAACAAACACACAACAAAAACAATAACACCCACAAGTTTTTTATTCAATTGTGTCTCTACACCCAAGAAAACCATATTTATTGACAAACAAACAGAAAAGTTACAAATTTATAAAGTCAACTACGAAAGCGAGATGCACATTTTTCGTAAAAAATGGTGTGGCGTGTTAAAGGTTAAGTAAGTCTGACATTTTCCTTGAGAAGATTGCATGTTTAAGTCTTGATTAGCTACACTTTAGCCTTGAAGAGTTCCAACAAGTAATATTAAATACTTGTATATAGATAGTTTGTCCATCACAAGTGATGAAGACCACTCTCTTTGTTCAGCCGTGTGGACAGTCGTATCTCTTGCTGTGTCCGCTGAAATGGGTGACTTGCGCTGAGATTTGGATTAAAGTGAGGAAGAAACTGCGCCTTTTGTCAACCTCACTCACAGAGCCTAAGCTACCTTTTGCCAGTGGCAAGACATTCATCGAGACGACTGGAGATAACATAGGATGCAGATTTTGCCTCAGGGTTACCACCGAAGCCTTTCCGTAAACATGTAACCCGCAGGGTAGAAAGGTGGGAAGGCATCTAACGCAGTTTGTCGTGCCTGTTCGATAACCACAAGAGGTCGTATGGACAACACTCAGCGTGTGAGTGAGTCTGGCATCTCTCCCAGCTGTATTCAGTTCATCATAGTAGCATCTAAAATTCCCACACGCCAAATTCGTGAAGGTGAACCGGCAGAACTAACCCGTGAGATACGACACAGGTATATCTAGTTTAAGCGTAGCGCCATTCAGCCGGCGTCCAGACCAGGATAAACGGATGGAAGAAATCACAAAAAAAGAACGAAATAACAAGTCCAGACGGAAAACAATTCCACGTATCCGTGAACACAAGTGTAAGTCGTCGACTAGTGTGAATTGTATATCAGTAAGGACTTCATAAGTGAAAATCTCCCTACATCCTAAAATATTATAAAGCAGCAGCTACTAAATATATGCAAAGAAAAAGGATTTATAAATATATAAATGGTGTGATACTTCAGTCATGACATCAGAAAAATATTTATAAAGCCATCAAAATTATTCATACACCCACCTTCTCTGGGGAAAACATGCTAGAGTACAAGACAGTCTCGTACAGTTCAGGTAACTCATTCAAGAGACCAACAATGACCTGTAGACTTGGCAGGTCATGTACAGATTCATTCAGAGAATTGCCTGTAAATGCAATAAAATTAAAAAGACATTCTGAGCCTATTTACTTCATTACATGTGGTAACTGTCTAAGTGGGCTTAATGGAGAAAACGGGACAGATTGAGGGTGTAGAGATTCTCGTAAGAAGACTCCTTTGCCACATCAGGGTTGGTCATTGCCATTTAGCACTGATCAACGTAGCGCAGCTTCCCCGTCACAATGAGAGCTGAAAAGACATTAGCCTATCATTGACGCCCCTGGGAAGCACAACAAGCTATCAAAGTAGGTAGGTCCAAAAGGCAAATCCAACAGCAGACTCACATCTTTCAGTGCTGGCATGGCCACTCCATAAAAATGTGTAACCGCCCCCAGCCTCTGTAAGCTGATCTTCGACATGTAATCTAGTCTCCCTAGGGGCAGCCACTTGATAGAGAGCAAGCTCTCTGGCTACGAGTTCTGTCCTTCGTATTGGCAACATCCAGCTAAAAGATAAAATCCTTCATTCTTGCAAATTTTCATCTGATCCTGTAACTGTCGCTTGAATTGATTAAAGTGGAAAAAATTTGTTTGTCAATCCCACCCTCTTGTCCTTTGCTACCTTAATCTAGTGGCAAGACGTAGTCAAGACAACTGGAGGTAGCACAGGATGCAGATTTTTCCTCAGGGTTTACTCACGAAACCTTTCTGGTAAACAAGTGACCTATAATGCGGCCGGCATAAGACCACCGACGTGGTCACCCAGACATATATAATTAAGTAATATTACGTAATACATAAGACAATATTTCATGTAATATACCAACATGCATACACACAAACATACACACATTACATATTTGTAAGCGAAACATGAGAAATAACACACAAAAACTACGTTCAAATATTTTCTAGATCCTCGCAAAAGTGTTGTCACAAAGTGAAATTGAAAGCCGCCCCCAAAATGACAGACAGACTATGCTAGTCCGGCTTGCCTGAGAGCCACAGGAGGCAAAGTAGGCACTTTAGTCAAAATGTGAAGATGTGTGTGATGCAAAGACACAGCTTTTCATCAATGGCTTTGACAAATAAATAATCTGTTGATTGTTGTGGGAATGCCACATGCAACATCCAATCTGTGGTCGGCATAGCTCTCAGGGTCAAGAGGCTTATAGATCTTAAACACTCAGCAACTATTAAAAACATGTTTCCAGCCATCCTTCACACCAGCAGCAGGCGCCCACAGTCACAATTTAAGTGTGAAACATAGAGCCGTATTCAGTACATAAATTAGTTCACCCAACACACTGACCAAAGAATCACAAAAATGAAAATAAATATGGTGTCCATCTTTGTGACGCCAGCTATGTCAACCTGATGACGGTCCACAAACATTTAGGGAAGATATACACGGAAGAAATATAGCCATCACTGTCAGGAGGGCCATACCACATGAACAATGGTATTGAAAATATCACATCATATAGAGTGAGTCTCAAAATCCGTAGGTTCAAAGATTAATGATGAAAGCATTAAAAAAGGGAGCGCCAGTGTAACTCAGACTGGTCTGGCGCCATCTAGGTTCAGTAGTCATATTCATTGCAGTTGTTCACCAATTTCATGATGGCATAATGGCTGGCATACTGCACGACGAAGAATTGTCTGTAGCTTTCCCAGTCACCACCGCTGTCAAACAGGGTTGTGTGCCGGCATTGACATTATAGCATGGTCTTTGCAGCAATGCTCGCTGATGCTGTACATGGCACTGCTACTGGCATGCATATCAGGTACAGGGTCAGCTTTTCATCCCGAGGTGCCTGAAATCTTACAGAAAGGTGAGCGAGGCCACATTTATAGATCCCTTATTCGCAGACAATTGTGCACTCAACACTTGCTCCAAAAAAGATGTGCAGTCCACCATGATGAAGTTTTCAGCGGCATAAAGTAACTTTGGTCTCATGACAATAACTGGGAAAATGGAGGTACTCTTCCGGCTTGCTCCTGGAGAGCCATACATCGAGCCAAACATTAATGTACAGAACCAACATCTCCAGGTAGTTGCTAGCTTCCCTTACCTACGCAGTACCCTCACTAGACAGAAGAATATTGACTGTGAAGTCAATAACAAGGTGGCTAAGGCAAGCTCTGCATTTGGGAAGCTGCAAGCAAATGTCTGAAACCAATAAGACATCAGTGTCGCCACCAAGATAAAAGTGTATTGTGCTGTGGTATTATCCACTCTGCTGCTTGCCTGTGAGACATAGATAGTGTATAGCAGACATGCCGCACAGCTCAATCATTTTCACTTGCGCTGTCTGCTTAGGCTGCTCAGGACCAGGTGGTAGGACACAGTGCTTAACTCTGAAATTCTTAGCAATACTAACATGATGAGCATCTATACACTTTGAAAATTGGCTCAGCTAAGATGGACCGGACATGTTGTTTGCATGCCAGATGAGCGCATCACTAAGCAGCTGTTATACAGTAAGCTCACAACAGGCAGATGCTCACCAGGAGGACAGAAGAAATGCTACAGATACTCCTAGAAAGTGTCTCTGAAAAGCTTCCATATTGATGTTACCTTCTGGGAGACCCTTGCACAAGACCATACCACCTGACTAGCTAGTTTCAACGAAGGTGTTCAGATCGCAGAGAGTGCAGCCATCGTGGAGGCTCAGTAAAAGCGTGCTGCTCGAAAAAACAATACTGACAACGATTCCACAGCCGGGACCCTGCATGTGTGCCCTGAATGTGGCAGGGTATACCGTTCCAGGATTGGTCTTTACAGCTATCAGAGAATTCATTTCGCAGCTATAGTCCGATGCTGTCTCCATCTTTGCTTTTGGTAGACAACTATTGTTAATATTAATACATGAAGGAGCACTGACTTGGGTACATACAATGGTGAGGCAAGAATGCCTGCTCTCGCCCTGCCTGTTCTTGTTGGCTAAAGATTAAACAATGAAGGAACAATTGAAAGACCTAGATCTCTTCGCCAACTATCTTGATTTTAGGTTGAAATTTTGCCTTATCTGAACAAAACACCAAATGTAGTACTGGAGATCATGTAACATTTTTCTTGCATTTTAGAAGCACAATTTACAACAAAATAATCAGAAACTTACTACTGATAATAACCAAAACTTGACTCAAAATGATATCAGCAATGGCTGCAGTCTTGTAATAAGTTTCTCTGACCTCTTCTGTCAAGTTAACAAACATCACATCCAAGATGGCACCTACAATCTCTGAGATCTGTTCAGGAGAGCTAAGAAACAAAAGATATTTCAAATAGTGAACAGCTTGCTTAATCAATGTTTACAATGTTTTTCCATTACACATAAAGAATTGATTTTCCTAAAATAATATCATCTTATTCAACAGCTGTCACCACATTTTAGCAGACCACCCTCCACCAAACAAAGTTGCACCATTGTGTTATAATCATAAATTGGTGATGCTAGAAATGGAAGGTAATGGTGATGATGGATTGCTATTTGACCAACAATGAACTCATGTACAAGTTGAGATGTTCAGAAGATGAATGTAGTGGTTCTAGTGGTCAGGAAATGTTCTGGGTAATCATTCATCTGATTTTCTTAAGGTTAGCAAGTATCTGTATATGGCAGGGCAATATGTAGCCTACACACTTTTCTCTAAGATTTGTGTTCCCATAAACTAATACAAACTCAGACTTCCATTCATAATTTCTATATTTTTTTTCAATTTATATTTTGTATAAAATATTAGTGTCTTAGTTTATTATCTTAAATTTTTTTTTACAAATCTGAGTCAATTGATGCAAATTATAAGGTGCAAATATGTCCACTTACAACTTTTATTTAAATAAACATTAAAGCCCATGGATTCATTTTTTGTTTTCGAAATTCTGTTTTTTAAAACAACGTACTTTAAAATTTAAGCCACGCCAGCAAGATCTTATTGCGTATCATTATGAAAAGAATTGAAAGAAAGCTGGACTACAAAATAAATTAAACGCAAGCAGGGTTCAGGTCAGGAAGAGGCATGAGAGACCATATCTTCAACACGAGAAACATCATTGAGAAAAGCAGAGAATTCAATATGGACCTGCATGCCTGATTTGTAGACTACACCAAGGCTTTTGACTGCGTAAAACATCAGCAAATGTGGAACATTACAAAAGAAATGGGCTTCCCAACACATCTGGTTCAACTAATAGAAACCCTCTACAGGGGGCAGCAAGCAGCCATCAGAATACATGGCGAAATCTCAGATTGGTTTGAGATACACAAGGGGTTCAGATAGGCCTGCATTCTTTCACTATACCTATTCAATATATATGCGTTAAAAAATCATCAGGAATGTAAAGGCAGATCCAACTTTTACAGACTTTGATCCTTTCCCAATAGGAGGAAAAGAGATGCCGGAAATACGCTATACCGACGACACAGTTTTGTTCTCAAGCAAGCACCAGGGGCCTAGAACTAATAATTACATCAGTCCAGAAGCACAGTAAAGCCCAGAATCTCTACCTGAATACAAAGAAAACAAAGATAATGACAACTGACAAGACAAAACTCCAACTAAAATCGAGATCGCTGGCAAAGAGATTGAAAATGTTGTACATTTTGAATATCTGGGATCAATACTAAACAACAATGGAGACTGTACAAAGGAAGTAAGAAGACGACTGACTGTGGCAATGCAGAAGCAAAGGAGTATGCAGAACCTATGGTATAATACAAACAAGGCACTTAAACTAAATATCCTAAAAACATGCATTTTTTCCTGTGGATGTAAAACATGAACGATTATAAAAGCACTAAGAGCAAAGATCTGTGCTTTTGAGACACAGTGCTTCAGAAGAGTCCTGAAAATGCAGTGGACAAAGAAACAAACAAACAAATCCATCCAACAAGAACTGAATGTGGAGGAGAATTGGCTTATAAATGATGTAATGACCTGAAAGCTGAGGTTTTTTTGGACACGTTAAACGACACAACGGACTGGAAAGAGTGGTTATGAAGGGCATGGTCACTGGAAAGCGAGGCAGGGGTCAACCGAGAAGACGATGGACTCAGGACATCAAGTAGATGTTGGATTTGAATTTGAAGCTGGCCGGAAGACTGGCAGAAGACAGAGTTTCCTACAGACAGGCTCTCATGAGAGCGATGTTCTGCAAAGGACATATTACATGATGATGACGACTTTAAAATTGTAATGAATTTTTTTTTTGTCCCTTTGCAAATTAACACAATTTCGTCTCACCTGAAAATCTCTCTATTTTTGTCTGCCCACACTTCTATGCGGCCTCTGACTTCCTCCCAAAGAGAACCATTGAAAAGTCTGAAAAATGGTGTCCTTGACATGTCTGCAGGATTCGTAATGGAATCAGTAACTGATTTCAAAACTTGGTGAACTTTTTCTATCATCACACTAATGTTGTAGCCGCCGCCAGTGCCCTCTATAAGCTGTAAATGGAATGAAACTACACATAATGCACAATAGTTAGCCAGACTTTCTCGCATGTTACTTGAATAGAACACATTTAATGAACTATTCTCTCACCAAATAAAAGGCTTAACCTCAAAAACATATCCATGTCTATCTTGCAGCAATCTGTTCACTGTTTCTAATCGTCTTGTTGTTGTTGAATGCCCACAATGAGTATGATTACTCTTTTGTGCGCCCTAAAAACTACGTTAAGTGGCGGGTTGTCGTAGTTTTCCTCATATCCCGAGTGTGCTGATGAAGGTAGACCGGGGTCCTCCAGGCAGTTGTGCTATGCTTGGCTTCATCTGCGTGTTGCTCACTATTACGGGAATCACGTCGATACCTCACCTTGTTAGTCAGGTTGCCATGAAAACAGTCCATTTCCAGGAAGGGTTACGAGGAAGTCAAGGTGAGAGTCTTGTCCAATATGTTTTGCCTGAATCTGATTAACATGTCTGATCAGTATATTTTGCCTGATCAGACGTTAGTCTTCCTTCTCTTCTAATTGTCTTAAAACACATAAAAACTTTCATATCCTATTTTAATTTTTGTATATTCATGATTGCTGATTGATGAGAGACTTTGTCATGTTACTTGTATCAGCCATTATGAGTTGCTATTTAGCCTCTTTATACAGATTAGTACCTTTGTAAAGTTGCAATAGGTGAATATGAATTATCTCTAGACGACAATGGGAAATTAATAATAACGCAGTGAGCTAATCAAATGTTGTGCTTGGGACCATGATAGTAACACAACCAGATAATAAGTTGACCCATGTCAAACTCATAATTATTTCTTGTGTTACATTTTTCATTTTGCTGTGAAAAGACGTGATTTCCTAGCATCTTTAATTTGAATTAACTTTAGAAATGCTAGGTAAAGACTCCAAAAATGACATTATTGCTTAACATAATGTTTTAAATAAATACACAATTTATACATATAACAGTTTTTAACAGCCTTGCCACAGAATCTGTGGTGAAATCTGTAGAGAATCATGAAGGAAATGGGGTTTCCCTTGCATATAGTCCATCTCATTGAAACATTATACCAAGATAACAAGCCGATGTCCGAGTATCTGGGCAAACATTAGATTGGTTTGCAGTACAAAAGGGAGTCCGACAGGCATGTATCCTCTCACCTTATCTGTGCAACATATATGCAGAATGTATAATGAGAAATGTTCGAGAAGACGAGAACATTGAAAGTTTCGACCCATTTACGATTGGGGGGTACGTGATTCCAGAGTTACGATACGCAGATGACACACTGATACTATCAAGAAGTGCAGAAGGACTAGAGTAGCTACTTTCAGCCGTTAATGGACACAGTGAAGATCAAAACCTGTTTATAAACACAAATTAAACAAAGATAATGACCACAGACAAAACACAATGTCAGCATAAATTTACAGTGGGTAGTGAGGAAATAGATCAGGTCACACATTTTGAATATCTGGGCTCCAGAATTGACAAAAATGGCGACTGCTCGAAAGAAATCAGAAGGCTAGCTATGGCAATGCAGAGACTGAACAGCCTGAAGAAATTATAGCAGAGCACCAACAAAATATTAAAGTGAAAGTCTTGAGAGCCTGTGTTTTTCCTATGGCAGCATATGGCTGTGAATCATGGACGATTACCAAAACTTCTAGACAAAGAATCGAATCCTTCGAGTCTAAATGTTACAGAACGATCCTCAAAATACCCTGGACAGAGACAAAAACAAATGTAGACATTCAGCAAGAGTTGAGCAGAGAGGAGAACTGGTTTATCAAATCCATTTTGGCTATAAAATGCAAATACTTTGGTCCCATCAAGAGACACAACGGTCTTGAGAGAATGGTGATGGAAGGTATGGTGTCAGGCAAAAGAGGAGGGGGTAGACCAAGAAGACAATGACAGCAAGATATCCAGGAATGCCTGGGTGTGACTGTGGCGGAGGCTGGAGTTTTGGCAAGAGAACGAGTTTCTTTCAGATAGACTGTGATGGGAGCGACGTTCTACAAAGGACCTGCTACATGATGATGATGCCACAGAGGTAAATAGTTTTGTATCCCACAGGCATGAGTTAAAATGGAAAGTGTATGCTACACAATTAACAAAATTGTAAGTCCCCAGTAGCCTTCTCAATAACTTCTAAATACTATAGTTCCTGTTTGAAATTACCAGAGTAACAAAGTGGCATGTATCATAGATTTGTTAAAATATGGATCTCTGTGTAAAATGTTAGAACCTACCACTCTTTCCAGTCTATCAGAGCCTTGATACTGGGCAAGTTCTTGAGCAAGTGCTTTGATATTCAGTTTGCAAACTCCAGCTACAAAGTTTGCCATGTTGAAATTCAGCTCAGATGGAACAGTCATGATGTTGCTGGTTGGTGTATTACAGAAATTGTCCATTGACTGAAAGGCTTCACTCCATCTGGCAGTCTGTATATACATTATGACAATCAATCATCAGACCATTAATGGTAGTCACAAGATTTCAGATAATCTAACAAACATTATGTCATTGATTCCTGTAACATTGTCAAAAGAAAAATGCAATCCAAGAGAAGTGACTGCCAGTGAGGATGATGTGTCAGAAAGTTATTTGAAGCATGTTATAGTTTTATTCTTCATCATTGATCCTTAATGCCGCAGGTGTTTTTGTACAGCAGATGTCATGTCACCTGTCTGGTAATCTACATATAACTTTGGCTTGTGCAAATATATATCTTGACAAGTGCTTTAGTACCTGGCCTTGCCCAGGAAACAATATAATTCTTTAATACACACAGTTCGGTAGTAAATACAAATAAAGCCACAAATTTTCATAAAATAAACTGAAGGAAATTACAAATTGTGAATATTGCTGTTGTCAAAAATCGATCATTGTGTCAGTTCATGGTATCATTGTTTGTGATTGGCAACTAATGAAATATTTGCCGGTAAACAAAATTGTTTGTGCAACCACATAATCATATTCCCATAATACATGAAGGGAAAGACAGAAATATTTAAGTGCTCAAGTTGGAATTCATAATTTTGGGTAACATTTTTTTGGGTCTTCTATTGTGTAGACTGTGCTAAAGTACTGATTGAGTAGATTAGCTGTCTCCCTATTCTTATTATGTAAGCAGATATACATTGAATTGTAATCCACAGGGAAAGTGACAAGTGGCGAACCCAGTTCAGTCAAGGGACTTGTGAGGAAAGCAAGTGGAGAGCATCTGTTGGGGACCTGTGTTTCAAGGGAAACCAGACAGAAAAATGATGATTCATCCTGGAAAAGATGTAATATGGCATCATAGTTTACAGCGATATTTTTGGGACCAGGTTTGCCTTCCCTCTTCAATCCCTATTCTCTTAGCCAGACTATATAAGTGCAGGTGGAATAGTCTTGGTCAGCTATGGTTCGCTGACCATGATGCAAGAACCCAACTATGAGTCACAGACTACCGTCAGCTCATTCACTGCTACATCTTTGGCTCCCACGTCCTATTTGACTATTGTCACATTTTTTTCCATTTCCTGACTACAACGAATGCTTAAGAAACAAGAGATAAAAAGATGGAGGCATGAAAATTAATACCTTAGAAGGTTCTGTCATGACAGTGTACAACAGAGTCTGTACAGCCTCAGGTGCAGACTCAAGTAGCCTTAATACAATATTTGCATTTGTATAATTGTAAAGGCCATCAATCCCACCTGTAGAGAGTTCAGAGATGTGCATGTTACTCCTGTATCACACTGTCCTTAGCAAATAAATCTCAAGTACACATGCATAACAATATTTACCAAATCTTTTACATAGATTTTAATCTTCCCAGAGAAAATTTACATCAAAATTAACTATAGTCAAGAAAAAAAATATTATCTGAGCATGTCTAACTTTATTAAATATTAAGACACTACCCAGCACACCTATGCAGATTGAAAGTAAATAAAACTATGTTCAAGTCCTAACAATGTGTAGAGAGTAGAACAGACATCTAATTACTTGGGAAAAAACAATATTAGAAAGATAGATAGGGAAAGGGACCTAGGGGTTATAATAGATCATACAGGAAAGGTGAGTGAGCAAGTTAAAGTAGCAGTGAAAAAGGCAAATGCAATGTTAGGTATGATAAAAAGAAATATTAAACATAGGAGCAAGGAAGTGATCGTCAAACTGTATAAAGCTTTAGTTAGACCTAGATTGGAGTACTGTGTACAGGTGTGGAGTCCTTATCATAGAGGGGATATAAACATGCTGGAAAGAATACAAAAAAAAGAGCGACAAAGATGATAGTGGGATTCCAGAATTACAGTTATGAGGAACGACTCAGAAAAACCGGCCTACAGTGTCTCGAAGAGAGAAGAATTCGTGGTGACTTAATACAGGTTTATAAGATGATCAGAGGAATGGATAAATTAGACTATAACAAGTTTTTTAAAATTCAGCCACCCACAATAACACGAGGGCATAGCTACAAGCTGACTAAAGAGAGGTCCAGATTTGATATTAGGAAATATTTTTTTAGTCAGAGAGTGGTGTCTGCTTGGAATGCATTGCCAGGGGAGGTAGTGGAGGCAGGGACAGTTAATGCATTTAAGAATAAACTGGATGCGCATAGCTTTTAGAGCAAGGTGATGTAAATGTAACTGGTTGTATACAGACTCAGCAGGGTCTTCTAAACCAGTATAAAGACGTTAAGTTAAGTTAATTACACATCACTGCAGTAAAGATGCCACTGAAAATTAAGGTAAACCATAAACTGATTTGTAAATGAACAGCAGCATACTATATTGAATCAATGGCTTCATTACCATTAACACGTTATCTCAGGATAATGATGTGTTTTGATCATATCTTTGTAAAAGACGCAACAGCTCAGTATGACTGCAGATTCTTTTAAACTAGTATAAAGGCGTTAAGTTAAAACTTTGTTTTAAAGGATCATTAACACTTGAAACAATATAATGCAGGAAAGGCTCTACAGACCCATTGAACTATCACAAGTGTATGTGTGATGGTCAGTCATTGAGATGAATCCTTAAAGAGCATGGAAGTACAATTTTAACTTACAAAAGTACTTTAATGATGATAGTCACATGATGCTATTTTCATATTCTCAGTATAACACAATCTGTCCCTTAAAGTGTGAAAAGCTCAAAGTACTGACAATTACCATTAAGCAGATCCACTTGAGTTAGAAACATATCCAGAACTGCATCAATGTAAGCTAGTGCCTGGCCTGTACCTGGAATCTTCTCCAAAGTTGTCAATAATGTCTTTGCCACAACTGATCCCCAGTTAACTACAATCCTGTGGAGATGAATTTATTTTATACAAAACTGTACACAAAATAATCTTGGGCATCTTGTAATATTTAATTAAATGGGTACAGATATACTCAAAATGTAATAATATCAATTCAATTCTGTTCAGATATTCCATCCACTTGTGCAGTTGAGCGTAGTGGAGCACTTAAGTCATCTCTCTTGGGCCAAGTGTGTTGCATTTAACACAGTAAGTCCGTGCCATCATAGGATCACACTGATACCATCTATCAATCTGCCATGTGGCCTGCCCTGTGCCCTAAAGCCAGAACTTCTTGCATTGTAAGCATGCAGTTGAAGATGATTTGGTTGCATTCGCATGAGATGGCATGAGAACATCTCATTTTCTGTCTACAAATGTAGCCAGCACAAGGAATAATGCAAACTCATATCTCATTTAATCTCTCCTGGTGTCAAGAACATTCAGTAAACATTTCGTCACACAAATATAAATTTTCCATTCCTGAGCCTTACATAAGGATCGTGCTGGAAGCACAGAGAGGTTACAAATATAATGCTGAATAAGAAGACAGATTTACACTTAGTCCTTGTTGTCATTGTACACAAGATATACATGACAAAGTTCAATAACACAAAAATAATGCTTGTAAACAGGTACTAAATTTAAGTTCAAAGTTATCCAGAACAATTAGCGTAAATCTCAAAATAACAAAACAAATATCAACTGAGTAAACAATTACTTACTCATCAAAAGATTTGTATGGCCATATCCAGTTGTTAACTCGATCCAAAGCACTGGTCCATATTTTCGTATCAAAGATCCTGTCGTTGATATTAAATCCTCCATTCAGTTTTGTCACAATTTGTTCTGCCTTATCAATGATGGAGCTCATGTTGACATAGCCAAAGATTCTACCATTAATCTGTGACAAGAACCCAAAATGAGATGATTTTTAATTGAACACAATACAATGTTAGAAGACACATGAGATATCTTCAATCCTAGAAAATCTCTTTGGTCAAACACATTCCAAACAAATATAGTAACAGCTACTTCTGAAACAGAAATGGAATTAAGCAAGTAAAAGAGAAAGTTCAAGAAAGTCATACAGAGTGTATGCTGTACAGAAGTATTAAAACATTGAGTGAGTGAACTGGTAATGCCAGGATTAACAATACCAGATTTGCTTATACCGCTTGTGCCAAGTATTGAATTATGCATCATTCTCTGTGGAAAACAAAAATTTACCGTGCAGCACAAATATAAAGTCGGTCCTGCTATATGACTTGGAGACACAGCATGTGACTAAGATTATCACATTTAGACTGCAGACCTTCATTAACAAGTATCTTCATCTTATACTTCATGGTAAACATAATGGCAAACGCAGATGTGTGAGAAAGAACACATGTAGAAACTTTCCTGTAGAAACACTAAGCGACATAAGCTTTGTCAGACATATACAGGTCAACTTTTGATGACTTGGCATTTAATTGTTGAAGATCTTTGCTACACAGAAGTAGAAAAGGTTTTGATTGATTGATTAACTATTACAGCACTCACCACACGGTCAATCTCCTTGGCTATGGCATAGTCCTGCAGCTCATATATCAAACCAGTTGTATTGATAGAGCATAGCCGTGACAACCATGACGTTAGATCAAAAGATGAGTTTGGGGCAATGGTAAACATGTCTTGAGGGTTGTTCATGCAAAATGCTTCCATTGATGTCAGCAGTGAGATTTTTGCAGTAATCTGATCACATAATTGATGAAATCAATGGAAATACATATCAGCTGTCATAACATGGCTAAACAGTATAATAACTTTACATTATAGTAACCAACTATTTTGAAAGTACACAACATCAAATGTTATTAGGTTGTTGGCATATTACTTTTAATTTGTGCTATCAAACAAGGCCTAAGTATCTTGAATGTTCATTAATTTATTTTGTAAAACTCTGGTTTTAAAATTCTATAGCTTTTGTGTGGCTAATGAGAATATAATTATCTTTGATTATACTTTCACTTACACTGAACAAAAAAATAATAAAAGTCATGCCTCTAAGATTAAAGTAATCCTATCTTAAGAATTTCAAAGTGCTTGATATGAATATGACAATACAAATGTCGAATTTGCTACTATTTCTGAAAAATCTATAATTTATATATCACACATTTGACATTATCACATTATCCTCTGAGTCTTTATCCAGTCCAACAAAGGTATGCGAGGAAGCCAACAATATTCTGTATGCGTCCTGATCATTTTCAACGCTGTACCAATGCGATGCAACTGGGACACCTTTGGCATCTTTATTGATGGTAGACGCCTCAATCATCTTTTAATTGCCGATGACATAGTGCTCATCACAGAGTCAGCAGCAGAAGCCAACCAAATGATGCATCACTCGATGGAGAGGGCAAGAAAGCATGCCTAGAGATGAATGTCTCAAAGACCAAAGTGTTGCGCAAATTGCTTCACCATTTATGATCCAGTCTTCCTTGACGATGGTTGATTTGAGGATGTCAAAGAGTACATCTGTCTTGGGCGCCTTCTCAATATGGGGAAGAACCTGAAGCCTGAACTGATAAGACATCACTGCGCGGGTTGGGTGACCTTCTCGTCTATTAACACGGTCCTGGACGGTTGCCATGACCAGGACCTGCGAGCATCCCTTTTCAATTCCACTGTACTCCCCGCGATGTGCTACTGTGCTGAGACATGGACACTAACAAATTCAATAGAGGACAAATTGAGGGTGACCCAGGCCTCCCTTGAGAGACGCTTGGTCAGAATTACTCTCTGGAACCAAGTATTGTGAGACCAAGGTCTCCACAATTCTGACATAAGACTATTGTCCCTGGTGAAGGATGCGGTAATCCATGCAGACAAGTCAAAACATAGATAGAGAGATCACATGTTACCACGAAACGATGGTCAATGGAGCACAGCAGCAGCAGTCTGGTAAGAAGAGACCACGGGGAAGACCTCTAATGCATTGGTCTGACTCCCTTACTGTACGCAGCAACATCCGAGATGCCTCTAGAAGAGCACTTACCATGCACTGGCCTTCTGAGGCTGAAGACAAGGTCCGCTGGAGGCGAAGTTGGGACCTGCACCTACGCTGAGGAATGGGTTATCAAGATCTAAATATATGTTTATATTGGTTTTATGTACCAGTGAAATTCAGCTTCTTCATCCGACGTTGTTTGTATAGCTGCTCAGAATTATTTCTAGCGAGTGTCCAACAGTAGTCGGCCTACATTGAAGTGGACCAGTTTCCCTGGTATCGTTTCTCCATCTTAGCAATGCCCCATTGAAAATGTTCACAGTACTTATCACTAACCATGTCATAGAAGTCATTTCCATTTCACACCAACACAGCCTTTGACTCAATTTAGAGGAGTTTATTAATAATCAACATTCTTGCAGGTCATGTTTGATTCCTAGAACATTCACTAAACCATGTACATCAGAGTAGGACAAAAGATCATCTTTTTTTCTGAAAAAATTAGCAAACTGCTCTTGATGACTGTGAAATTAACCTTTAGCGCACTCTGGTCAAGAATTTCTGGACTCAACTCGGCATTCAAAAAAAGGATGTGCGGAAAACAATTTTTTTTTTTAAACGGAGACACTCCCGACAGCCATTTTTTTAATGCTGAATACGTCACCATATATACACAATATTTTGCTGGTTAAAGTATCGTATGTTAGATTACAAATGGCTTTTTTTTAAACAGTTTTCATTTTGTATACGCCGTTTGGAGCAAGCCGACTTTTTGCGAAAGGTGAAGATGGTTGTTGGGAAAGATCTTTATCGAGTTGATCTGTTTATTTTGTTTGTTTAGATGAAAGAACTACGTTTGAATTGGAAACTAACAGTTGTGTCGATATTGTAAACACAGTATCGATACATTGTTGTGGTGTCCATGGTTTTCTATCGGAGCAACTAGGCCTAGCGGTCGAGTTCAAATTTTTTCCACAGATTTTCAACTTTTTGTATCTCAGAAACTAACAAACACACAACAAAAACAATAACACCCACAAGTTTTTTATTCAATTGTGTCTCTACACCCAAGAAAACCATATTTATTGACAAACAAACAGAAAAGTTACAAATTTATAAAGTCAACTACGAAAGCGAGATGCACATTTTTCGTAAAAAATGGTGTGGCGTGTTAAAGGTTAAGTAAGTCTGACATTTTCCTTGAGAAGATTGCATGTTTAAGTCTTGATTAGCTACACTTTAGCCTTGAAGAGTTCCAACAAGTAATATTAAATACTTGTATATAGATAGTTTGTCCATCACAAGTGATGAAGACCACTCTCTTTGTTCAGCCGTGTGGACAGTCGTATCTCTTGCTGTGTCCGCTGAAATGGGTGACTTGCGCTGAGATTTGGATTAAAGTGAGGAAGAAACTGCGCCTTTTGTCAACCTCACTCACAGAGCCTAAGCTACCTTTTGCCAGTGGCAAGACATTCATCGAGACGACTGGAGATAACATAGGATGCAGATTTTGCCTCAGGGTTACCACCGAAGCCTTTCCGTAAACATGTAACCCGCAGGGTAGAAAGGTGGGAAGGCATCTAACGCAGTTTGTCGTGCCTGTTCGATAACCACAAGAGGTCGTATGGACAACACTCAGCGTGTGAGTGAGTCTGGCATCTCTCCCAGCTGTATTCAGTTCATCATAGTAGCATCTAAAATTCCCACACGCCAAATTCGTGAAGGTGAACCGGCAGAACTAACCCGTGAGATACGACACAGGTATATCTAGTTTAAGCGTAGCGCCATTCAGCCGGCGTCCAGACCAGGATAAACGGATGGAAGAAATCACAAAAAAAGAACGAAATAACAAGTCCAGACGGAAAACAATTCTACGTATCCGTGAACACAAGTGTAAGTCGTCGACTAGTGTGAATTGTATATCAGTAAGGACTTCATAAGTGAAAATCTCCCTACATCCTAAAATATTATAAAGCAGCAGCTACTAAATATATGCAAAGAAAAAGGATTTATAAATATATAAATGGTGTGATACTTCAGTCATGACATCAGAAAAATATTTATAAAGCCATCAAAATTATTCATACACCCACCTTCTCTGGGGAAAACATGCTAGAGTACAAGACAGTCTCGTACAGTTCAGGTAACTCATTCAAGAGACCAACAATGACCTGTAGACTTGGCAGGTCATGTACAGATTCATTCAGAGAATTGCCTGTAAATGCAATAAAATTAAAAAGACATTCTGAGCCTATTTACTTCATTACATGTGGTAACTGTCTAAGTGGGCTTAATGGAGAAAACGGGACAGATTGAGGGTGTAGAGATTCTCGTAAGAAGACTCCTTTGCCACATCAGGGTTGGTCATTGCCATTTAGCACTGATCAACGTAGCGCAGCTTCCCCGTCACAATGAGAGCTGAAAAGACATTAGCCTATCATTGACGCCCCTGGGAAGCACAACAAGCTATCAAAGTAGGTAGGTCCAAAAGGCAAATCCAACAGCAGACTCACATCTTTCAGTGCTGGCATGGCCACTCCATAAAAATGTGTAACCGCCCCCAGCCTCTGTAAGCTGATCTTCGACATGTAATCTAGTCTCCCTAGGGGCAGCCACTTGATAGAGAGCAAGCTCTCTGGCTACGAGTTCTGTCCTTCGTATTGGCAACATCCAGCTAAAAGATAAAATCCTTCATTCTTGCAAATTTTCATCTGATCCTGTAACTGTCGCTTGAATTGATTAAAGTGGAAAAAATTTGTTTGTCAATCCCACCCTCTTGTCCTTTGCTACCTTAATCTAGTGGCAAGACGTAGTCAAGACAACTGGAGGTAGCACAGGATGCAGATTTTTCCTCAGGGTTTACTCACGAAACCTTTCTGGTAAACAAGTGACCTATAATGCGGCCGGCATAAGACCACCGACGTGGTCACCCAGACATATATAATTAAGTAATATTACGTAATACATAAGACAATATTTCATGTAATATACCAACATGCATACACACAAACATACACACATTACATATTTGTAAGCGAAACATGAGAAATAACACACAAAAACTACGTTCAAATATTTTCTAGATCCTCGCAAAAGTGTTGTCACAAAGTGAAATTGAAAGCCGCCCCCAAAATGACAGACAGACTATGCTAGTCCGGCTTGCCTGAGAGCCACAGGAGGCAAAGTAGGCACTTTAGTCAAAATGTGAAGATGTGTGTGATGCAAAGACACAGCTTTTCATCAATGGCTTTGACAAATAAATAATCTGTTGATTGTTGTGGGAATGCCACATGCAACATCCAATCTGTGGTCGGCATAGCTCTCAGGGTCAAGAGGCTTATAGATCTTAAACACTCAGCAACTATTAAAAACATGTTTCCAGCCATCCTTCACACCAGCAGCAGGCGCCCACAGTCACAATTTAAGTGTGAAACATAGAGCCGTATTCAGTACATAAATTAGTTCACCCAACACACTGACCAAAGAATCACAAAAATGAAAATAAATATGGTGTCCATCTTTGTGACGCCAGCTATGTCAACCTGATGACGGTCCACAAACATTTAGGGAAGATATACACGGAAGAAATATAGCCATCACTGTCAGGAGGGCCATACCACATGAACAATGGTATTGAAAATATCACATCATATAGAGTGAGTCTCAAAATCCGTAGGTTCAAAGATTAATGATGAAAGCATTAAAAAAGGGAGCGCCAGTGTAACTCAGACTGGTCTGGCGCCATCTAGGTTCAGTAGTCATATTCATTGCAGTTGTTCACCAATTTCATGATGGCATAATGGCTGGCATACTGCACGACGAAGAATTGTCTGTAGCTTTCCCAGTCACCACCGCTGTCAAACAGGGTTGTGTGCCGGCATTGACATTATAGCATGGTCTTTGCAGCAATGCTCGCTGATGCTGTACATGGCACTGCTACTGGCATGCATATCAGGTACAGGGTCAGCTTTTCATCCCGAGGTGCCTGAAATCTTACAGAAAGGTGAGCGAGGCCACATTTATAGATCCCTTATTCGCAGACAATTGTGCACTCAACACTTGCTCCAAAAAAGATGTGCAGTCCACCATGATGAAGTTTTCAGCGGCATAAAGTAACTTTGGTCTCATGACAATAACTGGGAAAATGGAGGTACTCTTCCGGCTTGCTCCTGGAGAGCCATACATCGAGCCAAACATTAATGTACAGAACCAACATCTCCAGGTAGTTGCTAGCTTCCCTTACCTACGCAGTACCCTCACTAGACAGAAGAATATTGACTGTGAAGTCAATAACAAGGTGGCTAAGGCAAGCTCTGCATTTGGGAAGCTGCAAGCAAATGTCTGAAACCAATAAGACATCAGTGTCGCCACCAAGATAAAAGTGTATTGTGCTGTGGTATTATCCACTCTGCTGCTTGCCTGTGAGACATAGATAGTGTATAGCAGACATGCCGCACAGCTCAATCATTTTCACTTGCGCTGTCTGCTTAGGCTGCTCAGGACCAGGTGGTAGGACACAGTGCTTAACTCTGAAATTCTTAGCAATACTAACATGATGAGCATCTATACACTTTGAAAATTGGCTCAGCTAAGATGGACCGGACATGTTGTTTGCATGCCAGATGAGCGCATCACTAAGCAGCTGTTATACAGTAAGCTCACAACAGGCAGATGCTCACCAGGAGGACAGAAGAAATGCTACAGATACTCCTAGAAAGTGTCTCTGAAAAGCTTCCATATTGATGTTACCTTCTGGGAGACCCTTGCACAAGACCATACCACCTGACTAGCTAGTTTCAACGAAGGTGTTCAGATCGCAGAGAGTGCAGCCATCGTGGAGGCTCAGTAAAAGCGTGCTGCTCGAAAAAACAATACTGACAACGATTCCACAGCCGGGACCCTGCATGTGTGCCCTGAATGTGGCAGGGTATACCGTTCCAGGATTGGTCTTTACAGCTATCAGAGAATTCATTTCGCAGCTATAGTCCGATGCTGTCTCCATCTTTGCTTTTGGTAGACAACTATTGTTAATATTAATACATGAAGGAGCACTGACTTGGGTACATACAATGGTGAGGCAAGAATGCCTGCTCTCGCCCTGCCTGTTCTTGTTGGCTAAAGATTAAACAATGAAGGAACAATTGAAAGACCTAGATCTCTTCGCCAACTATCTTGATTTTAGGTTGAAATTTTGCCTTATCTGAACAAAACACCAAATGTAGTACTGGAGATCATGTAACATTTTTCTTGCATTTTAGAAGCACAATTTACAACAAAATAATCAGAAACTTACTACTGATAATAACCAAAACTTGACTCAAAATGATATCAGCAATGGCTGCAGTCTTGTAATAAGTTTCTCTGACCTCTTCTGTCAAGTTAACAAACATCACATCCAAGATGGCACCTACAATCTCTGAGATCTGTTCAGGAGAGCTAAGAAACAAAAGATATTTCAAATAGTGAACAGCTTGCTTAATCAATGTTTACAATGTTTTTCCATTACACATAAAGAATTGATTTTCCTAAAATAATATCATCTTATTCAACAGCTGTCACCACATTTTAGCAGACCACCCTCCACCAAACAAAGTTGCACCATTGTGTTATAATCATAAATTGGTGATGCTAGAAATGGAAGGTAATGGTGATGATGGATTGCTATTTGACCAACAATGAACTCATGTACAAGTTGAGATGTTCAGAAGATGAATGTAGTGGTTCTAGTGGTCAGGAAATGTTCTGGGTAATCATTCATCTGATTTTCTTAAGGTTAGCAAGTATCTGTATATGGCAGGGCAATATGTAGCCTACACACTTTTCTCTAAGATTTGTGTTCCCATAAACTAATACAAACTCAGACTTCCATTCATAATTTCTATATTTTTTTTCAATTTATATTTTGTATAAAATATTAGTGTCTTAGTTTATTATCTTAAATTTTTTTTTACAAATCTGAGTCAATTGATGCAAATTATAAGGTGCAAATATGTCCACTTACAACTTTTATTTAAATAAACATTAAAGCCCATGGATTCATTTTTTGTTTTCGAAATTCTGTTTTTTAAAACAACGTACTTTAAAATTTAAGCCACGCCAGCAAGATCTTATTGCGTATCATTATGAAAAGAATTGAAAGAAAGCTGGACTACAAAATAAATTAAACGCAAGCAGGGTTCAGGTCAGGAAGAGGCATGAGAGACCATATCTTCAACACGAGAAACATCATTGAGAAAAGCAGAGAATTCAATATGGACCTGCATGCCTGATTTGTAGACTACACCAAGGCTTTTGACTGCGTAAAACATCAGCAAATGTGGAACATTACAAAAGAAATGGGCTTCCCAACACATCTGGTTCAACTAATAGAAACCCTCTACAGGGGGCAGCAAGCAGCCATCAGAATACATGGCGAAATCTCAGATTGGTTTGAGATACACAAGGGGTTCAGATAGGCCTGCATTCTTTCACTATACCTATTCAATATATATGCGTTAAAAAATCATCAGGAATGTAAAGGCAGATCCAACTTTTACAGACTTTGATCCTTTCCCAATAGGAGGAAAAGAGATGCCGGAAATACGCTATACCGACGACACAGTTTTGTTCTCAAGCAAGCACCAGGGGCCTAGAACTAATAATTACATCAGTCCAGAAGCACAGTAAAGCCCAGAATCTCTACCTGAATACAAAGAAAACAAAGATAATGACAACTGACAAGACAAAACTCCAACTAAAATCGAGATCGCTGGCAAAGAGATTGAAAATGTTGTACATTTTGAATATCTGGGATCAATACTAAACAACAATGGAGACTGTACAAAGGAAGTAAGAAGACGACTGACTGTGGCAATGCAGAAGCAAAGGAGTATGCAGAACCTATGGTATAATACAAACAAGGCACTTAAACTAAATATCCTAAAAACATGCATTTTTTCCTGTGGATGTAAAACATGAACGATTATAAAAGCACTAAGAGCAAAGATCTGTGCTTTTGAGACACAGTGCTTCAGAAGAGTCCTGAAAATGCAGTGGACAAAGAAACAAACAAACAAATCCATCCAACAAGAACTGAATGTGGAGGAGAATTGGCTTATAAATGATGTAATGACCTGAAAGCTGAGGTTTTTTTGGACACGTTAAACGACACAACGGACTGGAAAGAGTGGTTATGAAGGGCATGGTCACTGGAAAGCGAGGCAGGGGTCAACCGAGAAGACGATGGACTCAGGACATCAAGTAGATGTTGGATTTGAATTTGAAGCTGGCCGGAAGACTGGCAGAAGACAGAGTTTCCTACAGACAGGCTCTCATGAGAGCGATGTTCTGCAAAGGACATATTACATGATGATGACGACTTTAAAATTGTAATGAATTTTTTTTTTGTCCCTTTGCAAATTAACACAATTTCGTCTCACCTGAAAATCTCTCTATTTTTGTCTGCCCACACTTCTATGCGGCCTCTGACTTCCTCCCAAAGAGAACCATTGAAAAGTCTGAAAAATGGTGTCCTTGACATGTCTGCAGGATTCGTAATGGAATCAGTAACTGATTTCAAAACTTGGTGAACTTTTTCTATCATCACACTAATGTTGTAGCCGCCGCCAGTGCCCTCTATAAGCTGTAAATGGAATGAAACTACACATAATGCACAATAGTTAGCCAGACTTTCTCGCATGTTACTTGAATAGAACACATTTAATGAACTATTCTCTCACCAAATAAAAGGCTTAACCTCAAAAACATATCCATGTCTATCTTGCAGCAATCTGTTCACTGTTTCTAATCGTCTTGTTGTTGTTGAATGCCCACAATGAGTATGATTACTCTTTTGTGCGCCCTAAAAACTACGTTAAGTGGCGGGTTGTCGTAGTTTTCCTCATATCCCGAGTGTGCTGATGAAGGTAGACCGGGGTCCTCCAGGCAGTTGTGCTATGCTTGGCTTCATCTGCGTGTTGCTCACTATTACGGGAATCACGTCGATACCTCACCTTGTTAGTCAGGTTGCCATGAAAACAGTCCATTTCCAGGAAGGGTTACGAGGAAGTCAAGGTGAGAGTCTTGTCCAATATGTTTTGCCTGAATCTGATTAACATGTCTGATCAGTATATTTTGCCTGATCAGACGTTAGTCTTCCTTCTCTTCTAATTGTCTTAAAACACATAAAAACTTTCATATCCTATTTTAATTTTTGTATATTCATGATTGCTGATTGATGAGAGACTTTGTCATGTTACTTGTATCAGCCATTATGAGTTGCTATTTAGCCTCTTTATACAGATTAGTACCTTTGTAAAGTTGCAATAGGTGAATATGAATTATCTCTAGACGACAATGGGAAATTAATAATAACGCAGTGAGCTAATCAAATGTTGTGCTTGGGACCATGATAGTAACACAACCAGATAATAAGTTGACCCATGTCAAACTCATAATTATTTCTTGTGTTACATTTTTCATTTTGCTGTGAAAAGACGTGATTTCCTAGCATCTTTAATTTGAATTAACTTTAGAAATGCTAGGTAAAGACTCCAAAAATGACATTATTGCTTAACATAATGTTTTAAATAAATACACAATTTATACATATAACAGTTTTTAACAGCCTTGCCACAGAATCTGTGGTGAAATCTGTAGAGAATCATGAAGGAAATGGGGTTTCCCTTGCATATAGTCCATCTCATTGAAACATTATACCAAGATAACAAGCCGATGTCCGAGTATCTGGGCAAACATTAGATTGGTTTGCAGTACAAAAGGGAGTCCGACAGGCATGTATCCTCTCACCTTATCTGTGCAACATATATGCAGAATGTATAATGAGAAATGTTCGAGAAGACGAGAACATTGAAAGTTTCGACCCATTTACGATTGGGGGGTACGTGATTCCAGAGTTACGATACGCAGATGACACACTGATACTATCAAGAAGTGCAGAAGGACTAGAGTAGCTACTTTCAGCCGTTAATGGACACAGTGAAGATCAAAACCTGTTTATAAACACAAATTAAACAAAGATAATGACCACAGACAAAACACAATGTCAGCATAAATTTACAGTGGGTAGTGAGGAAATAGATCAGGTCACACATTTTGAATATCTGGGCTCCAGAATTGACAAAAATGGCGACTGCTCGAAAGAAATCAGAAGGCTAGCTATGGCAATGCAGAGACTGAACAGCCTGAAGAAATTATAGCAGAGCACCAACAAAATATTAAAGTGAAAGTCTTGAGAGCCTGTGTTTTTCCTATGGCAGCATATGGCTGTGAATCATGGACGATTACCAAAACTTCTAGACAAAGAATCGAATCCTTCGAGTCTAAATGTTACAGAACGATCCTCAAAATACCCTGGACAGAGACAAAAACAAATGTAGACATTCAGCAAGAGTTGAGCAGAGAGGAGAACTGGTTTATCAAATCCATTTTGGCTATAAAATGCAAATACTTTGGTCCCATCAAGAGACACAACGGTCTTGAGAGAATGGTGATGGAAGGTATGGTGTCAGGCAAAAGAGGAGGGGGTAGACCAAGAAGACAATGACAGCAAGATATCCAGGAATGCCTGGGTGTGACTGTGGCGGAGGCTGGAGTTTTGGCAAGAGAACGAGTTTCTTTCAGATAGACTGTGATGGGAGCGACGTTCTACAAAGGACCTGCTACATGATGATGATGCCACAGAGGTAAATAGTTTTGTATCCCACAGGCATGAGTTAAAATGGAAAGTGTATGCTACACAATTAACAAAATTGTAAGTCCCCAGTAGCCTTCTCAATAACTTCTAAATACTATAGTTCCTGTTTGAAATTACCAGAGTAACAAAGTGGCATGTATCATAGATTTGTTAAAATATGGATCTCTGTGTAAAATGTTAGAACCTACCACTCTTTCCAGTCTATCAGAGCCTTGATACTGGGCAAGTTCTTGAGCAAGTGCTTTGATATTCAGTTTGCAAACTCCAGCTACAAAGTTTGCCATGTTGAAATTCAGCTCAGATGGAACAGTCATGATGTTGCTGGTTGGTGTATTACAGAAATTGTCCATTGACTGAAAGGCTTCACTCCATCTGGCAGTCTGTATATACATTATGACAATCAATCATCAGACCATTAATGGTAGTCACAAGATTTCAGATAATCTAACAAACATTATGTCATTGATTCCTGTAACATTGTCAAAAGAAAAATGCAATCCAAGAGAAGTGACTGCCAGTGAGGATGATGTGTCAGAAAGTTATTTGAAGCATGTTATAGTTTTATTCTTCATCATTGATCCTTAATGCCGCAGGTGTTTTTGTACAGCAGATGTCATGTCACCTGTCTGGTAATCTACATATAACTTTGGCTTGTGCAAATATATATCTTGACAAGTGCTTTAGTACCTGGCCTTGCCCAGGAAACAATATAATTCTTTAATACACACAGTTCGGTAGTAAATACAAATAAAGCCACAAATTTTCATAAAATAAACTGAAGGAAATTACAAATTGTGAATATTGCTGTTGTCAAAAATCGATCATTGTGTCAGTTCATGGTATCATTGTTTGTGATTGGCAACTAATGAAATATTTGCCGGTAAACAAAATTGTTTGTGCAACCACATAATCATATTCCCATAATACATGAAGGGAAAGACAGAAATATTTAAGTGCTCAAGTTGGAATTCATAATTTTGGGTAACATTTTTTTGGGTCTTCTATTGTGTAGACTGTGCTAAAGTACTGATTGAGTAGATTAGCTGTCTCCCTATTCTTATTATGTAAGCAGATATACATTGAATTGTAATCCACAGGGAAAGTGACAAGTGGCGAACCCAGTTCAGTCAAGGGACTTGTGAGGAAAGCAAGTGGAGAGCATCTGTTGGGGACCTGTGTTTCAAGGGAAACCAGACAGAAAAATGATGATTCATCCTGGAAAAGATGTAATATGGCATCATAGTTTACAGCGATATTTTTGGGACCAGGTTTGCCTTCCCTCTTCAATCCCTATTCTCTTAGCCAGACTATATAAGTGCAGGTGGAATAGTCTTGGTCAGCTATGGTTCGCTGACCATGATGCAAGAACCCAACTATGAGTCACAGACTACCGTCAGCTCATTCACTGCTACATCTTTGGCTCCCACGTCCTATTTGACTATTGTCACATTTTTTTCCATTTCCTGACTACAACGAATGCTTAAGAAACAAGAGATAAAAAGATGGAGGCATGAAAATTAATACCTTAGAAGGTTCTGTCATGACAGTGTACAACAGAGTCTGTACAGCCTCAGGTGCAGACTCAAGTAGCCTTAATACAATATTTGCATTTGTATAATTGTAAAGGCCATCAATCCCACCTGTAGAGAGTTCAGAGATGTGCATGTTACTCCTGTATCACACTGTCCTTAGCAAATAAATCTCAAGTACACATGCATAACAATATTTACCAAATCTTTTACATAGATTTTAATCTTCCCAGAGAAAATTTACATCAAAATTAACTATAGTCAAGAAAAAAAATATTATCTGAGCATGTCTAACTTTATTAAATATTAAGACACTACCCAGCACACCTATGCAGATTGAAAGTAAATAAAACTATGTTCAAGTCCTAACAATGTGTAGAGAGTAGAACAGACATCTAATTACTTGGGAAAAAACAATATTAGAAAGATAGATAGGGAAAGGGACCTAGGGGTTATAATAGATCATACAGGAAAGGTGAGTGAGCAAGTTAAAGTAGCAGTGAAAAAGGCAAATGCAATGTTAGGTATGATAAAAAGAAATATTAAACATAGGAGCAAGGAAGTGATCGTCAAACTGTATAAAGCTTTAGTTAGACCTAGATTGGAGTACTGTGTACAGGTGTGGAGTCCTTATCATAGAGGGGATATAAACATGCTGGAAAGAATACAAAAAAAAGAGCGACAAAGATGATAGTGGGATTCCAGAATTACAGTTATGAGGAACGACTCAGAAAAACCGGCCTACAGTGTCTCGAAGAGAGAAGAATTCGTGGTGACTTAATACAGGTTTATAAGATGATCAGAGGAATGGATAAATTAGACTATAACAAGTTTTTTAAAATTCAGCCACCCACAATAACACGAGGGCATAGCTACAAGCTGACTAAAGAGAGGTCCAGATTTGATATTAGGAAATATTTTTTTAGTCAGAGAGTGGTGTCTGCTTGGAATGCATTGCCAGGGGAGGTAGTGGAGGCAGGGACAGTTAATGCATTTAAGAATAAACTGGATGCGCATAGCTTTTAGAGCAAGGTGATGTAAATGTAACTGGTTGTATACAGACTCAGCAGGGTCTTCTAAACCAGTATAAAGACGTTAAGTTAAGTTAATTACACATCACTGCAGTAAAGATGCCACTGAAAATTAAGGTAAACCATAAACTGATTTGTAAATGAACAGCAGCATACTATATTGAATCAATGGCTTCATTACCATTAACACGTTATCTCAGGATAATGATGTGTTTTGATCATATCTTTGTAAAAGACGCAACAGCTCAGTATGACTGCAGATTCTTTTAAACTAGTATAAAGGCGTTAAGTTAAAACTTTGTTTTAAAGGATCATTAACACTTGAAACAATATAATGCAGGAAAGGCTCTACAGACCCATTGAACTATCACAAGTGTATGTGTGATGGTCAGTCATTGAGATGAATCCTTAAAGAGCATGGAAGTACAATTTTAACTTACAAAAGTACTTTAATGATGATAGTCACATGATGCTATTTTCATATTCTCAGTATAACACAATCTGTCCCTTAAAGTGTGAAAAGCTCAAAGTACTGACAATTACCATTAAGCAGATCCACTTGAGTTAGAAACATATCCAGAACTGCATCAATGTAAGCTAGTGCCTGGCCTGTACCTGGAATCTTCTCCAAAGTTGTCAATAATGTCTTTGCCACAACTGATCCCCAGTTAACTACAATCCTGTGGAGATGAATTTATTTTATACAAAACTGTACACAAAATAATCTTGGGCATCTTGTAATATTTAATTAAATGGGTACAGATATACTCAAAATGTAATAATATCAATTCAATTCTGTTCAGATATTCCATCCACTTGTGCAGTTGAGCGTAGTGGAGCACTTAAGTCATCTCTCTTGGGCCAAGTGTGTTGCATTTAACACAGTAAGTCCGTGCCATCATAGGATCACACTGATACCATCTATCAATCTGCCATGTGGCCTGCCCTGTGCCCTAAAGCCAGAACTTCTTGCATTGTAAGCATGCAGTTGAAGATGATTTGGTTGCATTCGCATGAGATGGCATGAGAACATCTCATTTTCTGTCTACAAATGTAGCCAGCACAAGGAATAATGCAAACTCATATCTCATTTAATCTCTCCTGGTGTCAAGAACATTCAGTAAACATTTCGTCACACAAATATAAATTTTCCATTCCTGAGCCTTACATAAGGATCGTGCTGGAAGCACAGAGAGGTTACAAATATAATGCTGAATAAGAAGACAGATTTACACTTAGTCCTTGTTGTCATTGTACACAAGATATACATGACAAAGTTCAATAACACAAAAATAATGCTTGTAAACAGGTACTAAATTTAAGTTCAAAGTTATCCAGAACAATTAGCGTAAATCTCAAAATAACAAAACAAATATCAACTGAGTAAACAATTACTTACTCATCAAAAGATTTGTATGGCCATATCCAGTTGTTAACTCGATCCAAAGCACTGGTCCATATTTTCGTATCAAAGATCCTGTCGTTGATATTAAATCCTCCATTCAGTTTTGTCACAATTTGTTCTGCCTTATCAATGATGGAGCTCATGTTGACATAGCCAAAGATTCTACCATTAATCTGTGACAAGAACCCAAAATGAGATGATTTTTAATTGAACACAATACAATGTTAGAAGACACATGAGATATCTTCAATCCTAGAAAATCTCTTTGGTCAAACACATTCCAAACAAATATAGTAACAGCTACTTCTGAAACAGAAATGGAATTAAGCAAGTAAAAGAGAAAGTTCAAGAAAGTCATACAGAGTGTATGCTGTACAGAAGTATTAAAACATTGAGTGAGTGAACTGGTAATGCCAGGATTAACAATACCAGATTTGCTTATACCGCTTGTGCCAAGTATTGAATTATGCATCATTCTCTGTGGAAAACAAAAATTTACCGTGCAGCACAAATATAAAGTCGGTCCTGCTATATGACTTGGAGACACAGCATGTGACTAAGATTATCACATTTAGACTGCAGACCTTCATTAACAAGTATCTTCATCTTATACTTCATGGTAAACATAATGGCAAACGCAGATGTGTGAGAAAGAACACATGTAGAAACTTTCCTGTAGAAACACTAAGCGACATAAGCTTTGTCAGACATATACAGGTCAACTTTTGATGACTTGGCATTTAATTGTTGAAGATCTTTGCTACACAGAAGTAGAAAAGGTTTTGATTGATTGATTAACTATTACAGCACTCACCACACGGTCAATCTCCTTGGCTATGGCATAGTCCTGCAGCTCATATATCAAACCAGTTGTATTGATAGAGCATAGCCGTGACAACCATGACGTTAGATCAAAAGATGAGTTTGGGGCAATGGTAAACATGTCTTGAGGGTTGTTCATGCAAAATGCTTCCATTGATGTCAGCAGTGAGATTTTTGCAGTAATCTGATCACATAATTGATGAAATCAATGGAAATACATATCAGCTGTCATAACATGGCTAAACAGTATAATAACTTTACATTATAGTAACCAACTATTTTGAAAGTACACAACATCAAATGTTATTAGGTTGTTGGCATATTACTTTTAATTTGTGCTATCAAACAAGGCCTAAGTATCTTGAATGTTCATTAATTTATTTTGTAAAACTCTGGTTTTAAAATTCTATAGCTTTTGTGTGGCTAATGAGAATATAATTATCTTTGATTATACTTTCACTTACACTGAACAAAAAAATAATAAAAGTCATGCCTCTAAGATTAAAGTAATCCTATCTTAAGAATTTCAAAGTGCTTGATATGAATATGACAATACAAATGTCGAATTTGCTACTATTTCTGAAAAATCTATAATTTATATATCACACATTTGACATTATCACATTATCCTCTGAGTCTTTATCCAGTCCAACAAAGGTATGCGAGGAAGCCAACAATATTCTGTATGCGTCCTGATCATTTTCAACGCTGTACCAATGCGATGCAACTGGGACACCTTTGGCATCTTTATTGATGGTAGACGCCTCAATCATCTTTTAATTGCCGATGACATAGTGCTCATCACAGAGTCAGCAGCAGAAGCCAACCAAATGATGCATCACTCGATGGAGAGGGCAAGAAAGCATGCCTAGAGATGAATGTCTCAAAGACCAAAGTGTTGCGCAAATTGCTTCACCATTTATGATCCAGTCTTCCTTGACGATGGTTGATTTGAGGATGTCAAAGAGTACATCTGTCTTGGGCGCCTTCTCAATATGGGGAAGAACCTGAAGCCT
The DNA here is from genome assembly GCA_036924085.1 of Ariolimax columbianus. Lineage (NCBI taxonomy): Eukaryota > Metazoa > Mollusca > Gastropoda > Stylommatophora > Arionidae > Ariolimax > Ariolimax columbianus. The sequence continues at coordinate 53,759,142 of JAVGWX010000006.1, read as the reverse complement.
GAACTGATAAGACATCACTGCGCGGGTTGGGTGACCTTCTCGTCTATTAACACGGTCCTGGACGGTTGCCATGACCAGGACCTGCGACCATCCCTTTTCAATTCCACTGTACTCCCCGCGATGTGCTACTGTGCTGAGACATGGACACTAACAAATTCAATAGAGGACAAATTGAGGGTGACCCAGGCCTCCCTTGAGAGACGCTTGGTCAGAATTACTCTCTGGAACCAAGTATTGTGAGACCAAGGTCTCCACAATTCTGACATAAGACTATTGTCCCTGGTGAAGGATGCGGTAATCCATGCAGACAAGTCAAAACATAGATAGAGAGATCACATGTTACCACGAAACGATGGTCAATGGAGCACAGCAGCAGCAGTCTGGTAAGAAGAGACCACGGGGAAGACCTCTAATGCATTGGTCTGACTCCCTTACTGTACGCAGCAACATCCGAGATGCCTCTAGAAGAGCACTTACCATGCACTGGCCTTCTGAGGCTGAAGACAAGGTCCGCTGGAGGCGAAGTTGGGACCTGCACCTACGCTGAGGAATGGGTTATCAAGATCTAAATATATGTTTATATTGGTTTTATGTACCAGTGAAATTCAGCTTCTTCATCCGACGTTGTTTGTATAGCTGCTCAGAATTATTTCTAGCGAGTGTCCAACAGTAGTCGGCCTACATTGAAGTGGACCAGTTTCCCTGGTATCGTTTCTCCATCTTAGCAATGCCCCATTGAAAATGTTCACAGTACTTATCACTAACCATGTCATAGAAGTCATTTCCATTTCACACCAACACAGCCTTTGACTCAATTTAGAGGAGTTTATTAATAATCAACATTCTTGCAGGTCATGTTTGATTCCTAGAACATTCACTACACCATGTACATCAGAGTAGGACAAAAGATCATCTTTTTTTCTGAAAAAATTAGCAAACTGCTCTTGATGACTGTGAAATTAACCTTTAGCGCACTCTGGTCAAGAATTTCTGGACTCAACTCGGCATTCAAAAAAAGGATGTGCGGAAAACAATTTTTTTTTTTAAACGGAGACACTCCCGACAGCCATTTTTTTAATGCTGAATACGTCACCATATATACACAATATTTTGCTGGTTAAAGTATCGTATGTTAGATTACAAATGGCTTTTTTTTAAACAGTTTTCATTTTGTATACGTCGTTTGGAGCAAGCCGACTTTTTGCGAAAGGTGAAGATGGTTGTTGGGAAAGATCTTTATCGAGTTGATCTGTTTATTTTGTTTGTTTAGATGAAAGAACTACGTTTGAATTGGAAACTAACAGTTGTGTCGATATTGTAAACACAGTATCGATACATTGTTGTGGTGTCCATGGTTTTCTATCGGAGCAACTAGGCCTAGCGGTCGAGTTCAAATTTTTTCCACAGATTTTCAACTTTTTGTATCTCAGAAACTAACAAACACACAACAAAAACAATAACACCCACAAGTTTTTTATTCAATTGTGTCTCTACACCCAAGAAAACCATATTTATTGACAAACAAACAGAAAAGTTACAAATTTATAAAGTCAACTACGAAAGCGAGATGCACATTTTTCGTAAAAAATGGTGTGGCGTGTTAAAGGTTAAGTAAGTCTGACATTTTCCTTGAGAAGATTGCATGTTTAAGTCTTGATTAGCTACACTTTAGCCTTGAAGAGTTCCAACAAGTAATATTAAATACTTGTATATTGATAGTTTGTCCATCACAAGTGATGAAGACCACTCTCTTTGTTCAGCCGTGTGGACAGTCGTATCTCTTGCTGTGTCCGCTGAAATGGGTGACTTGCGCTGAGATTTGGATTAAAGTGAGGAAGAAACTGCGCCTTTTGTCAACCTCACTCACAGAGCCTAAGCTACCTTTTGCCAGTGGCAAGACATTCATCGAGACGACTGGAGATAGCATAGGATGCAGATTTTGCCTCAGGGTTACCACCGAAGCCTTTCCGTAAACATGTAACCCGCAGGGTAGAAAGGTGGGAAGGCATCTAACGCAGTTTGTCGTGCCTTTTCGATAACCACAAGAGGTCGTATGGACAACACTCAGCGTGTGAGTGAGTCTGGCATCTCTCCCAGCTGTATTCAGTTCATCATAGTAGCATCTAAAATTCCCACACGCCAAATTCGTGAAGGTGAACCGGCAGAACTAACCCGTGAGATACGACACAGGTATATCTAGTTTAAGCGTAGCGCCATTCAGCCGGCGTCCAGACCAGGATAAACGGATGGAAGAAATCACAAAAAAAGAACGAAATAACAAGTCCAGACGGAAAACAATTCCACGTACCCGTGAACACAAGTGTAAGTCGTCGACTAGTGTGAATTGTATATCAGTAAGGACTTCATAAGTGAAAATCTCCCTACATCCTAAAATATTATAAAGCAGCAGCTACTAAATATATGCAAAGAAAAAGGATTTATAAATATATAAATGGTGTGATACTTCAGTCATGACATCAGAAAAATATTTATAAAGCCATCAAAATTATTCATACACCCACCTTCTCTGGGGAAAACATGCTAGAGTACAAGACAGTCTCGTACAGTTCAGGTAACTCATTCAAGAGACCAACAATGACCTGTAGACTTGGCAGGTCATGTACAGATTCATTCAGAGAATTGCCTGTAAATGCAATAAAATTAAAAAGACATTCTGAGCCTATTTACTTCATTACAAGTGGTAACTGTCTAAGTGGGCTTGATGGAGAAAACGGGACAGATTGAGGGTGTAGAGATTCTCGTAAGAAGACTCCTTTGCCACCTCAGGGTTGGTCATTGCCATTTAGCACTGATCAACGTAGCGCAGCTTCCCCGACACAATGAGAGCTGAAAAGACATTAGCCTATCATTGACGCCCCTGGGAAGCACAACAAGCTATCAAAGTAGGTAGGTCCAAAAGGCAAATCCAACAGCAGACTCACATCTTTCAGTGCTGGCATGGCCACTCCATAAAAATGTGTAACCGCCCCCAGCCTCTGTAAGCTGATCTTCGACATGTAATCTAGTCTCCCTAGGGGCAGCCACTTGATAGAGAGCAAGCTCTCTGGCTACGAGTTCTGTCCTTCGTATTGGCAACATCCAGCTAAAAGATAAAATCCTTCATTCTTGCAAATTTTCATCTGATCCTGTAACTGTCGCTTGAATTGATTAAAGTGGAAAAAATTTGTTTGTCAATCCCACCCTCTTGTCCTCTGCTACCTTAATCTAGTGGCAAGACGTAGTCAAGACAACTGGAGGTAGCACAGGATGCAGATTTTTCCTCAGGGTTTACTCACGAAACCTTTCTGGTAAACAAGTGACCTATAATGCGGCCGGCATAAGACCACCGACATGGTCACCCAGACATATTATATAATTAAGTAATATTACGTAATACATAAGACAATATTTCATGTAATATACCAACATGCATACACACAAACATACACACATTACATATTTGTAAGCGAAACATGAGAAATAACACACAAAAACTACGTTCAAATATTTTCTAGATCCTCGCAAAAGTGTTGTCACAAAGTGAAATTGAAAGCCGCCCCCAAAATGACAGACAGACTATGCTAGTCCGGCTTGCCTGAGACCCACAGGAGGCAAAGTAGGCACTTTAGTCAAAATGTGAAGATGTGTGTGATGCAAAGACACAGCTTTTCATCAATGGCTTTGACAAATAAATAACCTGTTGATTGTTGTGGGAATGCCACATGCAACATCCAATCTGTGGTCGGCATAGCTCTCAGGGTCAAGAGGCTTATAGATCTTAAACACTCAGCAACTATTAAAAACATGTTTCCAGCCATCCTTCACACCAGCAGCAGGCGCCCACAGTCACAATTTAAGTGTGAAACATAGAGCCGTATTCAGTACATAAATTAGTTCACCCAACACACTGACCAAAGAATCACAAAAATGAAAATAAATATGGTGTCCATCTTTGTGACGCCAGCTATGTCAACCTGATGACGGTCCACAAACATTTAGGGAAGATATACACGGAAGAAATATAGCCATCACTGTCAGGAGGGCCATACCACATGAACAATGGTATTGAAAATATCACATCATATAGAGTGAGTCTCAAAATCCGTAGGTTCAAAGATTAATGATGAAAGCATTAAAAAAGGGAGCGCCAGTGTAACTCAGACTGGTCTGGCGCCATCTAGGTTCAGTAGTCATATTCATTGCAGTTGTTCGCCAATTTCATGATGGCATAATGGCTGGCATACTGCACGACGACGAAGAATTGTCTGTAGCTTTCCCAGTCACCACCGCTGTCAAACAGGGTTGTGTGCCGGCATTGACATTATAGCATGGTCTTTCTAGCAATGCTCGCTGATACTGTACATGGCACTGCTACTGGCATGCATATCAGGTACAGGGTCAGCTTTTCATCCCGAGGTGCCTGAAATCTTACAGAAAGGTGAGCGAGGCCACATTTCTAGATCCCTTATTCGCAGACAATTGTGCACTCAACACTTGCTCCAAAAAAGATGTGCAGTCCACCATGATGAAGTTTTCAGCGGCATAAAGTAACTTTGGTCTCATGACAATAACTGGGAAAATGGAGGTACTCTTCCGGCTTGCTCCTGGAGAGCCATACATCGAGCCAAACATTAATGTACAGAACCAATATCTCCAGGTAGTTGCTAGCTTCCCTTACCTACGCAGTACCCTCACTAGACAGGAGAATATTGACTGTGAAGTCAATAACAAGGTGGTTAAGGCAAGCTCTGCATTTGGGAAGCAGCAAGCAAATGTCTGAAACCAATAAGACATCAGTGTCGCCACCAAGATAAAAGTGTATTGTGCTGTGGTATTATCCACTCTGCTGCTTGCCTGTGAGACATAGATAGTGTATAGCAGACATGCCGCACAGCTCAATCATTTTCACTTGCGCTGTCTGCTTAGGCTGCTCAGGACCAGGTGGTAGGACACAGTGCTTAACTCTGAAATTCTTAGCAATACTAACATGATGAGCATCTATACACTTTGAAAATTGGCTCAGCTAAGATGGACCGGACATGTTGTTTGCATGCCAGATGAGCGCATCACTAAGCAGCTGTTATACAGTAAGCTCACAACAGGCAGATGCTCACCAGGAGGACAGAAGAAATGCTACAGATACTCCTAGAAAGTGTCTCTGAAAAGCTTCCATATTGATGTTACCTTCTGGGAGACCCTTGCACAAGACCATACCACCTGACTAGCTAGTTTCAACGAAGGTGTTCAGATCGCAGAGAGTACAGCCATCGTGGAGGCTCAGTAAAAGCGTGCTGCTCGAAAAAACAATACTGACAACGATTCCACAGCCGGGACCCTGCATGTGTGCCCTGAATGTGGCAGGGTATACCGTTCCAGGATTGGTCTTTACAGATATCAGAGAATACATTTCGCAGCTATAGTCCGATGCTGTCTCCATCTTTGCTTTTGGTAGACAACTATTGTTAATATTAATACATGAAGGAGCACTGACTTGGGTACATACAATGGTGAGGCAAGAATGCCTGCTCTCGCCCTGCCTGTTCTTGTTGGCTAAAGATTAAACAATGAAGGAACAATTGAAAGACCTAGATCTCTTCGCCAACTATCTTGATTTTAGGTTCAAATTTTGCCTTATCAGTTGTCATTATCTTTGTTTTCTTTGTATTCAGCTAGAGACTCTGGGCTTCACTACGTTTCTGGACTGATGTAATTATTTGTTCTAGGCCCTTGGTGCTATTCGATAGCAAAACTGTGTCGTCGGCATACCATGTTTCAAGTATCTCCTTTCCTTCTATTGTGAAAGGATTCATGTGTAGAAATTGGATCTGCCTTGTTATATGTATGTATATTTGACTAAGCCTAATGTTAACTTTTTAAATTTTAGTGAATCAATCATAACTGAAAAGATAAGAAGCTTGTTAATACCCTCAACTTAGCTGAACAAAACACCAAATGTTGTACTGGAGATCATGTAACATTTTTCTTGCATTTTAGAAGCACAATTTACAACAAAATAATCAGAAACTTACTACTGATAATAACCAAAACTTGACTCAAAATGATATCAGCAATGGCTGCAGTCTTGTAATAAGTTTCTCTGACCTCTTCTGTCAAGTTAACAAACATCACATCCAAGATGGCACCTACAATCTCTGAGATCTGTTCAGGAGAGCTAAGAAACAAAAGATATTTCAAATAGTGAACAGCTTGCTTAATCAATGTTTACAATGTTTTTCCATTACACATAAAGAATTGATTTTCCTAAAATAATATCATCTTATTCAACAGCTGTCACCACATTTTAGTAGACCACCCTCCACCAAACAAAGTTGCACCATTGTGTTATAATCATAAATTGGTGATGCTAGAAATGGAAGGTAATGGTGATGATGGATTGCTATTTGACCAACAATGAACTCATGTACAAGTTGAGATGTTCAGAAGATGAATGTAGTGGTTCTAGTGGTCAGGAAATGTTCTGGGTAATCATTCATCTGATTTTCTTAAGGTTAGCAAGTATCTGTATATGGCAGGGCAATATGTAGCCTACACACTTTTCTCTAAGATTTGTGTTCCCATAAACTAATACAAACTCAGACTTCCATTCATAATTTCTATATTTTTTTTCAATTTATATTTTGTATAAAATATTAGTGTCTTAGTTTATTATCTTAAATTTTTTTTTACAAATCTGAGTCAATTGATGCAAATTATAAGGTGCAAATATGTCCACTTACAACTTTTATTTAAATAAACATTAAAGCCCATGGATTCATTTTTTGTTTTCGAAATTCTGTTTTTTAAAACAACGTACTTTAAAATTTAAGCCACGCCAGCAAGATCTTATTGCGTATCATTATGAAAAGAATTGAAAGAAAGCTGGACTACAAAATAAATTAAACGCAAGCAGGGTTCAGGTCAGGAAGAGGCATGAGAGACCATATCTTCAACACGAGAAACATCATTGAGAAAAGCAGAGAATTCAATATGGACCTGCATGCCTGATTTGTAGACTACACCAAGGCTTTTGACTGCGTAAAACATCAGCAAATGTGGAACATTACAAAAGAAATGGGCTTCCCAACACATCTGGTTCAACTAATAGAAACCCTCTACAGGGGGCAGCAAGCAGCCATCAGAATACATGGCGAAATCTCAGATTGGTTTGAGATACACAAGGGGTTCAGATAGGCCTGCATTCTTTCACTATACCTATTCAATATATATGCGTTAAAAAATCATCAGGAATGTAAAGGCAGATCCAACTTTTACAGACTTTGATCCTTTCCCAATAGGAGGAAAAGAGATGCCGGAAATACGCTATACCGACGACACAGTTTTGTTCTCAAGCAAGCACCAGGGGCCTAGAACTAATAATTACATCAGTCCAGAAGCACAGTAAAGCCCAGAATCTCTACCTGAATACAAAGAAAACAAAAGATAATGACAACTGACAAGACAAAACTCCAACTAAAATCGAGATCGCTGGCAAAGAGATTGAAAATGTTGTACATTTTGAATATCTGGGATCAATACTAAACAACAATGGAGACTGTACAAAGGAAGTAAGAAGACGACTGACTGTGGCAATGCAGAAGCAAAGGAGTATGCAGAACCTATGGTATAATACAAACAAGGCACTTAAACTAAATATCCTAAAAACATGCATTTTTTCCTGTGGATGTAAAACATGAACGATTATAAAAGCACTAAGAGCAAAGATCTGTGCTTTTGAGACACAGTGCTTCAGAAGAGTCCTGAAAATGCAGTGGACAAAGAAACAAACAAACAAATCCATCCAACAAGAACTGAATGTGGAGGAGAATTGGATTATAAATGATGTAATGACCTGAAAGCTGAGGTTTTTTTGGACACGTTAAACGACACAACGGACTGGAAAGAGTGGTTATGAAGGGCATGGTCACTGGAAAGCGAGGCAGGGGTCAACCGAGAAGACGATGGACTCAGGACATCAAGTAGATGTTGGATTTGAATTTGAAGCTGGCCGGAAGACTGGCAGAAGACAGAGTTTCCTACAGACAGGCTCTCATGAGAGCGATGTTCTGCAAAGGACATATTACATGATGATGACGACTTTAAAATTGTAATGAATTTTTTTGTTGTCCCTTTGCAAATTAACACAATTTCGTCTCACCTGAAAATCTCTCTATTTTTGTCAGTCCACACTTCTATGCGGCCTCTGACTTCCTCCCAAAGAGAACCATTGAAAAGTCTGAAAAATGGTGTCCTTGACATGTCTGCAGGATTCGTAATGGAATCAGTAACTGATTTCAAAACTTGGTGAACTTTTTCTATCATCACACTAATGTTGTAGCCGCCGCCAGTGCCCTCTATAAGCTGTAAATGGAATGAAACTACACATAATGCACAATAGTTAGCCAGACTTTCTCGCATGTTACTTGAATAGAACACATTTAATGAACTATTCTCTCACCAAATAAAAGGCTTAACCTCAAAAACATATCCATGTCTATCTTGCAGCAATCTGTTCACTGTTTCTAATCGTCTTGTTGTTGTTGAATGCCCACAATGAGTATGATTACTCTTTTGTGCGCCCTAAAAACTACGTTAAGTGGCGGGTTGTCGTAGTTTTCCTCATATCCCGAGTGTGCTGATGAAGGTAGACCGGGGTCCTCCAGGCAGTTGTGCTATGCTTGGCTTCATCTGCGTGTTGCTCACTATTACGGGAATCACGTCGATACCTCACCTTGTTAGTCAGGTTGCCATGAAAACAGTCCATTTCCAGGAAGGGTTACGAGGAAGTCAAGGTGAGAGTCTTGTCCAATATGTTTTGCCTGAATCTGATTAACATGTCTGATCAGTATATTTTGCCTGATCAGACGTTAGTCTTCCTTCTCTTCTAATTGTCTTAAAACACATAAAAACTTTCATATCCTATTTTAATTTTTGTATATTCATGATTGCTGATTGATGAGAGACTTTGTCATGTTACTTGTATCAGCCATTATGAGTTGCTATTTAGCCTCTTTATACAGATTAGTACCTTTGTAAAGTTGCAATAGGTGAATATGAATTATCTCTAGACGACAATGGGAAATTAATAATAACGCAGTGAGCTAATCAAATGTTGTGCTTGGGACCATGATAGTAACACAACCAGATAATAAGTTGACCCATGTCAAACTCATAATTATTTCTTGTTTTACATTTTTCATTTTGCTGTGAAAAGACGTGATTTCCTAGCATCTTTAATTTGAATTAACTTTAGAAATGCTAGGTAAAGACTCCAAAAATGACATTATTGCTTAACATAATGTTTTAAATAAATACACAATTTATACATATAACAGTTTTTAACAGCCTTGCCACAGAATCTGTGGTGAAATCTGTGGAGAATCATGAAGGAAATGGGGTTTCCCTTGCATATAGTCCATCTCATTGAAACATTATACCAAGATAACAAGCCGATGTCCGAGTATCTGGGCAAACATTAGATTGGTTTGCAGTACAAAAGGGAGTCCGACAGGCATGTATCCTCTCACCTTATCTGTGCAACATATATGCAGAATGTATAATGAGAAATGTTCGAGAAGACGAGAACATTGAAAGTTTCGACCCATTTACGATTGGGGGGTACGTGATTCCAGAGTTACGATACGCAGATGACACACTGATACTATCAAGAAGTGCAGAAGGACTAGAGTAGCTACTTTCAGCCGTTAATGGACACAGTGAAGATCAAAACCTGTTTATAAACACAAATTAAACAAAGATAATGACCACAGACAAAACACAATGTCAGCATAAATTTACAGTGGGTAGTGAGGAAATAGATCAGGTCACACATTTTGAATATCTGGGCTCCAGAATTGACAAAAATGGCGACTGCTCGAAAGAAATCAGAAGGCTAGCTATGGCAATGCAGAGACTGAACAGCCTGAAGAAATTATAGCAGAGCACCAACAAAATATTAAAGTGAAAGTCTTGAGAGCCTGTGTTTTTCCTATGGCAGCATATGGCTGTGAATCATGGACGATTACCAAAACTTCTAGACAAAGAATCGAATCCTTCGAGTCTAAATGTTACAGAACGATCCTCAAAATACCCTGGACAGAGACAAAAACAAATGTAGACATTCAGCAAGAGTTGAGCAGAGAGGAGAACTGGTTTATCAAATCCATTTTGGCTATAAAATGCAAATACTTTGGTCCCATCAAGAGACACAACGGTCTTGAGAGAATGGTGATGGAAGGTATGGTGTCAGGCAAAAGAGGAGGGGGTAGACCAAGAAGACAATGACAGCAAGATATCCAGGAATGCCTGGGTGTGACTGTGGCGGAGGCTGGAGTTTTGGCAAGAGAACGAGTTTCTTTCAGATAGACTGTGATGGGAGCGACGTTCTACAAAGGACCTGCTACATGATGATGATGCCACAGAGGTAAATAGTTTTGTATCCCACAGGCATGAGTTAAAATGGAAAGTGTATGCTACACAATTAACAAAATTGTAAGTCCCCAGTAGCCTTCTCAATAACTTCTAAATACTATAGTTCCTGTTTGAAATTACCAGAGTAACAAAGTGGCATGTATCATAGATTTGTTAAAATATGGATCTCTGTGTAAAATGTTAGAACCTACCACTCTTTCCAGTCTATCAGAGCCTTGATACTGGGCAAGTTCTTGAGCAAGTGCTTTGATATTCAGTTTGCAAACTCCAGCTACAAAGTTTGCCATGTTGAAATTCAGCTCAGATGGAACAGTCATGATGTTGCTGGTTGGTGTATTACAGAAATTGTCCATTGACTGAAAGGCTTCACTCCATCTGGCAGTCTGTATATACATTATGACAATCAATCATCAGACCATTAATGATAGTCACAAGATTTCAGATAATCTAACAAAAATTATGTCATTGATTCCTGTAACATTGTCAAAAGAAAAATGCAATCCAAGAGAAGTGACTGCCAGTGAGGATGATGTGTCAGAAAGTTATTTGAAGCATGTTATAGTTTTATTCTTCATCATTGATCCTTAATGCCGCAGGTGTTTTTGTACAGCAGATGTCATGTCACCTGTCTGGTAATCTACATATAACTTTGGCTTGTGCAAATATATATCTTGACAAGTGCTTTAGTACCTGGCCTTGCCCAGGAAACAATATAATTCTTTAATACACACAGTTCGGTAGTAAATACAAATAAAGCCACAAATTTTCATAAAATAAACTGAAGGAAATTACAAATTGTGAATATTGCTGTTGTCAAAAATCGATCATTGTGTCAGTTCATGGTATCATTGTTTGTGATTGGCAACTAATTAAATATTTGCCGGTAAACAAAATTGTTTGTGCAACCACATAATCATATTCCCATAATACATGAAGGGAAAGACAGAAATATTTAAGTGCTCAAGTTGGAATTCATAATTTTGAGAAACATTTTTTTGGGTCTTCTATTGTGTAGACTGTGCTAAAGTACTGATTGAGTAGATTAGCTGTCTCCCTATTCTTATTATGTAAGCAGATATACATTGAATTGTAATCCACAGGGAAAGTGACAAGTGGCGAACCCAGTTCAGTCAAGGGACTTGTGAGGAAAGCAAGTGGAGAGCATCTGTTGGGGACCTGTGTTTCAAGGGAAACCAGACAGGAAAATGATGATTCATCCTGGAAAAGATGTAATATGGCATCATAGTTTACAGCGATATTTTTGGGACCAGGTTTGCCTTCCCTCTTCAATCCCTATTCTCTTAGCCAGACTATATAAGTGCAGGTGGAATAGTCTTGGTCAGCTATGGTTCGCTGACCATGATGCAAGAACCCAACTATGAGTCACAGACTACCGTCAGCTCATTCACTGCTACATCTTTGGCTCCCACATCCTATTTGACTATTGTCACATTTTTTTCCATTTCCTGACTACAACGAATGCTTAAGAAACAAGAGATAAAAAGATGGAGGCATGAAAATTAATACCTTAGAAGGTTCTGTCATGACAGTGTACAACAGAGTCTGTACAGCCTCAGGTGCAGACTCAAGTAGCCTTAATACAATATTTGCATTTGTATAATTGTAAAGGCCATCAATCCCACCTGTAGAGAGTTCAGAGATGTGCATGTTACTCCTGTATCACACTGTCCTTAGCAAATAAATCTCAAGTACACATGCATAACAATATTTACCAAATCTTTTACATAGATTTTAATCTTCCCAGAGAAAATTTACATCAAAATTAACTATAGTCAAGAAAAAAAATATTATCTCAGCATGTCTAACTTTATTAAATATTAAGACACTACCCAGCACACCTATGCAGATTGAAAGTAAATAAAACTATGTTCAAGTCCTAACAATGTGTAGAGAGTAGAACAGACATCTAATTACTTGGGAAAAAACAATATTAGAAAGATAGATAGGGAAAGGGACCTAGGGGTTATAATAGATCATACAGGAAAGGTGAGTGAGCAAGTTAAAGTAGCAGTGAAAAAGGCAAATGCAATGTTAGGTATGATAAAAAGAAATATTAAACATAGGAGCAAGGAAGTGATCGTCAAACTGTATAAAGCTTTAGTTAGACCTAGATTGGAGTACTGTGTACAGGTGTGGAGTCCTTATCATAGAGGGGATATAAACATGCTGGAAAGAATACAAAAAAAAGAGCGACAAAGATGATAGTGGGATTCCAGAATTACAGTTATGAGGAACGACTCAGAAAAACCGGCCTACAGTGTCTCGAAGAGAGAAGAATTCGTGGTGACTTAATACAGGTTTATAAGATGATCAGAGGAATGGATAAATTAGACTATAACAAGTTTTTTAAAATTCAGCCACTCACAATAACACGAGGGCATAGCTACAAGCTGACTAAAGAGAGGTCCAGATTTGATATTAGGAAATATTTTTTTAGTCAGAGAGTGGTGTCTGCTTGGAATGCATTGCCAGGGGAGGTAGTGGAGGCAGGGACAGTTAATGCATTTAAGAATAAACTGGATGCGCATAGCTTTTAGAGCAAGGTGATGTAAATGTAACTGGTTGTATACAGACTCAGCAGGGTCTTCTAAACCAGTATAAAGACGTTAAGTTAAGTTAATTACACATCACTGCAGTAAAGATGCCACTGAAAATTAAGGTAAACCATAAACTGATTTGTAAATGAACAGCAGCATACTATATTGAATCAATGGCTTCATTACCATTAACACGTTATCTCAGGATAATGATGTGTTTTGATCATATCTTTGTAAAAGACGCAACAGCTCAGTATGACTGCAGATTCTTTTAAACTAGTATAAAGGCGTTAAGTTAAAACTTTGTTTTAAAGGATCATTAACACTTGAAACAATATAATGCAGGAAAGGCTCTACAGACCCATTGAACTATCACAAGTGTATGTGTGATGGTCAGTCATTGAGATGAATCCTTAAAGAGCATGGAAGTACAATTTTAACTTACAAAAGTACTTTAATGATGATAGTCACATGATGCTATTTTCATATTCTCAGTATAACACAATCTGTCCCTTAAAGTGTGAAAAGCTCAAAGTACTGACAATTACCATTAAGCAGATCCACTTGAGTTAGAAACATATCCAGAACTGCATCAATGTAAGCTAGTGCCTGGCCTGTACCTGGAATCTTCTCCAAAGTTGTCAATAATGTCTTTGCCACAACTGATCCCCAGTTAACTACAATCCTGTGGAGATGAATTTATTTTATACAAAACTGTACACAAAATAATCTTGGGCATCTTGTAATATTTAATTAAATGGGTACAGATATACTCAAAATGTAATAATATCAATTCAATTCTTGTGCAGTTGAGCGTAGTTGAGCGCTTAAGTCGTCTCTCTTGGGCTGTGTGTTGCATTTAACATAGTATGTTCACGCCATCATAGGATCACACTGATACCATCTATCAATCTGCCATGTGGCCTGCCTCGTGCCCTGAAGCCAGAACTTCTTGCATTGTAAGCATGCAGTTGAAGATGATTTGGTTGCATTCGCATGAGAACATCTTATTTTCTGTCTACAAATAAGTTACAATATTTTGACTTATAAATTATCTACCCCTTAAATTATTTTTTTTGTACAACATATTTATTCTTTCAAATAATGAAATATCATGAATTTACTGACATTTTCATTTTCTGTACCCATTTTTCTTTACAATGATATATAATGAGCACTATATTTGTCTATGCTATGGTGTGTAATAGTCAGTTGTAAAAGGGATGCAGTGAAATTTTGCTACAGCTGAAAATTAATTTGATCCAAACCTAAAAAGAATTAAGTCCTGAGAGAGTTAATCCTGCATGCATCTAAAATTATATTAAATATAATTAAAGAGAGACTCGATATTAAGATTAAGGAGGTGTTAAAAAAAAAGCTTTGATTTCGTGAAGCCAGAGGTACACAGAATGCTATTGGATCATTGCGTTTTCTTGCAGAAAGAATTATCGATCAAGAATGACCACTATTTATCTGCTTTAATTGAATATGAGAAACCGGAAAGAATTGTTTGAAGTTGTAATGGGTGTGTAAAAGTCAATTATATAGAAGTTAATGCCATCAAATTTGAAGATGATCAAGCCATAGTCGAAGGATCAGTAGCAACACTGCGTGAACATTTAACAGCATGCACACACACACGCACACAATATATATATTGTTTATATATATAAAGAATTGGACTGCCTCACTTTCAATAAAAAATTTTTAAGTGGCTAAAGAAAGCTGTGCAAGGAACTAGCATCATCATTGTGTCAAACAAATTTCTATGAAACCACTGCTGCAAGAGCATGTAAAGAGCTGTGGTGCAGGCTTCCTAAAGAAGGTCAACTGTAGTGGTGACATTATGCTCTGGCTGGAGTGAAACAGGAACAAGAAGAAAATGTATAAATTAGCATCATCTCTAAATGGCTGTGTAACTTACTTCTCAGCTGATGCGCTAGTCCATATTCTTGCCCATGAGCTAACTCTGTCAATCACTCTGTTCCACACTAAACGATCAAAGACATGCTCACTAACATCAATGCCCTCATTCATTTTGTTAATGATCCTTTCTGCCTTGTTAACAAGTGACTTCAATGTCATATCTCCCGTGTATGTGCTGTTTAGCTGTAATATAATATGTTTCAAATTTCTGATAATATTTTTGATAAAACTACAAACAGGTTCTTCTTCTTCTTCTTCGTACGCAATCAGACAGTAATCATTATTTTTTCGAAAAAAGCGGCGGTCATCCTGAGGCTTGTCTTGCAGTTCCACTGGTGATGGCCACATCTGCTCTCTCTGATCCTCGTATGTCGGGCAGTTCTGCAGCAGATGTTCAGCGGTCATTTTACCAGTACCGCACGGGCATTCGTCGGTACCACCTATCTTCAATTTGTTGAATAGGTGGTACCTCAGTCTGTTGTGGCCAGTGCGAAGTCTGAAGACAACGACCTGCTCTCTTCGGTTCAACTGGTAATAGGCATCGTTTTTGGTGTAACCAGTATGTTCGGTTTCCCATTTGGTCATGTATCTGGCTTTGATAAGCTGTTTTGACTCTTCGTACATCATACTAGTATCTGTTTGTGGTAGTCTTGCACCTTCTTTTGCCAGTCTGTCTGCCTCCTCGTTGCCTTGGATGTTGCAGTGTGATGGGACCCACTGTACCACTACCCTTTTTGGTGCGGACTGCTGGCACAGTTTGCAGAGTGCTGCTCTTAAGTCATTAAGCTCAGTGTTTTTCTGGCTTTTTAGCGCTGTGACTACGGCGAGAGCATCTGTGAGCAGGACTATATGGCTTCCATTTTCATTGTGTGTCACCATTTCTTCCACTGCCGCCCTCAGTGCCTCTGCCTCCGCTCTGAAATTGCTTGTGTACTTACCAGTAGCGAATGACAGTGTTATTTGTCTGCCATTTGGTAGGTTCAGGAATGCTCCTTCCCCTCCGTTCTGTGTAGTGTTTGTTACAGAACCGTCGGTGTATGCATGGGTCCAGTCCATGCTTGGGTAGCTTTTCGATATGAAGCTTAGGGTAGTATCTCTCCTTTCTTTTTCAGTCTGGCAGTTTTTGTTTCCAATACCTGGTATATTTTCTACCACCTCTGGAAATATATCCTGCCTCCAGGTAGGTTTTCGTACAGTAGTGATGGGTTTTGGTGTTAGTGCGTTTATGGGATCTTCGTGCATCTTTGCTTTGGCTATTTCTGCAAAGTTTCTCCGCTTTAGTTTCCCATTTCCCAAATTGTTTAGTCTCTGGTGCATTGCAAACAGGTTCAAATTCAACATATTAATTTAAGGCTGAATAGTGAAAGAAAACCAAAGAAAATAAACATTTCTTAAAGATAAAATAAGCATACTTAATATGATAAAGCATAACAATTAGCAAGTACTGTTTCTCCATCATTTCTATGATTTTTAACTGAATTTTTTTTTTGGGGTACATTATTTGTGATGGTTTTTTTTTGTAGATTTTAATATTGAAGTTTCATCACTAAATATTTATGTAGTAAATACAGCTAGCTTGTAAATCATTGTTGGAACCACATGTTTTTCTCAACTTGTTGATAGGTTTGAATAAATATTTCCAACAATACAATCTATTGCATTATTTGACTGTTAGCTTGTATTTTTATAAGATCAACCTATAAATCATCCCTATAGCAAATTTTATAGACTATGAAAAGGTGTTTAACAGTGTGGATCGAAGTACGCCATGGCTACTGTTGAGACACTATCGGATACCAAAGAAGTTCATAACCCTCACACAGAATATGTATGAAGATACAGTTAGTAGAGTGGTACATGAAGGAGCATTAATCAACAGCTTCGAGGTGCAAAAGGGGGTGAGACAAGGATGCTTTATTTTGCCCTTTCTTAATGAAGACATCTGTTGAGAGAAAATAAATGGTTTTAAATGGAAACTATTGTCACAATTGGAGGACCTGGACTACACAAACGATCGGGTACTTTTGTCACACAGTCATAGCCAAATGCAAGAGAAACTTAAGGGGGTGAATATCAACATTAATAATATCAAGCTGCTTATACTCATCGCTATCAGAAAAGCAGCAATCATGTTGGAGGGAGAGCAGTTGAAAGAAGTGGATACCTTTACCTATTTGGGCAGCACAATTGACACCAGGAGGTGGAGATGCACATGTAAGGATCAGAATTTGAAAGGCAAAAGGGGCATTTCTGACACTAAACAACATATGGAATTTCAGAGAAATCAAGATTCACACCAAAGTTAGAATACTCAACTCCAGTGTCAGTGCTGATGTATGGAGCAGAGACATGGAGAATGATCAACAAAGACAATACAAAGGACATACAACAACGACTCCAGTCCTTCGCTAACAGAAGCCTACGAAGGGTAATGGACATAAAGTGGCATGACATGGTGAGATATGAAGACATATGAAAAAGGAGCCAACAACAATTACTGGAACAACAAATAAATGAAAAAAAATTTAGCTGGATAGGACATATGCTATGAAAGGTCCAACATAGCCAGACAGGCTCTTACATGGAATACTCATGAGACCAAAGAGAGGTAGACCAAAACATACATCGATAAAAAGAATGTGAGAACGAACTAAGATTAAATGAGTACATCTGGAATGAGACAGAAGAAGCAGCCCAGGACGGTGGATGCTGGCGGGATGTTGTCAATGGCCTTTGCACTGAGAGAAGCGACGGGTTTTGATCGACTAAATCTTTAAAGAAACAATATGTGTGAGCAATATCATGAATGTTAAATTTTATTTGTTTAAATATAATCATCTTTTTGAGGAATAATTTCTGTGTCAATATCCTGCATTTAATTTATATTTTTCAAAGACCTTTCAGGGGAACAGTTAATGATTGTTATTTATTTCTTATTTAAGAGATCAACCTTTATTGTAACAAATTATGTAAATAATGTAATGATTGATATTTACTTCTTTTTAAGAATCAAACTTTTGGAGAACAAATTATGTGAACAATTTCATAATTTTTATTTACTTCTTTTTTTAAAAGATCAGGAGAAGTTAGTGAGCAATATTTGTTTCAATATACCAACATTTTGTGGAATAATTTGCATCTAATAACTTGTACTTCAACAAAAAATTCAGACTTAACAAAAATTAAATAAAACTGTAGACTAAATAGTACTCACTATGGCATTTATCTTCTTTGTCAGGCTGTAATTTCCAATTTCATCAACTAGATTAGTGATGTTTACTGAGCACACATTTTTCATCCAATTTTTGTAGTTAAATGTTGAATTGGAAGGTAACACCAGCATACTGTCAGCAACAACACAGAATGTTTCCCAAGATGTCACCTGTAAAACTGTGTTTGATATCTGCATAACAGAAGAATAGTATTGTGTAATTACATTAACTGTTCCAAAGAAATGTGTGGCTAAAATTTGGGTGTGATGAACTCATTAAAGCTAAGTATAAATTAATATTCCAGGTGTTGAGCTGAGAATAAATGTATATTTTTCATCATAACATCATTAAATATGTTGTTCTGTTTGTTAGAATGAAAATGTACTTTTACAGAATCAAACTGTTTTATGTGCCTGCACTGTTTGACTCCAAGCAGTGTAACTTAAGCACTAACCCTTTGGTTCAATGACATGTAATGAGGCATTCAATGTTTCATTGCATATTGAAAATGTATTTCATATCTGAATTTAAGACAATTGCTGCCAAACCTGGGTTAAACAATCATATTGTCAATCATGTCAAAGACAGGATACACATTGAGTGAGCATCTTGTTATTGCTTCCATAGAGTGATTCAATTAACATTTCATAGCAATTTAACAACTAGCAAGCCTTCTATTATTAAGTATAATTAGATTAGCCAGTCATATACTATGGACTGTCATATTCTAGATAATCTGGTCCACAGACATGAATTCCAATCACAATCCTGTAATGACTAAATAGCCAACAGACAGAAAAATATTAGTAGCACAATTGAGCAAATGATGAGATAGGAAGAACATTTTGAAGAACTTTGAAAAAGCCCAGCTCCACAAGATAAGTCTGACATTCAGTCAGCAGAAACAAAACAGCAAGTTGATTGAGAGAAACATAACAAATAATATAATGACACCATATTGGGACTGAAAGATGGTAAAGCCACTGGCCCAGATAGTATCTCAGCAGAAGCAATCAAAGCAGACATTAACACTTCAAGAGAAATAATTTTTTAATGATTTGGTTTCCTTTATATTTGCCTCGATCTTTCTTCTCCATGTGAGTATTTTTTGTGACTTCCCATCAAGTATACTTACTTTATTTTGCATGACTGTAGCCATGCGATAAAAGAGCCAAGTCAGCAACAGTGTCCAGATCTGCCTTCATACAATACAAATTCCTGACCAGTGGAAGTGCTCCAAAACAATTCTGATCCCAAAAAGGGTAACAGAAAAATTATGGTGAACTACCATCCAATCTACTTGCTATCAACTATTTATAAACTGTTCACAAAGGTCATTACTTACAGATTAGAAAGGCAACTCGACAAGAACCAACCGCGAAAATTGACAAGTTTCAGAAAGGGCTACTCAACTAATGACCACCTCCACACAACCAGTTGATGGAGAGAACATGGGAAGTCTGCATTCCCCTATGCACTGACTACGAAAAGGCCTTTGATAGCATGAAAATAATTGCAGTGGTAAATGCCTTGAGGAACCAAATTTCAACTAAAAGTACTCTCAGCTTAAAGAGAAGATAAACAAGGGCTGCTCAACTGCAATCACTCTTTTCCACAAACCACGTCCCATTCCTATACACCGAGGAGTACAACAAAGAGATACCATCTACCCAAAACTGTTTGCAGCTGCCCTTGAAGAAGTTTTCAGGTCTCTAAACTGTCAGGATTGAGGTGTCAACGGAGCTCAAGTTGTTGTTCTTGGACCAACATGTCATTGTAAGTCAATACTGTTGAAGAATTGCTCTTATGTCATCTGTCCATCGTCCCTGAGGTCTCTCTAGTGTCCTGTAACTGGAACTTTTTGTGCTATAAGAGTGCAGTGGGAGTCGATCAGGCCTCATTCTCATGAGATGAATGATCCAACATATTTTCTGTCTTGAAACACAAGTAGTAGTTCCCACCATATTTCCAGTCCTATCTCTCCGGGTGACAACGATGACTTTTCTAAAATATTTTAAAGTTGTTACTTTCCTCTGTTGGGCCTTGGATAAGTGCCAAGTCTGACACTGGCAGCACAGTGTTGGTATAAATTCCCTGTTTATTAGTTGTTGTTTAGATGTCAAGCTGATGTTTGGTGTTTAAGAAGTGGTGACAATTGATAACTCTGACATTATGTTTCGCTTTCCCCATCAAGCTTTCCATCCACAATGAAAATACTCCCCAGATAAGTAGGTAACTGTATATAAATTTCACAGAGTGAAGATCACATGTTGTGATAGCTGTGTTGTTTGTGTCTGCGCAGCTTGAGGAAAATGTTAAACAAATTAATTTAAAGAAAAAGAAGCTGTAGCAGTGCTAACCTTTTCTGGATAGTTGAAGCTGGTGTATACAACAGCCTCAAACAGTTCAGGCAGTTCATCTAATAGTGCAGCCAACATCTGCCAAGTTGGTAGATCCTTAAAAGCATCATGAAGCATACTCCCTAAAAAATAAAAACTTTTCAGACAAACAAAAACAATCTGCAATATTTTTGGCAAACTCTACCAAATACAGTACTTCAAATTTTGTTTTGAAACATAACACATAAATTAAGTTTATTCCAGAAGAGAAAATGGCGTCCATTTAGTTTGGCTCCTTAAATAACTAAGTATTTCCAGTTATAACAATTTTAAAGTTTCACTTGGTCTGGAACCAAATCTGTTACAGATGACCTCGGACTTAACTCTTTCAGGACTTGATTCTTTTTAGGTTTGGATCAAATTAATTTTCAGCTGTAGCAAAATTTCACTGCATCCCTTTTACAACTGACTATTACACACCATAGCATTGACAAATATAGTACTCATTATATATCATTGTAAAGAAAAATGGATACAGAAAATGAAAATATCAGTAAATTGCTGATATTTCATTATTTGAAAAAATAATTATGTTGTACAAAAAAAAATATTTAAAGGGTAGATAATTTATAAGTCAAAATATTGTAACTCACCATCATTTTTCATTGGCCTGAATTGTTGATTTCAATTTGTCTGGTAATTTTGCAGAATAGTATCCAGTCCCTCAAAACACTGTTTATTTGATGCATTTATCTCCAAAAATGTTGAAATTATGTACAATTTTCCTCAATGACCAAAATCAATAAAAATATAAAAAAATTCACAACTTCCATAATTTTGTCCATTATTTCCATAAGTTTTTTGTTTTATTCAGCACAGCTGTGCTTATCTTGTGTGGTATTCTCTAAAGCATGTTTTAGCACACAGATGCGGCTTGTGCGAACAACCTGTGCAGTAATAGCTGCTTCGTTTTTTTTTTCTTAGCAGCACAATGTACGCACGGTGAGTCTTTTTCATCATAGTCAATGAGATGGGCTGCACCCTGGTATCTCTCAAGATCCATGTTCATTGGTTTTCTCCCTGGCTTGGACAATAGAACAGCCTGAAGGCTGCTAGGTGTCTCTGCTCTGACTAACTGACAAAGTTCCCCTATCAGGATATCTTTGAAGTCCGCAAAGGGCAAAGGCTTCTCGGTGTGAGGGCGGCTCAGGGTGTACAAAATGTGGGCATTGAGTTGAGTAATTTCCATCACCCACATAAACACTTTCTTCCACGACTGTTTTTCTTGTGTGGTTTCCATAATATGATATCATCTGGTCCACTCTGTCACATCCATTCATTGAAAGGTTGTTGCTGTGAATGGGTGATGGTTTCATAACTTGACTCCTACCCTCCATCCTTTGCTCAAATGTGGCACTTCCACGTGTTGTCACCAGCTGGCAAGGCTTCTTAGATTTCTTATCTCTCCAGCTGACACACATAACCTTTTCCTCATCATTGATAAACAACTTTGCTTGATTCAGGGATATCTTCTTGTTCTTTATTTCTGATGGAAAACCTCGTCTGTTTACATTCAGAGTTCTAGTGTAGTGGTGGTTTCTCTGTCGCAAAAACTGAACAAGAGGCAGGGAAGAATAGTACCTGTCAGCAAACAAATGGTGATGTCCTGTGATGCCTTCCAGTAGTCTGTCAAAAACTTTAACAGCATGGGAAGAATTTGGGTCCGTTTCAGGTTTGTAAGCTGTATCAGCTCCAAGAGATTGAAAACATATCCGGTGATGGAGTCGCAGAGTCCGTAGGATTTGATGTGGTATTTTTTGGGCTTGCTAGGATTGTACTGTTTGTACTTAAATCGCCCCTTGTGACCTATGACCATCTCATCGATACATATGTTTTCAAATGGGTAGAAGGCTTCTTGGAAACTGGCGAGTGCATTTACAAATGGCTCAATTTTGCATTTCCCTAGAGCATTTGGAACAGCTGCATGAAGCATTGATTGATAAATCAATAAAAATTTGGTTCTGCTGAACATTGACCTAAACCAGGGACTACTTCTGTGAGGTTTGGTGGACCAATAATCTTTTATTGAGTGCTTTGCATTCAACCCCATAGCAATCAGGACGGCCAGAAACTGTATAAAAACATTCCTATCAAGTGGTGTTCATTTGCTCAATGTTGAATGTTTTTGTGCTGGTGTATTCATGTCAAGTTTCTGCTGGGCATACTCATTGACATTTCTTATGAGGTTGTCAACAATTGGTTCTTTCAGCAAGGAGAGAAAGCATTGAAGAGGTGTGCAATTTTCATCCAGATTTAGTCTGCAGCCAGAATTTATTTGCCTGAAGTTTGATGCTCCAATGGCCTCTCCATCTAAGGCATCACGCCACCCATCACCAGGTCACCCATCTAATTCTGTATCAGAATCACTAACTAATAAGCTTTGAAACACAGCTAAAGCTTGTTCTGCACTATATCGTTTTGGTCTAGTAGAAGCAGTGGGCGTTGCCATTATTTTTTAGGAATCAACAACACAGTTTAGTTACTTTAAAACATAAATATATCACTTATTCAGTACCTAAACACGCTTGTTTCAACTCACATGTAATGAACGGAAGCTGTTCTAGTTCTGGTTGTAATTTTTAAGTAGTTTGGTTAACACAAAACCCGAATTACGACTCTACAAAACAAAAACCGAATTATCGGTTTATGGTCCTCTAGGGTTTAAATAACAGTCCGTTATATCGGTCATTGGTCCGGAATGAGTTAAGGACAGGTTCCGTTCCAGACCAGGTGTCGCACCTCCAAAAATTCTGCAGCTACAAATACTGAATTTTTTCACTGATCATGTACTGCACTACAACTGTCATAAACGTGCATAACTAAAAAACCACATTTATAACTAAAAGAAACACTGGTATAACAGCAGTAAGAGAATGATGAATCCACTGAGGACTATTTGAAGATGATCAGGCCTGAGACACGGAAGGCAGGAAAGTAGGTGTAGCTATGAACCTAGGGAAAACCAAATCTATGCACAACCGTTTTGCAGAGCCCAACCTAATACTCTTGAGTGGAATGCCCATATAGGATGCTGATGAATATGCCTATCTGGGAAGGCTTAACATGGAGAACAACATAAAACCTGAGATCATCAGATGGAAACGTAGGACTGGGCAGCCTTCAACTACATCACAGACGCAATCAGTTTTATCCTCTCCTAAACTAAAAATGAAGTCCATAGGTTTATGTCACAGCAACCTGTTCTTACACACAAATGAGTTGTTTGTCAAACCTTGAGTACTTCAGATATGTGTACACATGTGACATCTGCGTAAAAATAAGAAACAGATAACAAAAACTACTGTAATTAAATATGTAATATCTTACTGTCCAACATAAACATCATCTGGTCCAGTACGACATCAGCTACAGCTATTACCTGGCTGTACATCTTCATAACATCAGGAGGCAATGTGTCAAACACAATTTCAATGATGTCACTTACAGACTGTGTAATTTTCTCTAAGGATCTGAAAAAGGAATATAGACTAGGTTGTTGTTTATCACCTACATTAATTAAATTAAGGAGCAAATCAAATGTTAGCTACCAACTGTCTCTAAGAAACAGTAACAATTAAGATATGGCTTGGCTTCGTTCAATCTCAATCTCCCACTACCAAACACTGAAAGGGCTTAAGTAGCAGAATGTAGTCCACAGAACAGAATGCGTTGTGTCGTAGTTTACAGCTTGACTGCAATATTTGCACCTTTCGGTCCAACACATCCGACTTCTGCAAGCATTTATTGAGTACCGGGTTACCATTCCCTCTTCGATCTCCTCTCCTTAGCCAGTCTGCCCTGCTGCAGCCTGTTATCCAGGATCACCGCGTGGAGGTGTAGAAGGGTCTTGGCAGCTCTGATTCGCTGGCCCTGACGCAAGCAGCTCATGCGCTGCTCAGCATCTTGATCTCCAATTAAGATATGACATCGATGAAACAAAAGTACTTAGAATACATGCTTTTCTGTCACGAAATATTTCTGAAATAGTACTCTAAATCAATATACAATTAATATGGAAACTAGGTTTCTTCAACAGGTTTCACAGAAATAGACACAATATTTAGAAATAATTAATAAACATTACTTACTTACTACTACTTACTTTAGCTCCTCTTCTACCATGTGGTGTAAAAGTTTGCCAGAAAGAGCACCAGACCTTTCTATCATCAGCAGTCTTTCTTTGGAACTAGATCCAGTCTTGTCCACGGTCTCTTTTAGACTGTTTTCTGTTGTCCTCCCAGCAGACTTTGGGTCACTCGGGTTTGGATACTTGACTCTTTGCTTCCCATGACTACAGTGGTAGCCTATCTTCTTTCATTCTGCAGACATGGTCAAATCACTGAAGTTCAGATTGCTCCACTCAAGTCTGCAAGAGCTGTGCTTCAGGAACTTGTCATATTGGTTGATTGTGGATCCTGCCACTGCTTGTTACTTGGAACACCTTTCTTAGATATCTCATTTATTATCCTTGGAGCTGGCTATTCTGAGTTGTTGTCATCGCCATGACCCACATCCACAAGCAAAAATTGGTACATAGGTGGAGTAGTATACAGCATTATTGATTTTCTTACTTATTTCTCTTCTGCTGTGGAATCCTCTATTTACTGCATTAAACAGTTTACCAGTTGTTGCCCTTTGCGTAGCAACTTTTTTTAAATACCTACCTTTGGATTTATTACAGCTACAAGACATTTTAACTAATTGACAAGTTTCAGAGGCCAATCACCCAGAAAAATGTGATGTCTTTTATCTTCTTTCAAGACTGCCATTGTTTTTGTTTCTGAGTTGCTAATGGTCATCCCTCTCTTTCCCATATGCTCTTTCCAGATTTGAAGGTTGGTCTGAAGATGTGCCACTGATTTTGTAATCATGTAATGTCATCAGCAAACACCAGCTCCAATATGTAAACTTATCTCATCTCCCACTACCCCACTAAGCACTTTTTGGTTTACTCCTTACATGCTTTGATGATATCATCCATAAGTAACTTAACTTAATGTTGTTATACTGATTTAGAAAACTCATCAGAGTCTGTATACAACCAGTTACATTTGCATTACCCTACATTACCGATAAATGTTTTCTTTATTATTGATTCTAACAATTTACAGACTATGCTTGTTAAACTCACCGGTCTATAATTTGCTGGATCTGATCTCTTCCCTTTTTAAATAAGGGGACCATTCCTGCATCTTTCCTATCTCTTGGAACAATCCCTTTTACAAGTGATTGAGAACATAAAATAGCCAATGGTTTTGCTAGCTGGTCTCTAATTTAAAATAGCAATTTTGGATGGATACCATCTTGACCTGGATATTTATCCACTTTTAATCTCCCCAATTTAAAAAAAAAAAACATTTCCTCCGTAATACAGATTTTAATCCCACTATATCCATTTCATATTTGAAAATATCTATACGCTCTGGAATCTTGGAGCAATCTTCTTTTGTGAAGACTAGGTCAAAGTATTGATTCAGTAGATTAGCTGCCTCCCTATTTTTTCTTATTATTTGATCTGTGTTATCCTTGAGTAGTAAGAAGAGGCATAGTGATATAATGTTGCCCTGTCTTACAACACTGTTGGTCTTGAACTCTTCTAATGTTTAGTTAACTACCACTAGTCATTTATAAAAACTCGGTATATCACAGATCAAGGGTGCTGGGGTGTTCTTTATCTTTCCAGGCATTCCCAGAGCTTGCTCCAGGGAACCATCGAATGCCTTTCCAGGCATTTCATCATCATACTCAACAGCTTTTTCACTCATTTGAGCCCTTTGGTTTGCTCTTAAACTGCATTGTGCTTCGTCCATCTGTGGCTCAGTCAGACATTTTAGTCTCTGCTCCATTATCCTTGAGTAGACTTTGCTGTGGACATTAAGGAGGGAAATGTCTCTATGGTTTTTGCACTGTAGGTTGCAGCCCTTTTTGAAAATGTGTATTACGATGGCTATCTTCTAGTACTCTGGTATAGTCTTGTGGCACCATGCTGCCTAAAAACCCTGAGCAATAACACTTCACCAACAGTTCTCATGTACTTTCCATTTTCTGGTGTTATACCATCATGTCCAGTTGCTTTGACACTTGATTTTCTCCAGTGCTGTCTTCAGCTTCCCCATTGTGATATTTTCCTGCTAATTGATTTCCTCTTGTGTATTACAGTCTGTCGTAACTAGAACTTGGTCTTCCTCTGCACAGTAGAGTTCTGAAAAAGTCTTTCCATCTATCCAAAGTCTATCCAAACAAGTCTTTGTTTATCTTTTACAAATTTTTATGGGCACTATTTTTCCTTCAATATGTTCTTTGGGGTCCTGTACAATAGCTTCTGGCTTTCCATGTATTCTTTTTCAGTCTTTCTCAAAAGTTCTCCCAGATTTTTGTTTTGTTTTATCACTATTTTCTTTGCTTTTCTTCTTAAAGTTACATGTTCTTTTGTATGTTCTACTGTATTACTAGCATCCAGATATTGTTTCCTATTATCCTTTTTATTTCTTCTGTCCCCCATGGTGTACTCCTTCTCTGCCTCCCTGTTCTGATTTCATCACCTGTCTCTACTGCAGCTACTTTAAGGATGTGCTTGAATTTTAACCAAAGGGTTACCATATCCTCTTCTAATTCCTTATACTTCCCATCTCTATAGTCCCTGGTATCTTCTCTTAACATCTGGTTCTCTTAGTTTGCAGGCCTTTATTCTCTTTTCTCCCCAAGTGTTGTTTAGTTTTTTTTGCATTGTGTTGGGTATTGCATTGATGGGGTAGCATGTTTGACTACTCTCTTTATTTTCATTAGGTAGTGGTCACTTCTTATCTCTGGTCCTCTGAACACTCTATAAATGAATCAACCTATTTTACTACTTTCATTGCTACCATATAACAGGTGATTTGATAATCATAAAACAATACTATACTTACGAAAAGTTAAATTGTCGTCCATCTAGCCAAATGTCAATGTTGTCACCAACCTGCTCCCAAACACTCACATTCATTAGATGTGCAAGGACATTTATTTCCTGGCTAAAAGGATCAGTAACAAGCTCAGTGATTGATTTGAGAGCTCTGTCAAACTTCTGATGAATGGTGCTAGAGTTGACATTAGTGGCTGTCTGATTTTGTATCTGTATGTGGGACAGGTGATATTGTAATTTATATACACATTCATGTGTGATCTGCAAACATACAAACACACATTTTGTACTGAGTCTGTGAAAGTGATATTATTTCAATTCTTTTTCTGCTCTCCACATTAGTTACCAATTTGTGTAAAATTATTAA
This sequence comes from Ariolimax columbianus, assembly GCA_036924085.1. Classification (NCBI taxonomy): domain Eukaryota; kingdom Metazoa; phylum Mollusca; class Gastropoda; order Stylommatophora; family Arionidae; genus Ariolimax; species Ariolimax columbianus. Next base: position 53,731,351 of record JAVGWX010000006.1, on the reverse strand, counting down.
CAATGGCAATCAGCAATATTCTAACAAAAAACCACACATATGTCTCATCTAACTGCTGAACAAGCTAGAAACTTGCTCCAACAAGTTTACTGATAGGGTTAGTGATAATGACAAAACCGAAAAATACACAGACAGTAAATCAAATAGTGATTTTGAGTGTAATGGATGTAATGGGGCAGGCAAATTACCCTTCTTCATGTATAATTTTTTAATCCCCGTAAAACAGGAGCACCTTTAGCCATGGTATGCTTTTTAAGGTGTAATGAGTCTGGCAACTTTTAGGGCAATTTTTCTAGGCCCTTCCTCACTGACGTGAGCACTTCTGATCTAGAGAGGGTTGATCGGTCACTCAAGGAACTGCTAGGTTCCACTGTTGCATCAATTCACGAATAGACAACCATATGACCTGAGCCGCTTGTGTTCAGTCTACTACTACAGATCCTAGTGTATCCTCACCTGCTGCTTCACCACTCTCCAATTGCCACAAAGCATTTGGATGAACTGTGTGGGTGATGTTGTGAGTTGTGCATGAATTTTATTAAAGTGAGGGAGATTTGTCTTATCTGGGCACGACATGGTTTAGGGCAAGACAGTATTGAAACAGCTAGTGAAGGGTCTGGATGCAGCATATAACAGGGTTTCAGTGTCTTAGCATTCTCCAAAGCATGCTGACCTCACTACTTTTGGAAATTGGACATGATATTTGTCTCTTCTGTCCACTCTACCTAGGACAGCCTTCACATGCTTGGACAGACATACCATATTCAACTGAGGAGATATCAGCTACACACACCTGGTTCTCAGCTGCTAGTTGAAGCTGTGCTCAAGAGTGTTTAATACGCATTCTACAGCCACTTGGAGTCAATGATCAAAGAAGATTGATGGCAGGTGAGTCCCAAGGGTGGACGAGTGTTATTTTCAGCAGAAGCACGACATGAAGAGGTGCATCTCTCCCTGATCATCCTGTAAATGTGTGTGTTTCTTTCGTGTCATTTTTCATAACTGAGGGTTTGTCTGCACCTCACACACTGAAAACATTTTCTGTGACTTCTAGGCCCTGTGCTGGTGTGTAACAAACCACAAGGTCATTTTTGTGTGAACCGTGACATCATGGTTCGCTGTAGCTATGTAGGTTCACAAGAGCAAAATGTTGCTCTCAACAAATACTGACAAGTATACAGACATGATCAAGTATGCATGCCATACCACTCGTTTCACTATTTATGAAGAATAATCATGTGTGAAACATACAGCTTGTGTGTGAAGTTAAGGTGAGGTGTAGTGTCATTTTGAACCAGATATATATATATATATATATATATATATATATATATATATATATATATATATATATATATATATATTCATCCTGCAGAGCGGGGCACCTAAGAGGACACTGCAGGAGTGTGCACAAACATCGAGCTATATGAACCATCAGTATCTACACTCTTCGCATTTACTGAGAGTATCTGCCTGGAGTGCAATGATGAAGATTCTTATTGGAATAGAACAGAACAGATATATATATATATATATATAAATCAATTAAAACCTTTGGGTCTCTCTGTTAAGCATAGGTCTTCAATAAATATGTGTCAAGTCATCAAATGTTAACTTGTCCATATCTATTGAAGTTTTTGTTGCTTAGAGTTTCTAATAATAATATCTGTCCATTGCGATGATGATAACAGCAGTCATACATGTGTTGCATTTGTTGTTTTGTCTTTTTGCACAAGACAATTTCTTCAAGCCTTGGAGATCTGGCGTTCCTCAGCAATAGAGGTGCCTAGGATGGTGCTTTTACACCATGCCTGGCGGTCCTGTGCTAGGCACCCCCCATAAGTTTACATCAATGTTGAATGCTTCAGAGATATTTTGAGGGAGTCTTTGAAGTGCTTCTTTTTGCCCACTAACCAGATGCAGGCCCTCTTTGATCTCGCCATTCAATAGTTGTTTCGGCATGTGCACAATGTCACTAGACCACCTGATCTGGGACTTCTGCAACAGTATGTGGATTCTCTGCACTTTGGTCTTTGTGAGGATCTCTGTATCTGGTGCCATATCCTGCCATCGTATCCTTAACAATCTATGGAGGCAGCTTGTATGGAAGTGGTTTATATTTCGAGCATGTCTGTTGTACAAAGTCCGCTTCTCACTGGCAGATAGAAGGGTGGTGAGCACTACGGCATGGTAGACTAAGTTTTCGTATCAAGGTTAAGACCCCTCCGATCCCACACGATGTTGCTCAGCCTCCCAAAGACAGCATTGGTCTCGGAGATTATGTTGGTGACATCAGAGTGAATGCTAGTTTCCCTGGAGAGAGTACTGCCAAAGTAGGTGAAGTTGTTACTGATTGGAGGCCTCATTCTTGACTACGATATCTAGGTCACAATATACGTCACTTGGGGCAGACTAAAACATGACCCAGTTTTTTTTTTATTAATGGTGAGACTGAACATGTCACATGCTGCAGAGAACTTGTTGACATGTCTGCATGTCTCTTTCAGTGCTCTTAAGAGTTTCTACAAGATACTTGGTGTGATGCAGTCTACTATTCTTTGCTGCCTTCTCTGACCCCAGTAACACTTGAACATTTATATATGATAATAGCATCCAATGTTGGAATAACAGAAATAAAAAGATGATCTTTCATATACGTAAACATGAGATCTATCATTGTTTTTAGATAATTAATACTAAAATTCTCATTAGCTTCCTTACTTGATATTCAAATGTCTTTTGATTTATACTGGACAACAAATATGGTTTCTGTTACCAAGGGAACCATTTAAGCACTCAAAGTGATCATTTACAAAATGTGTGTTAACATGAAACATACCATTGTTTCCAGGACTGTCCCACCCTGGTATTTGACCAACTCATTATACAGTCCATCAATATCTATATGACAAGCTGCATCCAAAAAGTCTTCCATGCTGAAGTCCACCTCAGGAGGAACAGAAATGATGTTGCTAAGTGGAGTATTGCAAAGTGTGGTCCAGGACTGAAAGGCTTCATTCCATCTCAGAGTCTACAAATAGTAGAGGGAATAATAAAACAGCGTCATTAACATTCTTCCAAGTCAAACAATTTTGTTATAAATGTCTGCATCTATTACACATATTTTTCTTTTATTTAAAGAAATTTAACACAAACTACTTTGTGTTGCTGAAACTGGACATTGTTCTGTAACAGCTGAAGTAACTCATTATTAACTACCATGAGATGCTCACAGCTACAGATAAGTTTATCAACTGTGGCACAGAGCCCCTCCCAGCTTCAGAGAAATGTATCCATTGTGGCACACAACTGCTCCGGCTTCAGAGAAGTGATTGAGGGTAGGCTAACTTGGTACCTAAAAATGCCTGCTGAAGTTGGATGTGTCAGACCTAAAGGTGCAAGTATCATAATCAAACTGTAAACTACGACACAACACATTCCGTTCTTCAGACAACATCCTACTACTTTCAAAGCCCTTGTCAGGGCTTAGTAGCAGGAGTTTGAAAATGAACGACAAAGAAGAACATTGAAAACTTTACATAATAGGCTCATAGGTCATCTTTACAACAAAATGGGACAGGTGATAGGTATCCATGTGGGGAGCATACCTTGACCATGAAACACATCCTACAAAGCTGCATGCTCACACAGGTAGTAAGAGAACAATATTGGCTTTGCGACGAGACAGATGAGAGATGAAAACTGTACAGAGATAAAAAAAAAGTCTTACAAACAACATTACCCTAGTAAGAGAAACCAGGTCCTTGATCTGAGGATAAATGATGAAGAGGATAGAACACATGAACAATTTACCAAAATACACTGCGGTCTGGTCCAAGATTTAAACATACCTCAGCTTAATTTGTTCACTCACCTCAAGTTGAATAAAACATATTTTTGAAAAAAGTAGTTCATATGTTCAATCTATTTTCATGAGATCACTAATTACAGTAGAACATGGGCTTTACTTTTTCTGGCTGTGTCAAGACAGTGTATAGCAGACTCTGTATAGTCTCAGGAGCTGAGTTCAGTAAATTCACCACACTGTTTACATTGGGATATTGCTTTAGGTCCTCATTGTTGGCTGCAAAAGAAATAGAAAGAATAAAAAGTCATTAGACTGTCTCTATTACATGCTTGCTATCCATGTTCAACATATCAGTTGGCTTCCTGAAAAGCTTGAAGTAAAGTGTAACCCATTTGTTATTTCCACTCCCAGCATCTATGACTATTCACAACCATGTACAACAAAAACTGTAGGCCCCTATTGTGCTCTGATAAACCTCAGTAATATAATGTGAGTGTTCAATAAACTTCATTCTTGGATGTCTGTAGTATCTAAAAGTAGTGAATTTGATTTTAAAATCCACAATTCAGTCAATCTGCCATAAAGATTAATTCGCTCCATAAGTGATAGCAACTATGCCCTTGGATCTTTAGAGGAAAACCAAAGTTGAGAGGTTTACAATACAATAAAGTGTCCTCTTAACATCATTATACTCATGAATGGTAAGATTCGTGTTCATAAAATTGTCAATTTTTACTTAATTGTAAATGTTATCTATAAATGGTAAATGTTTTATGTAAATATTATATGTACACGTTATCAATGTCAATGGTATTCTCTTTATTATGTATTCAATTGTTCAAAATAATTTTAGGAATGTTTGTTTTCAACAACAACAAAATATGTGTATTATTGCATGTGAATGGGGACGACGTAGGCTAGTGGTTAAGTAACACAACTCACAACCAGTAGGTGCTGGGTTCGATCCCCACAACAGCATCAGCCGTTACCCCGGGGAAGCAAACCCTTAGAAAATGCAGGAGGAAGCAGACCGTTACATAAAATGCATGCTGAAGTCAGATGCACTGTGCCGACAGGCACAAAATAAAAACCACAGTGCAACGCACACCCGCCTTGGGGAATTGAGAAATAAGGCGAACGCAAAAAATAAAAAAAAGCACAAAAAAATTGCATGTGAACGTGTGAATGAATGCACAAGTAAGGACATTTTGAAAGAATGAGTGAGTATTTGATACACTATAAAACTGTACAGACTGTACTATTACAAGGAAAGTGTAAAATTGTTAAAATAATAAATGAGCTGTTTTTTTAAAGAACTGTTCACAAAATCCGGAGTTAAAGATGATAGGTGACTTACTCTCCAAATATAGGCCTACCTTGACGGGGTTGGAGAGCTTGCGTGTCCCAGTGATCCAGGGGGCTATGCCGGGGGGAGTTTTCCTCCTGTTAGGGTCACCCAAGCCGGACAGGTCCTTGGAGAGGGGCCAGACTAAGAGGCCGAGGAGCAGGTGGAGCCCTTTAGGTGGAGCTGCAGAGCCCACCGGCGAGTGGTACACACTCTGGGCTAAACCAATCCACCCCCACTTCATGGGTTAAATGCATTCTTGCCTCGTTCTTTACTTTTGTCTTCTATCAGTCATCCCAATGGACGCAGAAGAGATGCAGGCCAGAGGACATTGCACCTCTGCCCCTTTGTGACAACCTCCCAGGTGGCGGGGAATGCCAGGCGTACCATCACTGAAGAGGAGCCAAGAATACTAAAGGGGAGTAAGGAAATACCCCACTCACATGTATATGCTACGCTTCTGGCAGGATGTGACGATCCTGGGACACAGACACACTGGACTGCCTCTCTTCAGGGATACTTGAAAAATGGGTCCATAAGTTCATATCATCATCATCACACATCCTTTCGAGCAAGACCACAGTCTGCCCAAGCAACGTTAAGGTGCTGAAGACGGAGGCAACCAGCCAAAAGGCGCACCACAGAAATCAGGATGCCACGCAAATACGCAACATGAGAGTATGCCTATTCCTGCAAAACGTTATGGCGCTCAGCCTATGGTGGACAACCAGGCAAGTACAGTGCCGGGTCCCCCGTCTCGAAAGGGCCCAAACTTTATTACTGGAGGTCCTTCTCGGATGCCTAGTGGAGTCAGGAGGCACGAGAATAGAGCTACTGGCCAAACAAAACCAAAAACAAAGGAAAGAACACTTAAAATAATGCACTGGAATGCTGAAGGCGTCAACAGCAAAAGAGATGGCTATAGTAAAAATTAGAGCTTGAGAATATTCTATATGAAGAGCAAGTAAATGTATGCTGCTTGCAAGAAACGCATCTCAATAAAGATATAGCCTTCAAAATTAGAGGATACCAGTGCTATAGGTCTGACTGAGAAGACAGGCAGAAGGGTGGAATACTGACACTTGTGAGAAATAGCATCAATGCTTATCAGCAGGAAGTATACATGGAGGGGGCAGAATACCAGATGATGCATCTCAAGACAGAAAGTACAGAATTCCACCTTCTAAATTATTACTGTCCAAGTGATCGTCCACTGGCACTGAATACGATTGCAACAAAGGAAAGACTGATTGTGTGTGGAGACTTCAATAGCCACTCACAGAGCTGGGGCTATGATCAAATGGATAGGAGGGATGAGGAGCTAGAAAACTGGCAGGATGACAATGGACTTATCCTGATTAACCAGCCAACAGACCCACCGGCCTTCTACTCGAGATCATGGCACACCACTTGTACACCAGATTTGGCATTCCACTCACCATGCATGGAATGGAACATTACACGCATTGTAGGGAAACAACTTGGAGGTAGTGACCACAGACCAGTATTTCTAACTATTGAAAATGAATATGTCAAGGAAAGTAGTACCCTGCCTCGGTGGAATTACAGGAAGGCAGACTGGTCAATGTACCAGCATCGGTCTAGTGTGCTGACTAGAAATCTAACAACAGATGAAGACATAAATAAGGTAGTCGATAATTTCAGCAGATGCATACTACAGGCTGCCCATGAAACAATACCTAGAGGGGCCCGCAAACAATATAGGCCATACTGGAATAGGGAATTAGAACAACTGCAAAACGAGGTAGAAACATCTAGAAAGCAAGCAGAGATTAGTCCATGTCAAGAACACCACAAAAAATATCAACATGCTAAGGTCAAATTTCAAAGGGAAAAGTTGCAGGCTAGAAGAAGAAGTTGGAGGGAGAAAACAGAGTCTCTGAACTTTGAAAAGGATACTAGGAAACTGTGGAAGTTGGTAAAACAACTTAATGATGAGGGTGCACAGAGAAACACAAAAATTACATTAAACAAAGATGGAAACATCCTCACAGGCAAACAAGCCGCTGATTACTTTGCGGACTCTTTTGCAAAAGATAGCAACATTGAAGTAGACAGAGAGAAACAACAAAGTGTTCGTGAGGAACGAAAAAATACAGAGCAAGATGGTGCCATGCCTGAAGTTATGGAGACACCAATCACATACAAAGAACTGGAGTTTGCAATATCCAAACTGAAAATGAGAAAGTCGCCAGGAACAGACGGAGTGTCCAATGAGATGATCAAGAACTTGGGAACAGCAGCAAAAACAAACGCTGCTTCAGATCTTCAACATTTGTTGGACATCAGGTACAGTCCAACAGACCTGGAGAGAAGCAATCATGATACCACTCTAAAAACCAGGGAAAGACAGTTCCATGGCATCCAGCTATAGACCAATCAGCCTCACAAGCTGCATATGTAAAACAATGGAACGTATCATCAACCTAAGGCTCCAGTGGTTTCTTGAGAGCCAAAACCTTCTTGTGCCACAACAGGCAGGATTTAGGAAATGCAACTCCACTGAAGACCAGGCAACATACCTCTCACAAGAGATCGAGGACGCATTCCAGGACAAGAAATTAGTATTAGCAGCATGGATAGACTTAATGAAAGCTTTTGATAAGGTTTGGAAAGAAGGACTTTTAAAGAAACTGAGAAATAATGGAGTGATGGGTAGGATGTACAAATGGATAAAAGCATACTTACATAACAGAAGAGCCAGAGTCCAACTAGATGGTCTCAAGAGTAAGAAAATTCTACTGCGTCATGGTGTGCCTCAGGGAGGAGTTCTTTCCCCTACACTTTTCATAGTCTTCATCAATGACTTGATTACTGAGCTACCACAAGGAACAAAGGTTGCAATGTATGCAGATGACTTGGTAATATGGTGTGTAAATGAGCAAGCAACAGTGGCCACCAGAATGCTGCAAAGAGCTATTGATGCCTTGACCTCATGGACAAACAGATGGTGTGTAAACATTAACACCGAAAAATGTAGCACTACGCTTTTCACCCTTTCCCCAAAACAAAAAGCTGGAGTTATCAAAATAAATGGAGAACACCTCAAAGAAGATAAACAACCCACCTATCTTGGAGTTACATTTGATGATAGGTTGACATGGAGGGAACACGTCAACAAGGCAGCCAAAAAAGCCAGGAGGAAGTTAGCCATCCTGAGAAAATTAAGTGGAACCACATGGGGTGCTGGTGGAAAAATACTTAACAAAGTTTACCAACCAGGTATACGGCCACATCTGGAATATGGGTCAGCAGCATGGTGCCCCGCAGCAAACACTACCCTAAAAGAGGTGGATAAGGTGCAAAATCAGACACTTAGGGTCATTACAGGAGCAATGAAATCAACACCTATTGTGGAGATAGAGAAAATGGGAATGATACAAGCACTAAGAGAGCGCAGAGACACAAAGGTATTAACACAGGCAGAAAAGTTCCACTGCATGCCGAGCCATCCAATGAAAGACAGATTTCAAAATTTAGCAATAGGAAGACTGAAAAGAAGTAGTTTTATGCATCAGGCGAAACGACTTCGCAGGCAAATTATGGATCTACCTGAAGTTGACATCCCCCTAAAGTCTGTGCCAGAACAAACCCCTTGGAGAGAGGAGCACGGACTATCAGTATGCATTCAAACAAAAGTGAAAGGAATATTAGACAAGGATGAACAGAACAGTGTGCAACGTAGGATAGTGATCCTCAATTTCGTGGATGAAGAATACCCACAAGACCTCTGGATCAGAGTATACACAGATGGGTCAGCACAGAATGCAGTAAAGAATGGTGGAGCGGGAGTGTACATAGAATACCCAAACAACATTAGGGATACAGTCAAAGTACCAACTGGGAAATTCTGTCATATATATGATGCAGAAATACAGGCAATCAAGGTGGCAACTGAGAAACTGTTGAACACCAATGTCGGTCCACAACCTGTAGTATTTCTTACAGATGCACAATCAGCACTCCAAGCACTTAAATTTGAGAAACTGCCAGACCTACAGGCTCTACTGTCTGAACTGAGCAACCAGCGCAAGATTGTCATGCAGTGGATACCTTCTCATTGTGGAATACCAGGAAACGAGAGAGCAGATCGACTGGCAAAGGAGGGTGCTGCAGACGAGCAACCAGATATGTCAGTTACATACCAACAGAAGATAAGGATGATCAAATCAATCAGAAAGCCACCAACAGTAACACCAGACGATTACCATAGCATGAACAGACAAGAGCAAACTTGTGTTGCGCCTTAGAACAGGACACAACCGACTCCGCAGCCACATGTACACATAAATGAAGATTGGCAACTCAGCCATGTGTACATGTGGACAGGCGCCCCAGACAGCAGAGCACATACTGCAAAACTGCCCCGAATATGATATACAGAGAAAATCTCACTGGCCCATAGAAACAACACTGGAAGAGAAACTTTATGGACCTGTGTGTGAACTACAAAAGACAGTGAAGTTTATACAAGAGACAACATTGCAGATATAGACAATATTTTAAAGCGAACAAAAGAAGAAGAAGAAGAATAGGTGACTTAATATAAGTTTACAAAATAATCAAAGGAATGGATAAATTAAACTATAACAAGTTTTTCAAAATACAATCACCTACAAGAACAAGAGGGTATAGCTACAAATTAACTAAAGAAAGGTCCAGATTAGATATAAGGAAACATATTTTTAGTCAGAGAGTGGTGAATGCTTGGAATGCATTAATTAATTTATAAACTTGTATTGTCACCTCGAATTCTTCTCTGTTCTAGTCACTGCAGACCAGTTTTTTTATGTCTCTCCTCATAACTAATTATGGAAATCCACAATAATTTGTGTAGCTCTTCTTTGGATCCTTTCTATCATGTCTATATCCACTCTATGATAAGGACTCCCCACCTAAAAACAGTACTCCAATTTAGGTCTCACCAATAATTTATATAGTTTGACTATCACTTTTAATCATCCTCAACATTGCATTTGCATTTTTTGACTGCCATCTGGACTTGCACGCACCTTACCTGTATGATCTATTATAACACCCAAGTCCCTTTCCTTTTTTATTGTCCTAAAATTGTTCTCTCCCATCATGTCATTATAATCCTCATTGGATCTTCTCATGTGGATGACTACATTTTTCTACATTAAACTCCATCTGCCTGCTCACAGACCATTTTCTAATCGTATCTAAACCAAAAATCAATATATCCACCTATGTATTTTTAATTGGTGACACTAAATAACAGTAATTAACAATAAAGAAAGAAGTGCTGTCCAAAAACTAATTCTATTTGAAAATAAAGTAACTAATCTCATCAAACTGTGACAGCTAGCTAATACAGAGTAAACTGAAGCATAAGACACAAATCAAATCTATGAACACTCAGTGACAAGTACTAAATGCATAAGAAATTCATGGTTAGCAACTAAGAAAGGATAAACAAAAAACAAATGAAGATTTACCAGAAAAGTAAGCTCTAATAAATTTATAATGATTAATTAACTCAATAAATTCTGATGGTTAGAACATGCTTTCAAAAATTATAGAAATCACAATGACAACAAAAATCTATGCACTTTATAAAACTAATGTAAAATGAAAACAACAACCACAATAAAGATAAGTGAACTTCTCTTCTTCTTTGTGTTCAGGATCTTTTGGTCATGCTATATCTGCAGGCCAGTCGCCATGATGAAGTCTGTAGTCTTCACCAGGTCGGAGTGGCTGCCCCATAGCTTTTGTCTCAGCTCCACACCCTCTGGCCAGGTCTAGTATCTCACGTCCCTATAGATTGGACATTCCTATAGAATGTGTTAAGGGTTCTGGCCTCCTGTTCCACATTGGCACTCTTCGGTGTGTGAGATCTTCAGTCGTTATAGATGTTCTAGTAGTCTACAATGTCCAGTTCTCAGAGGAAATAAGGTAGTTTGTTGATTTGATTTGAGTTGGTGAATTGGGTCTGGTGTACTGCTGATGTTTTTGTCTTTTCTCCATTGGTGTATAACTTAACTAAACATCTTTATAATGGTTTAGAAAACTCTGCAGAGTCTGTATACAACCAGTTTCATTTATTTTACCTTGCTCTAAAAGCTATGCGCATTCATGAAGGATAATAACAGCCTTCAAAGCTATGCATATATACTGATTTATGATGATGTTCTTGATCTCTCTGTATGGTAATCTATGATTAAATTGTGCCTTTTTGCCGCCATCTCTTGCTACAGCATCAGCTCTCTCATTTCCTGTGATTCCACAATGGGAGGGTAGCCACTGAAGCGCTATTGTTGAGGATCTCTTGAGTTTTCCTAGTTCTGCTCTGATCTCTGATAAAAGTAGTTCGTTGTTTGTTTTTTGCATTGTCTCTAATAGTACTCTGCAGTTTGTGAATACAGTTACTTTTGTTGGTGGTTGCCTTTCTGTTTGAAGTATTCTCAGTGCTCGCAGGAGGGCCATAGATTCTGCTTGTTTGTGGATGACTTTCCTGTTGGGAGGGCCTCTTCTATTATATTTCCACTTTTGTGTCTTATGAATATGCCTCCTTCCCACTTTCGTTCTGCCCCCTCTGCTGAACCTGTGTACACTTGTGTCCATTCCTTAGTATTATATTTCTCCTCAATCATTGCTTGTGCTAAAGTTTTCAGCTCGTGGACACTGTGTTGGTCTTTTCTTCTGATTCCTGGGATCTCTGTACTTATTGCGATGTTGTTTATGTTGCAGCTTGGCTCGTCATAGTTGATAAGCATTTATATTTCTACAGGTTGTTTGGGTATTAGTTCTCCATATTTTTTATGTAGATGGTTTGATATATGGATGAAGCTGGTTCTCTTTAGGCTGTTTTTAACTGGGTGTTTCAGTTTGATATGTATGGGATGATCAGGCATGCGTAGCATCTTTTCACTATGTGTTAGCACTCTTTTCTCTCGTGTAGTATTTAAGGTCTTATATTTGTATATGTTTCCATTGTCTGGATTGGTGTAGTCTTCATTCCTCCTGCTATTATCCTTAAAAATGATATTTATAGTACAATCCCATAAAGTCCAACATGCCAATAAATATGATGTCTTGCAAAATAAAAAACCCAACTGATGATAGAACTTAAATTTAAGGGAAGATATGAGATCAAAATAGTTCAAATCTTACAAATTGTATGGTCCAGCATGTTCTGCACATAGTCCAATATGACATCAATGTAGGCAAGGGCTTTCTCAGTGCCAGGGACCTTCTCAATACTCATCAGTAAAGTCTCTGCTATAGCTGATTGCCAATCCATTAGTATGCTGTAGATAGTCACATAGTTACATAACAATTAATGTCCGCACCACTAGAAGCACATGTTTCACTGTTTATAACTTTCATTCTCACTATCACATGATGACACACGCATTGAAATACACAATGTCATCTCAGTAAAAAGTTGACACAATGTCTTCTCAGCAACAAGTTGACACAATGTCATCTCAGCAACAAGTTGACACAATGTCATCTCAGCAACAAGTTGACACAATGTCATCTCAGCAACAAGTTGACACAATGTCATCTCAGTAACAAGTTGACACAATGTCATCTCAGCAACAAGTTGACACAATGTCATCTCAGTAAAAAGTTGACACAATGTCTTCTCAGCAACAAGTTGACACAATGTCTTCTCAGCAACAAGTTGACACAATGTCATCTCAGCAACAAGTTGACACAATGTCATCTCAGCAACAAGTTGACACAATGTCATCTCAGCAACAAGTTGACACAATGTCATCTCAGCAACAAGTTGACACAATGTCATCTCAGTAACAAGTTGACACAATGTCATCTCAGCAACAAGTTGACACAATGTCATCTCAGTAAAAAGTTGACACAATGTCTTCTCAGCAACAAGTTGACACAATGTCATCTCAGCAACAAGTTGACACAATGTCATCTCAGCAACAAGTTGACACAATGTCATCTCAGCAACAAGTTGACACAATGTCTTCTCAGCAACAAGTTGACACAATGTCTTCTCAGCAACAAGTTGACACAATGTCTTCTCAGCAACAAGTTGACACAATGTCTTCTCAGCAACAAGTTGACACAATGTCTTCTCAGCAACAAGTTGACACAATGTCATCTCAGCAACAAGTTGACACAATGTCATCTCGGATATGGAATAATACCTTGATGCCATTTAAAAAAAAGTATTATCTGTATCAAAGTTTGTTCAATTAAAGAAATGCAGTCTACTTTATATTCGTGTGTGCCACTTGAACTTTAGGATTCGTAAAACAGCTTGCAGTTATAATAACTGGTGTTACATTTTATAAGAAAATATGTGGCGTCTCAATCAGAACATACCTTGAATTTGTCAAGTCTTCTCCAAGTGCAGTCAACTTGTGCCAGAGTGCCTCCCACTGTTGACTGTACAGTGTCAAATTCATCCACTTTTCATCTTCAGATAACAGGATGATAGGAGGATGTGATACTAGACTTTGGAGCAGGTCACTGAACAGCTTGTATTCACTAATGAGTGCACTTGAATTCACTCTGATATCCTCTATGTCAAAATCAGTAGACAAAAGTTTCATCTGTGGAAGGGCAATTGGATTTCATAATGCAATTTGACAGATTATCTCATTAACACATTCCGGACCAATGACCGATATAACGGACACTTATTTAAACCCTAGAGGACCATTAACCGATAAATCTGATTTTGTTTTGTAGAGTCGTGATTCGGATTTTGTGTTAACCGAACTACTTAAAAATTACAACCAGAACTAGAACAGCTTCCGTTCGTGACATTTGAGTCAAGCCACACGTGTTTTGGTACTGAATAAGTGATATATTTGCGTTTTGAAGTAGCTAAACTGTTTTGTTGATTCCTAAAAAATAATGGCAACGCCCACTGCTTCTACTAGACCAAAACGATATAGTGCAAAACAAGCTATATAGCTGTGTTTCAAAGCTTATTAGTTAGTGATTCTGATACAGAATTAGACGATTCAGAGGATAGCGATTACAGTGATAGTACTAGTAGACCTAATGCTAAGAAATCAAAACGGTCAGGGTTAGGGTTAGTTGGTGGTTGCTTCCAGTCAGGGACTATCAGTGCTCCTGAATCATCAAGCAGCAGCGATGAGACTGATTTAGAGGATATAACAGGTATGTCTAGAGTTGATGGTGATGGTGATAATGGCAATTCTGCAAGGAGAAAGGCAAATTCCATACCACAGAGGACTACTACGCCTGGTGATGGGTAGCGTGATGCCTAAAATAATGGAAGTTGTGAATTTTTTAATATTTTTTATTGATTTTGGTCATTGAGGAAAATTGTACATAATTTCAACATTTTTGGAGATAAATGCATCAAATGAACAGTGTTTTGAGGGACTTTGGATACTATTCTGCAAAATTACCAGACAAATTGAAATCATCTATTCAGGCCAATGAAAAATGATGGTGAGTTACAATATTTTGACTTATAAATTATCTACCCTTTAAATTTTGTTGTGTGTACAACATAATTATTTTTTTTTAATTATGAAATATCAGCAATTTACTGATATTTTCATTTTCTGTACCCATTTTTCTTTACAATGATATATAATGAGTACTATATTTGTCTATGCTATGGTGTGTAATAGTCAGTTATAAAAGGGATGCAGTGAAATTTTGCTACAGTTGAAAATTAATTTGGTCTAAACCTAAAAAGAATCAAGTCCTGAAAGAGTTAATATATTAAAAGGAAGAAAACTAATATTGGATAAATATAATTTCTCATATTATTCTGTAAAAACTCCATCTCTGTGGCCTCAGATGATTCTTTATTTATTAGTTTTTCACATTGAATTTCCATATGACAGGTGAGACACAGAAGAACTATCTTTCTTGCTCGCATTTAGAAAGACTTGGTGCTCAAGATGACTGTACGATGGCTGTTAATGAAGTATCTGGCACTAGGCTGGAAACAAATTAGATGGGGAGTAGTCACTGTTTGGCTCACACACCCTATCCAGGATTATTTGCTGAAACATGGCATTGGACAGGTTCAGCGCTCTCCCTACTCCCAAGACACGGGTCCCTGTACCATTTAGCTGTTTCCAAGACTTTAGGTGCAACTCAAAGGAACAAGATTTCAGGACATAGAAGAAATCCAAACAAATGTGACAAAACGACTAATGGAGATCCGTAAAAAATGACTTCCAGAAATGCTTTCAGCAGCGGAAGCACCACTGGGAGAAGTGTGTCAACTCAAAGGGAATCTATTCTGAACATGATTAGATTTTAAACTAAATAGGTCAGTTACTTATTTTTTCCAGCCTAAGGTTGGATACTTTTTTGATCAGCCCTCATAATTTTCTGAGCTACATCTCATCATGGCACCAAGTGCTGTATGGTATTTTGAACTTCTCTTGTAAATATTAATATTCTTTCACAGTTCTCATGAGTAATTGCATCTGATCTGTTACTACTATGCAGATCATTTATGTATCCTTTTGCAATCTAAATAAATAAATTTGTTTTAAATTCATTGCTTGAAAAACCAAATGCTTGGTTTTGGAGGGAAATGCGTGGCTATGGAGTTGGCGTTGCAGACAATTGCTTGGCTTTGGAGGGAATTGCTTGGTTTTGGAGGGGATTGCTTGGTTTTGGAGAAAATTGCTTGACTTTGGAGGGAATTATTTGGCTTTGGAGAACATAACTGTGAATGCCAATAGGCATAACATAATAATTTAAAATGTTGCAACTAATTCAAATTTCCAAAAGTAAATAAAATAAATGAACATTTTCAAATTATGACAATTTAGTTAAAAATGAAAGATTGTTCAAATTAATTGAAACAAATGAAGCAAATATTGCTTTTTTAATTCAACTCCTTTTTTCAAAAGATTTACTTTCAGATTAAAACAGCATGGAAGCAAAAGGGTATAAGGCATTCTAATACTTACTGCATCAATAAATTCTCTGATGCTTGGTCTGCTGTTAGTTACTTGTTCTAGCAGTAATGTGAAATTAATATTCAAGTCACAAACAGTTTTTTGCAGCACTGCAGGGGCAAGAGATGAGACTTCCACCAGAAACACCTTGCTAAATAATGATAGATTGGAGCACAGTCCATCTACGCTTGTGAACACAAGGGCCTTAGAAAACATAAATATGGGAAATGAAATAAATTTTTTTTAAAAATACAGCATTGCCTGTTTTGTGAAAGAAATACACTTTAAACACTTTGGACCGGGATGATGAGGCTAACGTCTTGTCAGGCAAAACACACTGATCAGACAATGTTAGCCAGTGTCAGGAGAAATATACTGGTCAAGACCTTCACCTGACCTCCTCGTTGGTCGTCCTGGAAACAGGCTGTTGTCGATGACAACAGTATGTCTAACAAGGTGAGGTTCGACGTTATCCCCATAGTAGTGAGCGACATGCAGATGAAGCCACGCATAGCACTACCGCCTAGAGGACCCCAGTCCACCTTCATCAACACGCTTGGTATGTGAGGAAAGCTACGACAACCTGCCACTTAACGCACAAAAGAGTAATCGTACTCATTGTTGGCATTCAACAACAACAACACTTTGGATCCAAGACCCTGAAATTTCAGGGTGTGTATAAATAGTTAATTTCTCCCAGCCACAGATGTTTTGGTGTCACATACCCACCTATACCGACATGCTGAGCATGTATTTGAAAAAATATCATGTTTTCTGGAGTTACCTTAAAATGACAGCATCACTGATGAACATTTTGGTGAGTTTTTATTGTTTTCATGATGAAATGACATGTTGAAAATTTGGGGACATGCTAATTTTAAACGGCTAATAACAGAATAGGCTGTTGTGACAGATTAGATTAAGATGGTGATTATTCTCAAAACAACATACAAATTTAATCTGATGATCATTTGAATGACAAAATGTGTGAATTGGATATCTTGTTCCTAATTCCTCTGGGCATCATGCTACAGTTGCATAAATGTATCAAGCAAATTTGATGCAGGTTGGTCTTCCATAAATATATTTCACAAACTAATTGCCTAATAAATAGTAGTATTGGAGATGATAAATTCAGTCAATTTGAGATAGAATAATTGAAATTGAATAATACATAGTTTTTGTAAGTAGTAACTACATTTGCTCATGTGCCTGTTTTATGTATTTATTGCTGAGGAAATCAAGGGTGTGTGGTTTTACTGATTAGGGTTCCAAAAATTAATGCTTGATTATTATCTCACATATTACATTCAGTTAAGTTCATCCCATGACCTCTTGAGTTTGATGGGGCCCTCCTGCTGACATCTCCACAATCCTTCACCACCTCTCTCTGTCTGTGGTTGCTATTTTAATAACAGATCTCCTTTCAATGGCCTGGATTCTTCTACTGTAATGGTCCATGCTTCGCAGGCATAGAGGAACATTGAAAGATCAAGAAAGCACATTAGTCCGACCTTTATGGTGAGGGAGGGTTTTTTATCTTTACATATAGGTTTCTTCTTCTTCTTCTTCTTCGTATGCTGTCAGACGTCAACTTGAATTTGTTCGAAGAAAGCAGCTGTCATCCTGAGGCTGTCAACACTGCCATAGAGCTTGTCTAGTGTTGCCACTGGTGATAGCCATATGTGCTTTCTATGGTCCTCGTATGTCGGGCAATTTTGCAGCAGATGTTCAGCGGTCATTTTCCCTGTACCACATGTGCATTTGTCAGTGCCACCTATCTTCAGTTTATTGAATAGATGGTACCTCAGTCTGTTGTGGCCTGAGCGGAGTCTGAAGACCACGACCTGCTCTCTTCTGTTCAACTGGTAATAGGCATCATTTTTTGTGTAGCCAGTATGCTCTGTTTCCCATTTGGCCATGTATCTGGCCCTAATAAGCCTTTTGGACTCTTCGTAGGTCACACTAGAATCTGGTTGTGGTAATCTTGCACCTTCTTTTGCCAGTCTGTCTGCCTCCTTGTTGCCTTGAATGATACAGTGGGATGGAACCCACTGTACCACTATTCTTTTATGTGCAGACTGCTGGCATAGTTGACAAAGTACTGCTCTTAAATCATTAAGTTCAGTATTTTTCTGGCTTTTTAGTGCTGTAACCATGGACAGGCCATCTGTAAACAGGACTATCTGGCTTTCATTGCTTTCGCCTGTCAGCATTGCTTCTACTGCAGCCTTCAGCGCCTCTGCCTCCGCTCTGAAATTGCTTGAGAATTTTCCAGTTGCCACTGTTATTTTTCTACCGTTTGTTAGGCTCAGGGATACCCCTCCCCCTCCATTCTGTGTTGTGTTTGTAACCTGGTATATTTTCTACCACCTCTGGAATGATATGCTGCTTCCAGGTGGGTTTGCGTACAGTGGGCATGGGCTTTGGTGTTGTTATGGTGTTCCTAGGGTCTTCGCTCATCTTTGCTTTGGCTATTTCTGCAAAGTTTCTCCGCTTCAGTTTCCCTTTTCCAAATCTATTTAGTCTCTGATGCATTGGATGGTCTGTCAGTCTTCTTAGTTTCTCTGCTTGCTGCTGGGCTCTGCTGTCTCTTCTATCGGTTATGGATAGCAGATTTGTAATCTTTTCAAGTTTTACAATTGGCGTTGACTTCATGCCTCCTGTTATAACTCTCATGGCTTGGTTTTGAAGTCTGCTAATTTTATCAAAGTTCGCCTTTGCTGCTGTTGCCCATGCCATACTCGAGAACTGGTCTCACTCTTTAAGTGTACAGTTTCTTCAGTATTCTTTTGTCTGCTCACCAGCTTGTGCCAGCAAGTTTCCTTATGATTGCCATTCTTTGTCTGGCTCTCATTCGGTTTCTCTCGATATGACTTTTCCATGTCATGCGCCAATCAAATGTGACGCCCAAGTAGTTTGGGTTGTCGTTTAACCGCAGGTATTTGCCATTAAGACTTATTTTGGTGTTCTGTAGTTTATTTGAAAGGGAGAATATCGTACATGTTGTTTTTTCTTCATTTATTTTGACCAGCCATGATTTCGCTCACTCTTCCAGCGATGTTAGGGCCTGCTGCATCCGATTGTTTGCTACAGTATTTTCTTCAGAGGTCCACATAGCCAGATCGTCTGCAAACATGGAGCTGTGGACTCTTCTTGGTATATTCTCTATGATGTTGTTTATATACACCAGAAAAAGTGTGGGTGACAGTACTCCCCCTTGGGGTACTCCTTGCTCCAGTGTGACCTTTTTGCTCATCTGCCCTTGTACTTGAACTCTGGCTGTTCTGTTTTCGAGGTAGTGGTTGATCCATCTGTGCATTTTTCCAGATACTTCACTTCTTCGTAGCTTGGCTTTAAGTCCCTCTTTCCACACCTTGTCAAATGCCTTCTCTAGATCCACCCAAACCGCTACTGTATGCTTTTTCTCTTGGTAAACATCCTCTATTTCCTGCGCTATGAGAGTGATCTGGTCCCCAGTGGATCTGTGTTGTATATAGGTTTCAATTGTGCAAGCTCTACTGATGTCTATGCTATTAAGGCCAGGACCTCTGATTTGATCCCTCATCACTGATCATTGAATTCAGATACTTGAAATACTTCACTTTTTCAAGCTCCTGTCCATTTGCTTTGGATCACTGCACTGTTTCCTTCAGTGTTGTTTGGCCATCAACCTTTCCTTTTCTGCGTTTATCTGCTTGCCATAACCCTGCACTGTTACATCCAGTCATCAGATCAATTCCTGATGTTCTGTCTCAGTTACCGCCAGCCCATCAGTGTCATCTGCAAAGCGTAGGCTGGTAATTGTTCTATTCCCAATCCTGACCGTGCCAACATGATCTTTAAGGGCATCACTCATAAATATTTCTAGGAATATGTTGAAGAGTGTCAGGAGAGTAAATATTCTTGTCTTATGGATGTGCGGCACCATTCACCCACTTTTCCATTCGCAAAGACAGCGCTTGTTGCCTTTTTTTTAGAGATTCTCAATAATTCTTATGATGTTACTGTTGATGTTATATATACTCATATTTGCCCATAGAGCATCATGCCAGACTCTTTCAAACCCCTTTTTAAAATCAACGAAAACATGGTATAGGTGTTGTTGGTGTCCCAAGTACTTCTCGTTTAGTATTCATAGATAGATGATCTGTTTGGTGGTTATTCTATTGGTTCAAAAACCTGTCTTTTATTGAGCAATGATATTCTTGGCTTGAGGTTTCAGTTTGTTGAGAATAATTCTGAGCAACACTTTGCTAAGATGGCTATTGAGGCTGATTGTTCTATAGTTGTTACATATAGTTTTAAGTTCCCTAACTTAGGTATCGGCAAGACCATAGATTTCGACCAAGTGACCAGTCTATTTCCTGTCTGCTATATTTTATTGCAGATGCATGTCAGGGTGTATATTATTGCATCATTACCCGTTGGGGTGAGTTGGGGGCAATTGCTTTTTTTGGCTCACCCCGGCACTCATTATAGTATAGTTCTGAGCCGTATTCCGTTCAACATGTCAATAATACATCTTGGTTTTCTGTAAGGCATTTTCCATTCTTATCCTGTATCGTTGTTCATGACCTTGTATTGGCCTTATTAGATCTTTGACAATTTTGTATGTCCCTTTAACATCATTTCTGTCCAATTTGTGCCCAATTTCTTTGCACTGTTCAGTAATTCATGTCTCTCTCATCTTGAACCTCATGTCTCCATTTATCAACATATACCTATTTGACCCTACTGAGTTCTTTGAGCTCTACTACATTACATATTCAAATATCAAAATTCCTTATACAAAACAACACTATATTATTTTCTAAATAAATAATTAAATGTATTTTGTCTCCAATGTAAATAAAAGACTAAACTTAATACAAATTGAATTTAAGAATAAAATATGACTTAAAAAATGACTTGAAGATATACAATTAATTATTTGCCAGTCTCTAAAGAGGTGAGAAAACCATAAAATAAATGATATAGTAACATTTTGATTATAAAATATTGATATTTGAATAAAAGCAATATTGAAGTTTAATACTTTAAACCTTGCTGGCAATGAAACTTGTTAAAATGATAACCTTCAGATATTAGTACACCACCTGAGCAAGCATAAAAACACTCACCTCACTAGGAGATGACAATAGCCGCTGCAGAGTGGCAACACAGACAGCATTGATCTCTGGGCTACTAGTTATTAAGGCGGTCAACTTCTCCAGCTCATTTGAGGAAAGGTAGTCAAACAGAACCACTTTTGCTGATGCTGTTTATTCCACGTTTATTTAAAGACAAAAATAATAAAGTCACAATAGTCTATCCAGTATGTATGACAGAACAACAAACCAATATAAGTGTGCATGAAATGCTTCCAAACTACCTTATTTTTCTTTTTTTAACTGTTTATCCTGGAAAGCACTATATCTTCTTCTTCTTCTTCGTACGCAGACAGACAGTAACCATTATTTTTTCGAAAAATGTGGCGGTCATCCTGAGGTTGTCGACACTGCCATAGAGCTTGTCTTGCAGTTCCACTGGTGATGGCCACATCTGCTCTCTCTGATTCTCGTATGTCGGGCAGTTCTGCAGCAGATGTTCAGCGGTCATTTTACCGGTACCACACGGGCATTCGTCGGTACCACCTATCTTCAATTTGTTGAATAGGTGGTACCTCAGTCTATTGCGGCTAGTGCGAAGTCTGAAGACAACGACCTGCTCTCTTCTGTTCAACTGGTAATAGGCATCGTTTTTGGGAAAGCACTATATGACTATTACATGTTTGAGGTAGGTCTGACTCAATGTATATTTTGTGGTCACGCCTTCCATGTATCTGCTGCATTGAGATATCTTATTTTGATCAACTATCTACTTTTCGTCATAGAATGTCAAACAATCTTTATACTTTGCTGCTTCTACTTTGTTCATTTTCAATCTCCCGCCACCAAGCCCTGAAAAGGACTATGCAAGAAGCATGATGTTGTCCGGAGAACGGAATGCGTTGTTTCATAGTTTACAGCTTGACTGCAATATTTGCATTTTAGGTCCCACACATCCAACTTTTGCATGACTGCTTCTATAATATCCATGATCTATTGTTTTTCATTGCCTCTCGCCAAGTCATAACAGCTGATTTTCCTAAAGTTCTAAATTCATTTGCTGTGATTCTCTCCCTCCATTTCTACTGTCAGTAGGTTTGGTGCAGATCACTCTCAGTATTGGTATAGATGTACAGGAAAATACATTTGTTGTTTTTATATTGTGTATCACATACAAAATAATGAGTGAGATCAGATTAGGGCAGAGGTCAGATCTATACACAATGTAAGATCTCCAAGGTTTAATTGTAAATTCCTAAAAAATTAATTGTTTCCCATTTGATAAATATTCTAGCAACACATTAAAAAAAATGTTTTTATAGGAGTGAAAGTAAACAGAAACAGCACTTGTGGCATGGTACTGTCAAGGTATTATCCCATATACAAGTTGGCATAGTATTTTGGGTGATGGTCATGGAATTGGCATATGTTATTGTATGAGTATTTAACAGAAAATTCAAAACAACAACTTTCAAATCATAAATGCAAGCAAGGTCTGATAGCACTCAAGATAATGACAGCTGTAAACATTGAAGTAACAGCTGATTTACCTCCTATGCAATCAGCTAGCACAGTCAAATGATTAAGGGCGGGACACAATAACTCTGTCCAGGACACAGTGTGACAGGTTGGAACATTTGCTGAATGAAGGAATGTGAATAATGTTAGATTATACAAGGGATATCCCACTGTGAAGATGAGATTTATGTTTGGACTTCTGATTGTAAGATTCAGAATAACAATGGTTCAAATGAAATCCTATCTTTGAGCAACTACAGACAAGAAGCCCTCATAGCACTGAAACACCAAAAGTATCAATAGAATGAGAATCAAGCGAAGAATGTTATTAATGGTACAACAGTGATGACAATTGACGTAACCACAGATGCAGCTCTAATTAAAGAGGTGAATGAATCTATACTAGTGAGAGAATGGCAGATTACTATCGAGTCATCATCACCCTGTAGTGAATGCAGAGTGTTGTGCAAATGAAAGGCAGAAATTTCTCAGAGTTTACTTTGGAAAGTTCAGAAGGGATCACTGTGGCATGAAATGGATATCAGAAATAGAGGTTTAAAACCTACAGGGGATTGCTTGGATCTACATTCTTAGTCTAGCTGGAGTCCACGGTTATGAAAGGACTGATAAGCTGATTTCAAAAGTGTCCATAGAGATATAGATTAAAACTATATACTGTAATCAATCAATGCAACTGTGATTGGTGAATCAGCAAAATACATAATACAGAAGATTGGCATCAACAATAGGTTGAGTATGGAGGGGTGTATACAAGGATGGATCAGTCAGGAGAGCATGTAGCCAATAAGCTACAGGAACCATCAGTAGCTCTACCCTTTGGTTGAAATAGACATATTAGCTCAGTGCAGTTCAAGCTCAGTTCAGTTTAAGTGTCATCTCCACATCAAATGTCAGCTTCAAAGGATCTTTAACGTTATCTGTCTCTTGACAATGGTGCAATCTGAGAGGTTTTGCCCTGTCAAAATTCTGATCCTTCCACTAATATCTCAGGTATGCCTGCCCTCCACATTTTCATCTAGCTTTGTTTTCAGCAAAGTATTTTAATGTGACAAAACTATTTTACCTGGACTCTGGTTTGGATCACAATCTCGCTGCAAGACTGCCTTATTTATTTGTTTTCTCTTTAGGAAATGAACTCTATACTTCTATATATCCCCATTTCAAATGGATCGATTCTGTTTTCTAACTGTTTGTTCTTGTTCCAATTTCTACACTATACAGTAATATTAAGTATATATAACACCTGATCACTTTCATTTGCGAGTCAATTGTTGGGATGGGGGTGTGGGGTTGGTGTTTCAAGCATCCTCTGATCTCAAAGGTGAGATCATATGCCTAATCACAAAGACGGACAATAAAATCAGAGAACATTTGTACATGTTGCACATCTAAAGAACCTTTGGCAGTTGAAAATCGAAAAGAACAGGCTGGTAGCTGCTGTGCAGACAAAAATTCTAAAAGTAACAAAATACCTACAAATTAGTGACCTGCATGAAGGTCAAAAGGACAAAACAAGCCATTTATCTATGTACCTACACACTCGATTGGATTGCAAGTATATATAGTTCCCCCGAAAAATATAAAAAATGACCCATAAACCTATGGAAAGAAGAGGTGCAGCAAAGAAAAGATACAGTTATTTGTTTGGATGTAAATATTTTTTTCATGAAAACAGCTTTGGCTATCCCTATTCTCTTTCTAATTTCTTTTTCGTATCTTTCATCCTCTATTTTTATATTTTCAAGATAGAAGAAATTCTAGACCATTTCTAGTGTTTGATCATCTATTCTTATCTGAAGAGCAGATTTCTTGTTTATTTGACTAATTACTACAGTTTTTGTTTTCTCAGTGATAATGTCCAATTAATATACTTGACTTTCATTCTTTACTTCCAGTCATCAATTCCTGTAATTCTTGTAATAATTAATAGATTGGATGTGCATAGCTTTTAGAGCAGGGTAATGCAAATGTAACTGGTTGTATACAGACTCTGATGAGTCTTCTAAACCAGTATAAAAACATTAACTTAAGTTAAGTTGTTTGCTTTCAGCTAGCAGAACTGTGTCATCCACATATATGAGATTATTCCTGGCATTTCCTCTATTTGTTTTAAAAATAATTGCCTGTGTACATGCTAAACAGACAAGGCAAAAGTATACATCCTTGTCTCATTCCCAATTTATATATATGATGAGTATATCCTACCAGAACTTACAGCAGCAGTTTGCTCCCAGTATAGGTTACTGAGTAGTCCTGTGTCATTTCCCTTTTTACTTTATTTTCCAGACATGTAATTAGTTTCTCCTGCTAGACTCTGTCAAAGACCTATTTGTAGTCCATAAAGCTTATATAAATGCTTTTTTTTGTACCATGTTCTTTCAAAAATTAAAATTGATCATCCAAAACTTTGTTGTCTACTCTACACATAATTCTCTCATGTATAATATATCGCTAAATAATTCATTAAAATTTCATTACAAAAGGAATCAAATATCCAGCAAGATGTCACTTATTATTTAACTGTAAAAGTACATGCTTACCATTGAAGAAAGCCATTTCAGTAGCAAGCATCTTGATGAAGTGATAGCTTACATATGTGTTTGTAAACATGGCTGTACTAATGTCAGACTCAGCTGTTTCACCAATCAACTTGATGGTCAAATCTTGAATCTTGAACGCAAGGTTCAGAATTCTAAATAAATTGTGTAGAAAGCATAGCATAAATATTCTGCAGGAATTATAATGACATGGTAAGCTGTAAATTCCTCACATGTGATCAAACAGGAAAATCAATTCCTTTTCTGATAACATTCATCTCTATCTTTTAACTCATTCACTCCCAAATATTTTGGACCTCTGAACGCAATTATTTTTCTTATGTAAAACTCAAACACAGCATCACTCAGTTGCGATCTGTTTATCTTCAATAAAAGTTCCCTGAAATAATACATATTATATACCAAACTGTTCACAATTGCAGCCAGGATTCAATGGAATACATATATTTTGCAAATGAAGGTGAACATTTGTGTATGATGGATTATAGCTGCATAATCACTTTCATTTTTTAAAATTATGAAAAACATTGTTCCCCTCATCAACATTCAGCTCTAAACCAATACATGAATAACGTAATGACTTTCTATCGATGGTAATCTACAAGAGAAGATGTTTTTAATGTTACACCTAGTTTGGTGCAGTTGTTTTCAAAGAATTCATATTTTACTGAAGGCCTGTGAAGTTGAAAACGTGCTAAAAAATAAAAGCACCAATCAAAACCGACATGAGTTTTTTACAATTTACGCACACCCAGAAAGAATGTTCCTGCTGCATTCAATATTAACATATACTAATTTATATTATACACACTAGCATGGCTGTGGAGGATCTTGAACCTTTAATGAATTTGTGAATTGTTACTACCATTGTTTAAGACAAAAGAGGGCACCGCCCCCTTGTCAGTAGATTTAGTTTCACTTTCATCGCTCGACTTAGAACTAAGACTAGATAAAGAAATTGAAATATCTCTATCAGAACGATCGATATCTTCATTTCCATTAACAATAATATAATCTGACTATTACCGAGCTTATTCTGTAAAAACTCTATTTGGTCTGACTGAAGGGACATGGGCTAGATTCAAGGCTGCCGTCCCAAAATAAATTTGTGTCCAAGTACGAAAATAAAAATTTTTTCAACGAAACACACACTAACTCTTCCGGAAATGAAAAGTACAAAATCCGGACTTCCGCCAATAATAAAAATAAAACATTTAGGAGAACTAAGAATGGGAAAATATGTGATTTTGTGAACACAGTCGCAAAAGTGGATATATCGCTTCTGGGTTTTCTGGAAAAATCCGGAAGCCAATATATTGGCTCATGGGAGTGAATTAATTAATTTCCTTCCAAGCATCTTCATTTCAAAAATGTACCTCAAATTCACTCTCACAAATTTTCCCAGACGTTATTTGTCTCTATCTATATAGTGGAAAATGGATCATAGAACTGACTTCAATGCAACGGAACACACAATATGTATTCATGTGCTTTAATTGCTGAAAGTGTTAATGCTAGAGCACAAACTCTGCAGCTCCTGCTGTGGCTCCAAAACGTTTTCTCATTTACTTGGAAAATCAGTCATACCTTGAAAAAACCCACGATATGTTCAGTCTGTTAAACTGAGCGTGACATGATTTGAACCTGGTACATTGGGATTGTAAACTAAGCTCACAACGCCTATGCCACACACTACCCTATCTATATAATTCTATACATCTACTTCGATCCTGACTTCAGTAAATTATTTTTGTAGAACTGATTTCACTTGATAGCTACAATTGACAAACAAAACACACTTGTCTAAATCCATATTTCCCAGAGTTTCTGCAGCCCTGTAAAACTCCTGCCATGACATATCAATGGCAGAGATGTTGAAGGGATACAAGTCAAATCCTTCCTTCAATTGTATAGCTGACATCTGCCCAATGAAGGAGTTGATTTTCATAATGAGTTTTGACCAGTCAATAGTGTAATTTCCATTTTGCAGCAGCTCAGTCACCTGTAAGCAATATATATAGGATGTCAATGTTACAGAAAAAAAAGAAGCAAATTCACTGAGTCGAAGAGCTTTCTTGCATATTTATGGAAAGATTTACTTTCCAGATGATAAACTGCTATAAGTTATACGCATTAAAATTTAGCTTAAACTTCTAAGAGATCAATGGAAAGCACTAAGTTTAACATTTTTCACAAAAATATTAAAGCTTCTGTGGTATTATAATGTGTCAAGCAGAAATTGAAGATAATAAAAGCCACACATAATTCAGGCAGCAAAGACGTATTGAAACTTTAATGGTAGGGTAGTTAGAAATCAAAACCAAACAAAAACACTGAGAGTGAACACTGAGAAGCAATACAATGAGGAAGTTAAATCAGTATCATAATTTATCAGGCACTAACAATGCAACCCAAAGGGACATATAAAAAAAGGAAGACAAAGGAACAGAGGGGAAAGGACACTATGTCAGAAAAGAAATTAAACAATCAACAGAACTCACAAGCATATCAAAGTCTATGACAGTAAGACACAATTGACTAACAAAAAATGTTTTCTTGGGCTATAAAAATCATACAATGTTAAAATATGTGCAACGCTAACTAAAATCTATGCAGGACAGAAGAGATACAATTGTCGATGGAAATGAAAAGCAAAGACCTGGACATACATGAAATGGGATATCGTTGCTGCAAAACTTCACAATAAATGAGTATTTCAATTACCTCACATGTCATTCTATGTTATTGGATAGCAGTGAAATTCAATGTGTCCTGGACATACTGACAAGCAGATTATTCAATTATCTATGGAATGCAGACCAATCAATTGTGTTGTTTCTTTATCACAACATTATGGCAAAAGCAAGGGGCTGCCATACTCCACCATGGTCAGTCCCAAGTTTGAATTAAAAAAGAGGAGGGCTGGGCATTGGGTCAGCTCTCCCATCCCATAAAAACCTTCCTGCTACAAAATTGTCAATTTGGTAGCCAATTTAAAGAGCAATTCTTGAAGGAGAAAGGCCATTCAGTAGAGTCTATAATAATGCAGACAAGCCAAACTTGTAAGGAAACTGATTTGCTGATCTTCATATTTTCAACAAGGAAGATATCCAGACTCCACACCTAGAATGCTGGAAACATATGAGGAAGTATTTTTGGTTTGCCTTCCCTCTGCAATCCCTATTCTGCCCTATTCACATGTGCAGTCTGTTTCCAGGGCCACCACCTTGAGGCAGAATAGGCCTTGGTCAGCTATGGTTTGCTGACCCTGATGAAAGAAGCCAGATGTGAGTCTCTAACTGCTGTCAGCTTATTCCCTGCTGGATCTTCCGCCACAATTAAATATTCATATGACAATGCACCACAGAGAAGAAGCACTTTTGTAAGCAGCAGAAGCCCAGAGTGCTCTTTGGGGTGTGCTGGATCAAGACTGATCTTGGTACCCTTTTGGGACCATAATAAAAATATACAACTAAACATAAAATAATGTTAGTTGATAGCAAATGAAAAATAATTCCTTTAGAGTCAATTTGACATTTTTTTTTACTACAAACTGCAAAATCTATTAGATGAGACAAACACAAGAGATTTGGAAATAGTGATGGGAAATTTAAATGCAAGATAGGAAAGGATAATGAAGAATACAAATAATTTATGGTCGGGAAGAATTGTGGAATAATGAATAAAAATCGTGATATGCAGAAACACTGCACAGAGAAAAACAAATATGTCCTAAACAGCATTTAGGTAGACAAGAGAAGCTACATTGAATGTTTGACTACAGAAGCTGATAAAGCTGCAGTTAGAGAAAATTTGAAAGGTCTGTATGGCTGACTTTGCTGACTATGAAAAATCCTTTGACAACTTAGAACTGTGGAAACTACTAAGACACTATGAGATCCCGCAAAAGCTAACTGCATAATAAACGTTTGAGGAAATGCAGCGTAGAGTTTTGCACAAGGACAACTGACATTATTATTTAACATTTAATCTTGGGCTCGGCAATGCTGTTTTCGATCTTTTCGATCTGTCCTCCTGGCAGTTGATTGGGTTTTGGAAAAAATTAAGGCTTTTGAGAAAAATGGATTCTAGTAGATTTTATTTAGACTGCTAGAAAATCTGGACTTTGCAGACAACATAACCCTCGTATCTCACAACCACGTCAAAATGCAGAAGAAGACAGATACACTAGACAGAATCTCACAGCAAGTCTATATAAAAGTCTATGCAGAGAAGACAAAAAATGTAAAATTAAATGTGCCCCAAAACACAGCTCCTATTAAACTAAGAGGAGTGTCAGTTGATAAGGTAGGTAGCTTAGCATACCTAGGGAGCATCATTAACAATACTGGTGATAGAAGATGTACAAATCAGGATACAAAAAGCAAGAGTTTCCTCTGTCATGAAACTCTAAAATGATAAAAATGCAAATCAAGTTAATGATTTTCATCTCCAATGTGAAGTCAGCACTTTTATGTGGAGTGGAAACATGACAGATGACCATACTCAATGTTAAAAGATTACAAGGCTCGATTAACAAATCCTTTGGAAAGATTTGTGACCTGTAGTGGTTCGACAAGGCTACAAACAAAATCTTATTGGAGAGAACAGCAAAAAGACAAGTAGATCAAACCTTAGGAAAAAGGTGGTATTGGATAGACCACACACTGTGAATGCTTCAAGCCAGTATCACCAGGCAATTTGTCATGGAATGCCTAGGAAAAAATAGACAGACGATGGCCAAAGAACACCTAGAGGACAATACAAGAAAAAAAAGAAGGCACTAGAAAGAGCTGGAGAACATAGGACAGCACAGGTCTGTTTGACAAATGTTTGATATGACCTATGCACCATCAGGTGATAAGAATGAAGAAAAGGAAGAAGACGGGTTTACCTAATGAAGAAAAAAGGTTTTATAGTGCAGTTAACAGTAGTCTAGAGATAAGTTTACTTTTTCAGCTTATTTTTCCTTTCGCACAATTATTTAAATGTATGTAATGTAAGAAGCATGTCCTTTATAGAACATCACTACTTAAAACTGCCAATCTATTTAGCTGTTATAAGTTTCTTGACAGGTGTGTAGAATGGTAGGTTACCATTACTTTTTGTATGCAGAGAAGCAATTGCAATCAGGAAAAAACCCTTGACTGCCAAACTGGACACAGGATTTTAAACTGGTGCTTTGGGATTGTGAAACGGACATTTCACCCTAAGCCTCATAATTATTGAAAAGGATTACAAAATGATTTGTATATACCTTCTGTGAATAGACTTTCATGACTGGTGGACCATTAGTGAAACTCTTGGTAAGTGTGCTTGTGTTCAAACTACAAATATACTTCTCCAGAGAATGAACAGCACTGCTTCTTGGCAAGAGAATGTAGTCAGCTATGTAATGATTCTCACAATCAGGAGATTTGAATCCTTCTTGCAGGAGGTAGTTGGTGAGCTAGGAAAGAAAGTGATAAGTAGCATGTTTCAATGGATATTTATAGACTGTAAATGAAAACCTCAAAAACAGTGATTTCAATATTGTATAAATACTGTTTTATTAGAGTGTTACTGGGAACCAAAAGAGGAGTGAAGAACAGTAATACTGAAATCTGCCAGACATGTTGCAAGAGGCGACTAATGAAGGTTGGGCATAGAGTTGGCTCCTACATCCTGCCGAAACTGTAAGCCACAAAATCTTCAGCAGATATAGGCGTGTCAACATTTGATGACTTGGTGTGCATTTGCTGAAGACATGTAGGCCTACTCCTCAAGAAGCTGAAAAGGTTTTCACAGATTGATTGAATGGAACATTCATTCACACATCCCACAGTTACAGAAATAATTAATTAGCTTACTTTAACATTTTGAAATTGGATATGTTCATTATCATGGTGCTAAGAACAAGATGAGTTCCCACCAGCATCTAACAACAATTCTAAGTTTTTTTTATGGCGGAGACTGCTGATGATAAGGTTTTTGCTGATGAAGTTAAAGGAATGTTAGCTGCCAAGGTGGAAAGCTGAGATGTTCATTTCTTCAAGAAGAAAAGCATTGACTGTCTCTCAGGTACTGCCATTTCTTTTCCCTTAACATCTGTCTGTATCATGCAATACTGTTTACAATATCTGTATATTCCACATTCCCAATTCTATTTTGATAGCTTCTCCCAATTCATATAATTTCTGTCATTTCTATATATATAGTGCATTTTTTTTAAACATCATGGTTCAGTTCCGACCATTTTTGGAGTCCAACCATGCTTTTGTAGGAATTTTAGGTGTCTAGTGTATATATTTTAAAAAAAAAATCAAATAGATGTTTCAAAATGTATCAATCAAATGGATGATTCAACTAAAAAAATTGCAAACTTTGAGTTAAAAGTAGTGGTCACGGGAAGTGTTCGGATTAAAGTCTTCTGTAGCATTATAGATGTATCAAAGGCAGAATCTACCTTATTTTACATCACAGCAATGCAGATTATGAACTTTAATTTTTAATGACGAAAAAGATATAAACTAAAACGAAACAATCCCTAGGGCAGAAAGAAAAATACTTGTTTTAAGCGACGATGTTTGTTTATCACAAGTGATGAAGACCACTCTCTTTGTTCAGCCGTGTGGACAGTCTTTTCTCTTTTGCTGTTTCCGCTGAAATGGGTGACTTGCGCCGTGATTTGGATTAAAATGAGAAAGAAACTAACTCTATGGTCCTGAGCTACCCTTGGCCAGTGGCAAGATATTTATCGAGACGACTGAAGATAGTACAGGATGCAGATTTTTCCTCAGGGTTTACTCCCGAAGCCTTTCCCGTAAACATGTATCCCGCAAGGCAGCGGAGGGGGTGTGACATCTAACGTTGAGTGTCGTGCCTTTCCTCATATTCACCAGAGGTCGTAAGGACATAACTCAGCATGTGAGTGAGTTTGGCATCTTTCC
This sequence comes from Ariolimax columbianus, assembly GCA_036924085.1. Classification (NCBI taxonomy): domain Eukaryota; kingdom Metazoa; phylum Mollusca; class Gastropoda; order Stylommatophora; family Arionidae; genus Ariolimax; species Ariolimax columbianus. The sequence continues at coordinate 53,699,154 of JAVGWX010000006.1, read as the reverse complement.
TCGGCTGTGTTCAGTCCACTATAGTCATGTCTAAATTTCACACACCAAAATTGACAGTCTGCAGCTAAGGCAAAGGGCGCCAATCTCGTGAAGTTCAGACGTGTGAACTAGACCGTGAAATACAACACAGTTTTAAGTGTAGTTCTATTCATATAGCCAATATCCATACCAGGAAAATCAGATGGAAGAAATCCCAAAAAACAAATGAATTAACCAGTCCAAATGGAAAAACAACAACATGTTTCCGTGAAAACAAGTGTAAGTCGTCGACTAGTGCAACATTAACTCACAATTTAAAAACTTTTCGTATTGGTTAACAAAATGTGATAAGTTTCTGTGTCTCATACAACAAAGCACACACTACAGCAAATGAAAAATATTAAGTTTTCTGACACGTAAATAATTTATGTAAATATATATAATATTGATTTGCACTTCTTTTATTGAATGATAATAATGTGTAAATTAGCGAATCTGTTCTGTATGGATATTTTGGTTGTTGTATGCTTTTTGTTTGGTCTGGTGCGCAGGTTTTTATCATAACAGGTTGACAGGTAGGCTAGAAGCTGTGAATTTTTATTCGGCAGCTTCTTCACTTCTCTCAGTATTCATAGCATTGAATAGACTTAGGGCCTTGCTCTGTATAATGGCTATTTGAAGGTGCATTGTGACTGGTTGGATGTTCAATCAACTTCAATAAATGTTTTTCCACATCTACAATAAGGTTTAAACACTTTCTAATTACTTAGTGTTCACAAGGGGACTCAGTGGTCTCGAGGTAAGGTATCTGCCTCAGGTGCTGGAGGTTACGTGTTCAAATTATGGTAGAGACCAGGATTTTTTTTCATGTGTGTTTTCTGTTAAAAGTTCCCCTGATCTCTGGGTAGTGAGATCGGACTCCTGTGTTCAGTGTCGAGCACGTTAAAAATTCCTTGGCAGTTGGAAATCGAAAAGAGTAGGCTTAACGGCCGCTGCCCGGACAAAATTAAAATAAACAAATATGTTATTTGTACCTTTCACCTGGTGGGTTGTTAATAGCAGCTGTTGATGGCGTCTAACTGGTCTACTTAGCTCTAGTGTTTTGAGTCTATTAAGATGGACTCGCACATGGGTAAAAACCACCCTCCAAGAAACTGGATGTATACAGACTCTGTAGAGTCTTCTAAACTAGTATAAAGACATTAAGTTTAAGTTTAGCACTTCTAATTTACTTAAACAATTTGTCCTTTGCATTTATAATTGTACCATCACTTTGTTTACTATGAGTATTCTTTAAATCTTGGTCCTAAGGTTTCATCACGCCCAGCTTTGCATTTAAAGTAAGAGGGTTTAGATCGACTCTTCTGTTTGTCATTAGTAGACTTAGAAGTCATAATTTTTAAGCAAAAATTCACTTTTGTATATTTAAAATGTTAGAGAACACTGAGAGATGCAGAGCAATCAAAAAAGGCAGTAGAATCCTGGCTGACTGACATCAAGATGCTATCTCACTCAGGTTTCTAACCCTATTGGTGTTTAAAGATTGGTTGAAAAGTGCTATATGATCAAAGAATGCACTAACAATTTTAAGAATGGATATAATTGAGAAGTACCATATCAACAAAGTGTAGTAATGTGTCTCTAACCTTAATGCAAGGTTTGCTTGTAGTACAATAATTTAATAAAACAACTGGGACTAAATGACTAAATAGCACTAGAAAGACCTGGTGAAGTCATACAGATCTATCACTGGCCATAAGATCAGATTCTTAATTTTAGTTCTTAATTTGACCCATTTGTCATCAAGGGGTGGTCACCCTTGAGTGGGTGAAGCAGAGTCCAGGTTTCCACTGGGGTTATTTTATCTAGGATGTTACCACACTCATCCACATCATTCGCGATCACACACAGTAAATAACATAGCACGCAGCAGGTGGCATATTTATTATATAATATTCATACAACTATTAAAGTGAGTGCAATGAAATTACAAACACAAGAAATACAATCTTAACTAAATAGATACTCGGAGTTTATAAGCATCTACACAAAAGAGGACTGCTCCAAGATCCCAGAGCCTATAGATATTTTTCAAAGAGACATGGATACAGCTGGATTAAGATCAATCTGTATTACAGAGGAAATGGTTTTTAAAAAATTGGAGGGGTTGAAAGTGAATAAATGTCCATGTCAAGATGGTATTCATCCAAAATTGCTGTATGAAATTAGAGACCAACTAGCAAAACCATTGGATATATTATGTTCTCAATCACTTACAAAAGGGATTGTTCCAAGGGATTGGAAAGATGCAGGAGTGATCCCCTTATTCAAAAAAGGCAAAAAAATCAGATCCAGCAAATTATAGACCGGTGAGTTTAACAAGCATAGTCTGTAAATTGTTAGAATCAATAATCAAAGAAAACATTGTAATGCATTTAGACAAATTTAATCTAATTAGAAATAGTCAGCATGGGTTTACTAGAGGGAGATCATGCTTAACAAATCTATTAGAATTCATGGAGGAGGTTACTAAAATCATAGATAAAGGGGAGCCAGTGGACGTTATTTATCTAGACTTTGCAAAGGCCTTTGATAGAGTACCTCATCAAAGATTATTTCGAAAGTTAAAATCACATAGAATAGGTGGGGAAGTTGCCAAATGGATTGAAAATTGGTTAACGGGAAGAAGGCAGAGGGTGGGCATAAATAAGGAGTACTCTGAGTGGTGTGAAGTGAAAAGTGGTGTGCCACAGGGCTCAGTTTTGGGACCAATTTTGTTCTTGATATATATAAATGATTTGGACATTGATATGGGATCCATGATTGCAAAATTTGCTGATGACACAAAACTATGCAGTAGTGTCTCATCTAAAGCGGAAGTGGATATATTGATGTCGGATTTAGATAAAATTCGAGAATGGTCAGTAAGCTGGCAAATAGAGTTTAATGTAGATAAATGTACAGTCATTCACATGGGTAGATCCAATATGGAACATAATTACAGAATGGGAGAAAACAATATTAGAAAGATAGATAAGGAAAGGGACTTAGGGGTTATAATAGATCATACAGGAAAGGTGAGCAAGTTAAGGTAGCAGTGAAAAAGGCAAATGCAATGTTAGGTATGATAAAAAGAAATATTAAACATAGGAGCAAGGAAGTGATCGTCAAACTGTATAAAGCTTTAGTTAGACCTAGATTGGAGTTCTGTGTACAGGTGTGGAGTCCTTATCATGGAGGGGATATAAACATGCTGGAAAGAATACAAAAAAGAGCGACAAAGATTCCAGAATTACAGTTATGAGGAACGACTCAGAAAAACCGGCCTACAGTGTCTCGAAGAGAGAAGAATTCGTGGTGACTTAATACAGGTTTATAAGATGATCAGAGGAATGGATAAATTAGACTATAACAAGTTTTTTAAAATACAGCCACCTACAATAACACGAGGGCATAGCTACAAGCTAACTAAAGAGAGGTCCAGATTAGATATTAGGAAATATTTTTTTAGTCAGAGAGTGGTGTCTGCTTGGAATGCATTGCCAGGGGAGGTAGTGGAGGCAGGGACAGTTAATGCATTTAAGAATAAAATGGATGCACATAGCTTTTAGAGCAAGGTGATGTAAATGTAACTGGTTGTATACAGACACTACAGGATCTTCTAAACCAGTATAAAGACATTAAGTTAAGTTATAAGCTATTCATGTTGCTCCAAACTAATCCAATCAAGTTCTAGCCGCACACTCCCCTCCCCTTATCTGCACCCTCAACACACTCTCAAAAACTCGTCCTCATGTTTGTATTCTGTGACACTCAGATCCCCTCAGGCGGGTGATCTTGACAAAATACATTCAATATATTCATATATATATGTATACTCACATATGATCACACACTCAATCGATCTGCGAATACACCCACTCTGGAACATACATCGTTCCCTCGATGTCTACACACCACACACATATCCAGATCTCTCTTAGTCGATCTGTACACTCACGTAACTCTTCAGAACATACATCATTCACAAGGTGTCCTGCACGTACAACACATATTCAGGTCTCTACTAGACACAGGGTGCCCAACATACCTTATAGAGCGACTAGCCAAGACTCAAAGGCGTATGCTGGTTTAGCAACCCTGTTCTAACTCAGTAACATTTGTAAAACAGCCTAGCAATCGCTCTTCTATTAAGACGGCGAGCTAAACAGACTCCTAGCTAAATTCTGTCTTTCTCTCTCTCTCTCTTTCTCTCTCCATGGCCAGTCTGCTTGAGTTAAACTTTGTCTAGTATTATATAGTCTCAAGCAGTATCAGATCTATCCAATCGACCTCTGGGGGATGTCTTGACCCAGCCATCCTCTATTTTCATCTACCTCCATTCAGCTGCCATTGGAACGCATCACTCCGAATTCCTGTCACTCAAAATGTCGCAGCAAGCTCTGCTGACCTCTGTCTGTCACTCATCCCACACTACCCAAATCGGAACGCCAGAGTGGTCAACACCTTCTTTCCCCCAACCCCCTTTTCCTTTGTTGACTTAGTATCGAGATGGTGAGTTACCTTGGCATAGTGTCGAGACGGAGAGTGACCTTGGCGTAGTGTCCAGACGGAGAGTGACCTTGGCACACATTCAGGTACCGTTGTTCTCAAGAGTCGCAGACCACATCACACCTGCCCTAAATGCTCATGCTCGGACTGGAACTGTTACATGGGTCCCAACTCAGGTTCCAGTCGTTTCTGTCCCGGATGCGTGTCGTCCAGTGGGAAAGTAGTCTGTTTGTTATGGGGTCATGTATGTTGTGCTTGTCTAGTGAATCTCGCCAGCAAGTCTCTTTTTTGTCGCGCGGGTACCACATGACGGTTATGGTACTCCATCTTTTGTATGTCGTCTAGCTATTTGACCTGCTCAGCGATGTTTTGAATGGTTGACGTACTGTAGGAGGACATCCTTGATGTGTGACATTCTCCAGATGTTGCCATTGTGTAGTTCTCTTCCTTAAATCCATTGACATGCTTTTGTTGCACAAGGTTCCCCTCATACTCTGGAAGACTGATTTTTGTGTGGCTATTCCATTGTTTATTTCATTAGTGCATCTCCCATCAAAACTGATGTGGGTTCCAAGTATTGAAATGAGTGTACTTGTTTTAGTTCCATCTTGTTCACCTTTATACACAACATTTTGAAGATTTGTGCTTCTTAGTTACTACCATTACTTCTGATTTCTTTTGATTTAAGCTAAGGCCTTTATTTTCGCTTTGAATAACTGTTGACCACTTCTTGTAAATCTGACTCATTCTGCGCTATAAACATAGTGTCATCAGTATAACGCAGGATGTTTATGTTCTGTTCATCAACTGATATTCCAGGTATGCCTCTAAAGATAACAACATACATTTTCTGTACAGAGAGAACATATCATGTGACAGCACACATTCCTGCCTCACTCCCTTTTTATCTGCCTGAAGTTTCCTACTGTGTTATTTATTCGTACAGCTGTAATCTGTCCCCAGTACATGTTCTGAATAATTCTCAGGTCCTTGCTATCGACATGCAGCTCTTCTAGCATAAGGATAATTTCCTGTACTTCACCCTGTTGAATGTCTTGGTATAGTTTATGAAGCACATATAAAAATATGTTTTCATCTCTACAGCTCTCTCAATTATTGTTCTCAGAATATATATATGGCATTATTTGTACCCTTGCCTTCCATAAACCCGCATTGCTCATCACCAATTTATGGTTTTATTCTATTTCTCACTCTTCTCATTATGATTCATAGAAGTATCTTCGTCACTCATAAGGCTAATAGTATAGTTATCTTTGCATTCAATAGCTCAATGTTTCCTTGGCAGTGCTACAAATATTGACCTCATCAAGTCAGTCGGGATGTATCCACAATCATATATATCATTTAGTTGTTGACATCACAGAGAATATACCAAGAAGAGTCCACAGCTCAATGTTTGCAGACGATCTGGCTATGTGGACCTCTGAAAAAAATCTCATCATAGCAAACAATCAGATGCAGCAGGCCCTAACATCGTTGGAGGAGTGGGCGAACTCATGGCTGATCAAAATAAATGAGGAAAAAACAACATGTACAATATTCTCGCTTTCAAATAAACCCCAGAACACCAAATAAGTCTTAACGGCAAATATCTGCGGCCAAGCGACAACCCCAAACTACCTGGGAGTCACATTTGATCGGCGCATGACATGGAAAAGTCTGATCGAGAGAAACCGAATGAGAGCCAGACAAAGAATGGCAATCAAGAGGAAACTTTATGGCACAAACTGGGGAGCAGACGAAAGTATACTAAAGAAACTGTACACTGGAAGAGTGAGACCAGTTCTCGAGTATGGCATTGCGGCATGGACAACAGCAGCAAAGGCGAACTTTGATAAAATTAGCAAACTTCAAAACCAAGCCATGAGAGTTATAACAGAAGGCATGAAGTCAACACTAATTGTAGAACTTGAAAAGATTACAAATCTGCAATCCATGACAGACAGAAGAGACTGCAGAGCCCAACAGCAAGCAGAGAAACTCAGAAGACTGACAGAGACTAAATAGATTTGTAAATGGGAAACTAAAGCGGAGAAACTTTGCAGAAATAGCCAAAGCAAAGATGAGCAAAGACCCTATGAACTCCGTAACAATACCAAAGCCCATCCGTACTGTACGCAAACCTACCTGGAGGCAGCATATCATTCCGGAGGTGGTAGAAAATATACCAGGTATTGGAAACAAGAACAGCCAGACTGAAAAATAAAGAAGAGACATAACCCTGAGGTACATAATGAAAAACTACCCAAGCATGGACTGGACCCATGCATACACCGACGGTTCTGTAACAAACACAACACAGAACGGAGGGGCAGGGGTATTCCTGAGCCTACCAAATGGTAGAAAAATAACATTCTCAGTGGCAACTGGAAAATTCTCAAGCAATTTCAGAGCGGAGGCAGAAGCACTGAGGGCTGCAGTAGAATGAAATGCTGACAGGCGAAGGCAATGAAAGCCAGATAGTCCTGTTTACAGATGCCCTGGCCGTAGTTACAGCACTAAAAAGCCAGAAAAATACTGAACTTAATGATTTAAGAGCAGTACTTTGTCAACTATGCCAGCAGGCCGCACCAAAAAGAGTAGTGGTACAGTGGGTTCCATCCCACTATAACATCCAAGGCAACGAGGAGGCAGGCAGACTGGCAAAAGAAGGTGCAATACTACCACAACCAGATTCTAGTGTGACCTATGAAGAGTCTAAAAGGTTTATTAGGGCCAGATACATGGCCAAATGGGAAACAGAACATACTGGCTACACAAAAAATGATGCCTATTACCAGCTGAACAGAAGAGAGCAGGTCCTGGTCTTCAGACTCTGCACAGGCCAAAACAGACTGAGGTACTACCTATTAAAAAAACTGAAGATAGGTGGCACTGACGAATGCACTAGTGCTACCGGGAAAATGACCGCTGAACATCTGCTGCAAAACTGCCCGACATATAAGGACCAGAGAAAGCACATGTGGCAGTGTTGACAGCCTCAGGATGACCGCTGCTTTTTTCGAAAAAATACAGGTTGACGTTTGACAGTGTACGAAGAAGAAGAAGAAGATTTAGTTGTTTCGAATGTCCACAATGGGATCAAGATGCTGAGCAGCGCATGAGCTGCAGTGGTCAGCGACCCATAGCTGACGCGCACTGCTAGCGTCAGGGATAGCTAACCATAGCTGCCAAGACCCTTCTACACCTCCACGCGGTGATCCTGGACAACAGGCTGCAGCAGGGCAGACTGGCTAAGGAGAAGGGATCGGAGAGGGAATGCTAACCCGGTACTCAAAAAATGCTTGCTGAAGTCGGATGTGTTGGACCAAAAGGTGCAAATATCGCAGCCAAGCTGTAAACTACAACACAACGCATTCCGTTCTCTGGACTACATTCTGCTACTTACCCTTCCAGGGTTTGGTAGTGGGAGATTGAGAACGAACGAAGAAGAAGAAGAAGAAGAATGTCCACAATGAGTAGGATCACTCTTTTGTCTGCGTTGAAAAGGACACTAAGTTTAAAAGAATAGGACAACTGTAACCTTTTAAGCATACTGTAAAAGGAAACCTGATCATGTAAGATCATTGCTATGAAACTATGGCTGCAAATATGTGGATTCATACTTCCTGTCTTCTTTTTCTTCGTTCGTTCTCAATCTCCTGCTACCAAACCCTGAAAGGGCTTAAGTAGCAGAATGTAGTCCAGAGAACGGAATGCGTTGTGTCGTAGTTTACAGCTTGGATGCGATAGCTGCACCTTTCGGTCCAACACATCCGACTTCAGCAACCATTTTTTGAGTACCGGGTTAGCATTCCCTCTTCGATCCCTTCTCCTTAGCCAGTCTGCCCTGCTGCAGCCTGTTATCCAGGATCACCGCGTGGAGGTGTAGAAGGGTCTTGGCAGCTATGGTTCGCTGGCCCTGACGCTAGCAGTCAGCTATGGGTCGCTAACCACTGCAGCTCATGTGCTGCTCAGCATCTTGATCCCATACTTCCTGTAAAATGCCAGCTATGCTTTATTTGGAGCATAAACATCAATCATTACATAAAGTTAATTGGAACTGCTTAATCTACAATAAATACTAGAAATAAACAAAACAAATGAAAATACTTCATACAATATTTATTGTATTGCAATAATGAACCATCAACAGTACGACAAATTATTGAGTTCAAGGCAAGAACATCAATATGTCAGGTTTAAAATAAATATTTTAACAAGCTGACCAAGTTTACTATTTCGTACTCAAAACTTGTTGCCTTTGTAGCGTCCAGTATTATATTCTTCAGAGCTGTAACAAACTGAGTTTACTGTTTCATCTACAAACTTATTACCTTCATAGGGTCCAATATTATATTCTTCAGAGCTGAAACAAACTGATTGTACTGTTTCATCTACAAACTTATTACCTTCATAGGGTCCAATATTATATTCTTCAAAGCTGCAACAAACTGAGGATATGCACTAGCAAGCAAAGTGGTCACACTCTTAACTTCAGATGGGTACATATCCAGAACAGCCTGAATGCTCCTGTCTGAGAACATTTAAACAAACCTAGTATCAGCATCAGTAATGCCTTAACAAATGTTGTCGCTTTTTTTTTATCAGTTCTCATTTCAGTATACATAATCTCACTATTTGTATAATTTAATCAAAAATACTCCCCCCCCCCCCCCCCCCCCCCAACAAGCGATCGAGCGAAGAACATTGAAGATCTCTATTCAAGACCAAATCCGCAATGCAAAGATCAGACGTCCATCTTCCTTTTCTGACATCATAGATGTCGTGCTGTTACAAAAATAATGTGATGCACATGCCGGTGTAATAGATGGACACGTAGAGTGACGTCATGTTGGTCACACATCTTTTGCTGCCCTTGCAGGTGACTGTCGCTGAGGTAGAGAGATGGCATAATGGAGGCCCTGGGCCCAACATGGTACACCAAGGCAAAAGAGCAAAATGAGTTTACTCAACATTGGCTACCTGGCATCAGACACATGTGCCTGATTGAATACCAGGATTTTCCATGACCGACAGAAGAGACTGCAAAGCCCAGCAGCAAAACGCAGAAGACTGATTGACCATACAATGCATAAGAGACTAAATAATTTTGGAAATGGGAAACTAAAGCAGAGAAACTTTGCAGAAATAGCCAAAGCAAAGACGAGTGAAGACCCTATGAATGCATTAACAACACCAAAGCCCATCCCTACTGTACGCAAACCCACCTGGAGGCAGCATATATTTCCAGAGGTGGTAGAAAATATACCTGGTGTTGGAAACAAGAACAGCCAGGCTGAAAATAAAAGAAGAGACATAACCCTCAGGTACATAACGAAAAACTACCCAAGAATGGACTGGACCCATGCATACACCGACGGCTCTGTAACTAACACGACACAGAACAGAGGGGCAGGGGTATTCCTGAGCCTACCAAATGGTAGAAAAACAACACTATCAGTGGCAACTGGAAAATACTCAAGCAATTTCAGAGCGGAGGCAGAGGCACTGAGGGCTGCAGTAGAAGAAATGGTGACATGCAAAAGAAATGAAAGCCATATAGCCCTGCTTACAGATGCCATGGCCGTAGTCACAGCACTAAAAAGCCAGAAAAATACTGAACTAAATGATTTAAGAGCAGTACTCTGTCAACTATGCCAGCAGTCCGCACCAAAAAGAGTAGTGGTACAGTGGGTTCCATCCCACTGTAACATCCAAGGCAACGAGGAGGCAGACAGACTGGCAAAAGAAGGTGCAAGACTACCACAACCAGATACTAGTGTGACATACGAAGAGTCAAAAAGGCTTATTAGAGCTAGATACATGACCAAATCGGAAACAAAACATACTGGCTACACAAAAAACGATGCGAGAGCAGATCGTGGTCTTCAGACTTCGCACTGGCCACAATAGACTGAGGTACCACCTATTCAATAAATTGAAGATAGGTGGCACTGACGAATGCATGTGTGGTACTGGGAAAATGACCGCTGAACATCTGCTGCAAAACTGCCCGACATTCGAGGATCAGAGAAAGCAGATGTGGCCATCACCAGTGGCAACACTAGACAAGCTCTATGGCAGTGTCGACAGCCTCAGGATGACCGCTGCTTTTTTTGAAAAAATAAAGGTTGACGTCTGACAGCGTTTGAAAAAGAAGAAGATGAATGCCAGGATTTTGAGATTTGAGAATGAAATACTTTCTTACTTAGTCGCTCCTCTACTACCCTGGGGTGTAGTGGTTTACCAGAAAGATTATTATGTCCGCAGCCTTCCTCTTTGCCTTGTCTCTTATAGACTGTCAAATAGACTGTCTTATATTGTCATCCTATCAGACTTTGGATCGACCTGGAGGTCTGGATTCTTAACTCTTTGCTTCCCATGACTGCCATGGTAGCAGATCTTCTTTCATTCTGCAGACATGGCCAAACCACTGAAGTTGAGATTGCACCACTCAAATCTGCAAGGGCTAGGTTTCGAGATTGTGCCGTATTGTCTGATTGGACAAGGTTATACAGAGTTGTAATAGGGGTGTCAAAGTTAATGGTATGAAAGTTAATGCCATCAAATTTGCTGATGGCCAAGTGATAGTAGGAGGATCAGTAGCAATGTTGCAAATGCTGCTTAAAAAAATTAATAGCACAGCCAAAGAGTTTGCCATGAAAATAAACAGATCAAAGACTTTGTCCAAGCAACAATAGACAAATAAATATAATCAACAAAAGAGAAATAATTTAACACGTACAGAAGTTTATATATTCGGAGCAAACTGTAACAGAAGATGCCCTGCAATGAGACATAAAATATGAAAAGTTTTGCAATGACAAAATAGGGCTTCAGAGAAAAACAGAAATTGTTAACCTCAAAGAATGTCTGGATAGAACTGAGGAAAAAAATAATAGCCACTTACATTTGGCCAATTGTACTGTATGGGGCTGAAACATGGACTTTGGCAAAGAAGGAGGAAAAAAGCTTGGAAGCTTTTAAAATGTGGTGCTACCTTAGAATGAAAAAGGAAGTTGCACAGAAAGATTATCTAATGACAATGTACTCACTGAAGTGGGTGCACAAAGACAAATATTACATTTGATTCAAAAATGTCTTCTACAGAAGATGCTAGAGGGCAAGAATTAAGGGAAGAGAGAACCAAGACTCACCTTTACATCTGAGGCATGCAGGGACATTAAAGTACAAACTTATGCTGAAATGAAGAGAACTGCAGAGGATAGAGTCAAATAGAGAGACATACTCAGACACCATTACAACCAGTTTCAGGACTGATCAAACCAGATAATGATGTCTGATTGTGGATCTTATCTATTCTTGTTGCTTGATGGAGCTGACTTTTCTTGGTTGTGGTCATTGCCCATCATTCATATCGGCAAGTTAAAACTGATACATACAGCCATCTTAATTTTCTTACATATTTCTCTTTTAACTGTTCATATGACATACATTATGTTACTTGAGTCTACTATAGCTAGAGATCTACCATGCAGTTAAATACTTTCTTTCCAAGATTTTGATGTCAATGAGCTCTGTGATTCAGAGCCATGGGATGATATTACCATTTTCTTTTATTTCTTATCTTTGTGGTATTGTCTTACATAAGATACATCCAATACTTGCAGTCTCTGCCTATGTGGATCTATTGATCTAGTACTGGAGTGTATGAACTCAAAGGTCAACAACACCCTACAAAGAATGGTGTAGATGGCCAATAAGCAGTAAATTTTAAGGTTCTGGAAACACATAATGCACAGCAAATTTCTGCAGAAACCACTATTGAAGAAGCACTTGATTGGCAATTGTGCAGGTGATTTTCTGCAAAATGACTGACTTTTAGTTAGCTCATTTGAGGAGCAAGTAAAATGAAACCAATGCCAGTGGTCTTAAAGAATGAATAATCACTAGTGCTAAATAATATGTCTGTACAAGCAATTGATATTTCAAAACATGGGTAATATATTTGTTAGTGGACTGTACTTCAGATGGGTCAACCATTTACATCTTAGTTGCACTACAACTTTAAGCACACACCAAAAAGAAGTGAAGATGTTCTGCATTAAGCTCTTGTTTCAACATGGTAGGCAAGGCAAAAAAAGCTGTACTTAGTTTAAACAACATTTGGCTATCCTGCATCATGCCTGATTGAATACCAGAATTACAGATAGCCATAATAATAGTCATTAGCGAACCGATTCCTCGACAAGGCAGTTAATCTTGTCAAGTCATGTTGACAATTGGATTGTTCATGCCCCCTGAAGTCTCCCGTGTGTGATCACGCTGCACTGTAGGTGTCTGAGTGGGCTGTTGGTTCTCTTTACTGATCAGCAAACCAGGCTTAAGAAGGGCCATAGGTTTCACAATTTTTGTCCGGCTGTTGCACCTCTCTCTCTACCCTTTGTTTACTTGTAGAATTTCTGCCCCTTGATTAAGTGGATTAGTGAAGAAGGTGGTATATGGCATTCTGCGTATCTCGACGAAAACGGGCTGTGTAAATAAAATTTATCATAACATTGTTGGCTAGGTGAGCATAGTTGGCGAGGTCACATTGGCCTACATAATTCAATAACATTAAACCTGCGGGAACACACAATGTAGGGTGTTGGGTTGGATTAAATCTAGTGTTCGAAAGAACTAGCACACCACATAGTGAGCAAGGTGATGAATTCCAATGCATGAATCCCTTTCTAATATGGTCATTGAGTGATGTTATGACATAAAATACAATGCGAACCCACTCAAGAGATGAAAGCAGTACGAAGGAACAGTTCTAATATGTTGACTTCAATGTCTGCACACTCACCTGTTTTTGATAGTAGGAATATAGATGCAGAAAGGAAACATTGGACTGTACTTACTTTGGAGTAGTTCGGTTGAGTCTATCAGTATATCCAAGTATGCATCAAACCATGCTAAATACCATTTAAAGTCATGCCATGAACTATCCGATGCTAAAGTTTGGTCCAGGTTTTCCAAAATTTTAGTGGACAAATTAGCAAACCTGAAAACAAAAGAGTTTGCTTTTTTTGGCAAAACAATTTATTTTAATGAAGTATAGAGAAAATATCTACAAAGGGATTCTGAGATTTGTAAAAAGTTGCAACAATGCACAAGTTACTAAGAGATGTATTTAAAAAAATTAAATAAACATATAAGGAATCCATCTTAAAGTCATCTAGCATTAGCAAAATATAGATTAATAATTCTACTTTTGTGTGGAGCATTCCAAATGAAATGAAGTTTAAAACAAATCACAAAAAGTATAAGATCTCACCTATTCATGTCTGTTGTCATGATGCTTTGTAATGTTTGTAGAAGAATGTCAAAGCCCACTTCCATTTCTGTTAAATTCATGCTGTTTACAAATGTTATGTAGCCCTGGACAAAACTCAAATTGGCAATATGGTCAGAGTTTAAAGTGTAAATAATTCCTTCTGTGTAGTTCATCATGTCATCCCAGTCTCCTTCAATATCATAGGCAGCTTTTGAGTCAGTGTTGAACAGCTCAATAATCTACAAATTAACAAATACAATAGTAGAAAATAATCTCTTTATGTAAATGTACAAGTGTAAGATATGTGTTGTATTATGATACAAAAACATACATCTTATTCTTAGACAGACGCTAAATGTTTACTTTATTGCCTTTATTTTATAGTTGACCTCTTTGGAGAAAGCTTGTGTAAAAGTAGTTACTTTCAGTATTTTGCAACTATATCTATGATAGGATAATTTTTATCTTCATAATTTTCTCTCATAAGCTTTGCCGTCTGTGTCATGTTTCTCAAGTCAAATTACAATTTACCCACAATTTGGTTGGGGAGTGCCATGTTGTCATTCTGTTCCTCTCGTGGGGCCAGCAGACCTGGAGAACAGGTTCCATTATTTGTTTGCTCCCTCCCACACGGACACATGTATGTGTCCAATTTTTATTTGTTGAACTGATTATTTTTAAATCTTCAGTGATCTGTTCACAGTCTGAATTGTCCCTTTATTTCTTCTTGACTAGGAGTACTATGCTTCTGCTATTTGAGAATCATGGGTGTTCTCTGTGCCATTTGTCTTTCAAGTTAATTTTTATCATTGTCTTTACCTCTTCATACATAGCCCTGTCTTCAGTTTATGTTTTGCTTCCTCCCTCTTTGGCTAGTCTATCTGCCTACTCATTTCTATGTATCCACTGAATTTTCATTCTATTGAAACTGTAGCTGGTATTTATTAGTGCCTTGGACAGTGTCTTTTTCATCATTTTTATGGAGTCTGAGGGTCATTATAATTATTAAGGAATAAGTAAAGAAAATTTTAATATTTCAGGATTGGTCCTTGTTTTTTCATAATAGGATAATATAACAATCGTTAACTTGTGCAAAAAATATTTCTACTGCCCTAACACTATATACAATTGTAGGAAAGCAGTTAACGTTCCCTGACTATCCTCAGAGATTTGCTTTAAGTTATGCTATGCTTCTATATTGACATATGAACTCAGCAATTTGCTAGACAAACACATAAAACATACAAGAGAACATATGAATGAAGTAGTTACCTGAACAACTGTATCCTCTATATCTTTGGCTACTTTCTTTATATCATTTATAGCTATGGTCCAGTCAGTGTTACATATCAAGTTATTCAGCTCAGTCATTGGTACATGTGCAGACATGTTCATTTTCTGGATATAATTGTCAGTGCAAAAGATGTTAAGAGGGTCCAGTGATGAAGCCAATAAGAACAGCTGAAAATTAACGCAAATAATTACATTTTCATGAGAATGTTATCTGAATGACAAAATAAAAATGTTACTTTGATCGACAAAGCTGGCAGCAGGATGTAACATCACAATGTTTATTAATGTAAAAAGTACTTTTGCTACAAGGGAACACTAATAAAAAAAGTATAGATGAAAATATGGAATTAATTCTAAATAAATACAGATAAATTATGCTGAAAGCAGGATTAAGCTATGATAAATAAATTATGCTATACAGAAACATGCAATATTTATGTTGATTTTAGTAATAGAACTGGTGGTAGAAACAAATACAAATAACTTTACTTACAGAATCCATATCTTGATGCCACATATATGAAATTCCCTTCACTATATCAGACATGTAATTTGTAGACAGTCTGATAGTCTTTATGAAGACTGAGTTGCTAGAAAATAACACTGAAATTATACAAATAAAACAAGTTTGAGATATTGAAGCTTGCCGAACCTGTTAACTACTGAACTCAAAAACATGCCCTGGATGAGAGGAAATGTGAGAGAAAATTGTATTATTTTTTTAAAAAATGAGGTGAATGTCATTTGATTAACTCTTAACAAATTGTCATGAATGATATATCAATTTTGAAGAAAAATGAAAGTAGCACTATAGCAAGCTAAACATGTGGTATTTGTATATGCTATGGGAGAAAACAATATAATGTGATTTACTGACTCAGTTATGAACAGGGTCACCAATGAGTAGGTGTTGTTATGGATACAGTTGCACAAATGAGGCCAGACAGTAGCTTGTGGTCATCACTGTACCTAGGGTGTAAGTGGCTATGTCATCGTATCACATTCATAATGCAGGTGGGACGTTGGGGTCCGGACCCTACTGAGATTGCTATGGGGGCGACCGAATACTTGGCAGTATAACCAGGAGTGGAGCAATTTTAGGCCCCACTAAGGTGACAGTGCAATACCCACCAAAGAGTGGACCACACTCCGACTGTCACCAACCCAAACCCCAATCATGAGTTAAATTATCTACAACTTGTCCTCTGCTTGTTTACTAACCTTCTCTTTATCTAATTAACAAAGATCCTACAGCAAATAGGATGTTAGTGCATCAATGGATGCAGGAGGAAACCACAGGAAATCCGGGTAGATACGAGTTGTGAGCCTGAAAAGCAAACTTATCTAGGAGAAGGAGAATTCTGAATTCAAACTGCCTGCTGCCTTGTAGATGAGATATTGTATTACTGAAGGCTACTGACGGAAGGCAATAGGAAACCACAGCAACATGGCTATCCCAAGTTTCATCATGAATCGACACTACCAAAATATAATCACAAATGGCATTAAGGGGAAACAAAACATCCCACTGCATCCAGGAGGGAATGTCATGAGCAGCAGGTGACACCTGATCATCAGCAAGTTGTTGCAAGCATTTTGAAAATAAAGACCAGAAACATGATAAACATTGGTAGCTGGAACGCACATTCACTGATGCAAGTGGGGAAACTTGAAAACTCAAGAAAGAAATGTCAAGAATTAATATAAATGTGATGGGGTTGAGCAAGATGAAATGGACTGACACAGGAGAGATAATTTATTCCAGAGAGAACACACACAACAACGTAGTCGCAATAAGTATGGATGGAGAGAGATCAATGGCATTGACAGGTTTTTGGGCAATATCAGACCGAATTCTATTGGTTAAGTTGAGTTGCTTTATATCAACTTCATACAAATATATGTGACAACAACAAAGGGAAACGAAGAAGTTCATGAATTTTATGGAGAACTTCACATGGCCATGTCTCAGTGCAAAACCATGAAATGTTATGAGGAATTTCAACGCAAAATTAGGAGGTTAAAAGGAGGAAGACGTTACTGGAGGACTTGGACTGGGAGAAAGGAACGAGAAGGAATAGACTGGAAGAATGGGCCAGAATACATGAAATGATCATAGGAAACATATAGTTCCCAACAGCACCCTAGACGCCTATGGACATGGAAAAGTCCTGGAGACAGTGTGCACAATCAAATTGATTACATATTGATACCCAGAAGATTTAGGAACGGGCTTGTTTCGGCAAAAACAAGGCCTTGGGCGGACTGTGATAGCGATCACGTGCCAATAACAGCCAAATTATGAGTGAAGTTGAAGAACATAAGGAGGGTGGCGACACAAAATATGAAGCTAGAAATAGCCCTGCTTAAGTCAGAGACGGAAATGAGAGAGAAATATAACGTTGCAATACAGAATAAGTGCAGTGCAGCAGAAAAAATACAGAACATTGAGGAACAATGGGAATTGCTATAGGAGTCAATACTTAACTTAACTTAGCATAACGTCGTTATACTGGTTTAGAAGACTCTGCAGGGTCTGTATACAACCAGTTTCATTTACATTACATTGCACTAAAAGCTATGGGCATCCAATCTATTCTTAAATACATTAATTGTCCTTGCCTCCCACTACTTCCTGTGGCAATGCATTCAAAGCATTCAGTACTCTCTGACTAAAAAAATATTTCCTAATATCTAATATGGACCTTTCTTTAGTTAATTTGTAGCTATGCCCTCTTGTTCTTGTAGGCGGTTGTATTTTTAAAAACTTGTTATAGTCTAATTTACCCTTTCCTTTGATTATCTTATAAACCTGTATTGTCACCTCAAATTTTTCTTTTTTCTAGATACTGTAGGCTGATTTTCTGAGTCTTTCCTCATAACTCGAATTCTGGAATCCCACTATCAACTTTTTCGCTCTTTTTTGTATCCTTTCCAGCATGTTTATATCCCCTCTATGATAAGGACTCCACACCTGGACACAGTACTTCAATCTAGGCTTTATACAGTTTGACTATCACTTCCTTGCTATGTTTAATATTTCTTTTGATCATACCTAACATTGCATTTGCCTTTTTCACTGCTCCCTGGACTTGCTCACTCACCTTACCTGTATGACTCACTCACCTTACCTGTATGATTTATTATAACCCCTAGGTCCTTTTCCTTTTCTATCCATCTAATATTGTTTTCACCCATTCTGTAATTATGTTCCATATTGAATCTACCCATGTGGATGACTACATTTATCTACATTTGTCAGCTTGCAGACCATTCTAAAATTTTATCTAAATCCAACCTCAATATATGCTTCCAGTTGTTCAAGATGGTGGTTGGTTTGAATTGACAGTAAAGAGATCTATTAGTATTAGTGTTGATAATTAATTTGTGCAATAATAACATAGTTGTGATTGTAGTTTACTGTAGCATACGTATTTTCAAATATAGTGGCCGTGTTATAACAGATAGTTAGTGACTTGACAGAATTAAATAGCGTGGAACAGTGAGTGGTAGTAACACTCAAGTAACACTAGGCCTAGTCGTTAGCGATACGTTGTAGAAAGGTAAATACCAGCGACATTTTTTTAATTTTTTTTAATGGTGAGAGAGGTTGGCTGACATTTGTTTTAACAACAAAACATGTTCGAAGGAATGGATATTGGGGGAGCAAAAATAGAGGATATACAGGGGAGAATAAAGAGGATAGATGACAAAGAAAACAGTCATGTTGTTGTATTGGCAGGAACTAATAATGTAAAGAGAGATGGTACAGAAATAATTATGGATAAATATAAAAGTCTTATGGGAACACTTAAGGAAAAAAAGTTTAGAAAGGTCACAATGATGGGCATTTTAGATAAGAGCAGATGGGTCAGACTATCTAGATAGCAAAATAGGTATCAACCTTAGGTTACAGGTGATGTGCGCAGACATGGGAATGAAATTTATTGATGTGAAAGTAGACAAAAGTAAAATGTTAGATAGGGGAGGTTTCGCACCTCATCGCCGTATGGGGTGAATATCGAGCAGCTACCCGCCCGCTTTGATCGGCGGACGGTAGACACCTATTTCTGCGGCTCGACCTGGTGGGAAACTCAGAAGACTGACTGACCATCCAATACACCAGAGACTAAACAATCTCGGAAATGGGAAACTAAAGCGGAGAAACTTTGCAGAAATAGCCAAAGCAAAGATGCATGAAGACCCCATGAATGCACTAACAACACCAAAGCCCATCCCTACTGTACGAAAACCTACCTGGAGGCAGCATATATTTCCAGAGGTGGTAGAAAATATACCAGGTATTGGAAACAAAAACTGCCAGACTGAAAATAAAAGAAGAGATACTACCCTGAGCTACATAACGGAAAATTACCCAAGCATGGACTGGACCCATGCATACACCGACGGTTCTGTAACAAACACAACACAGAACGGAGGGGCAGGAGCATCTCTGAACCTACCAAATGGCAGAAAAATAACACTGTCATTCGCTACTGGAAAATACACAAGCAATTTCAGAGCGAAGGCAGAGGCACTGAGGGCGGCAGTGGAAGAAATGGTGACAGGTAAAAGGAATGAAAGCTATATAGTCCTGCTTAGATGATGCCTTGGCCGTAGTCACAGCACTAAAAAGCCAGAAAAATACTGAACTTAATTATTTAAGAGCAGTACTCTGTCAACTATGCCAGCAGTCCGCACCAAAAAGGGTAGTGGTGCAGTGGGTTCCATCCCACTGCAACATTCAAGGCAATGAGGAGGCAGACAGACTGGCAAAAGAAGGTGCAAGACTACTACAACCAGATACTAGTATGACCTATGAAGAGTCAAAACGGCTTATTAGAGCTAGATACATGACCAAATGGGAAACCGAACATACTGAATACACAAAAAACGATGCCTATTACCAGTTGAACGAAAGAGAGCAGGTCGTGGTCTTCAGACTTCGCACTGGCCACAATAGACTATGGCAGTGTCGACAGCCTCAGGATGACCGCTGCTTTTTTCGAAAAAATAAAGGTTGATGTCTGACTGCGTACGAAGAAGATGAAGAAGATAGCGGAGGTTTACATCTAAATGAGATAGGACAGCATGTTGTAGCAAAGTATATGTTTAATCATTGTGTTAGAAATTTAAACTAGTAAGGCCTATGAAGTATGAGACTAAAGATAGGCCTACAATAGGGTGCTATAGAGGATGTAGTCAAAGGGAAGAGTTGGTGTCAGGGAAGTGTGAAATAAGTAGTGGAAAAGCAAACACTAAAATGATAAAGCAGAAGCAAAAAGAGAAAAACCAACAACATTACAAACTAAAATGTTTTTATGCAAATGTGAGAAGCATAGTAAATAAAAGAGAAGAATTGGAACTATGTAGAAGAAGAAAAACCAGATATAATAGGATTAACAGAATCATGGACATATGACCTAGATTGGAGTACTGTGTACAGGTGTGGAGTCCTTATCATAGAGGGGACATAAACATGCTAGAAAGAATACAAAAAAAAGCGACAAAGATGATAGTGGGATTCCAGAATTACAGTTATGAGGAACGACTCAGAAAAACCGGCCTACAGTGTCTCGAAGAGAGAAGAATTCGTGGTGACTTAATACAGGTGTATAAGATGATCAGAGGAATCGATAAATTAGACTATAACAAGTTTTTTAAAATACAGCCACCTACAATAACACGAGGGCATAACTACAAGCTGACTAAAGAGAGGTCCAGGTTAGATATTAGGAAATATTTTTTTAGTCAGAGAGTGGTGTCTGCTTGGAATGCATTGCCAGGGGAGGTAGTGGAGGCAGGGACAGTTAATGCATTTAAGAATAAACTGGATGTGCATAGCTTTTAGAGCAAGGTGATGTAAATGTAACTGGTTGTATACAGACTCTGCAGGGTCTTCTAAACCAGTATAAAAACGTTAAGTTAAGACTGACAGTACAAGCTTCTTCTCTTATGTTAGAAATAAACAAAGAACGAAAGACAAAGTAGGCCCTCTCATAGACAGTACAGGGAAAATAATAATTGAGAATAGGGAGGCAGCTAATCTACTCAATCAGTACTTTGGCACAGTCTATACAAAAGAGGACTGCTCCAAGATCCCAGAGCCTATAGATATTTTTCAAAGAGACATAGATACAGTGGGATTAAGATCAATCTGTATTACAGAGGAAATGGTTTTTTAAAAATTGGAGGGGTTGAAAGTGAATAAATGTCCAGGTCAAGATGGTATTCATCCAAAATTGCTGTTTGAAATTAGAGACCAACTAGCAAAACCATTGGATATATTATGTTCTCAATCACTTACAAAAGGGATTGTTCCACGGGATTGGAAAGATGCAGGAGTGATCCCCTTATTCAAAAAAGGCAAAAAAATCAGATCCAGCGAATTATAGACCAGTAAGTTTAACGAGCATAGTCTGTAAATTTTTAGAATCAATAATCAAAGAAAACATTGTAATGCATTTAGACAAATTTAATCTAATTAGAAATAGTCAGCATGGGTTTACTAGAGGGAGATCATGCTTAACAAATCTATTAGAATTCATGGAGGAGGTTACTAAAATCATAGATAAAGGGGAGCCAGTGGACGTTATTTATCTAGACTTTGCAAAGGCCTTTGATAGAGTACCTCATCAAAGATTATTTCGAAAGTTAAAATCACATGGAATAGGTGGGAAAGTTGCCAAATGGATTGAAAATTGGTTAACGGGAAGAAGGCAGACGGTGGGCATAAATAAGGAGTACTCTGAGTGGTGTGAAGTGAAAAGTGGTGTGCCACAGGGCTTGGTTTTGGGACCAATTTTGTTCTTGATATATATAAATGATTTGGACATTGATATGGGATCCATGATTGCAAAATTTGCTGATGACACAAAACTATAAACAGTTCATCTTGAGAGACATACAGACAATGCCAGGAATATTAACTGATGTACAGAACATAAATAATCTATGATATTCTGATGACATTGTATTGATAGCTCAGAATGAAACCGGCTTGCAGGAAATGGTAGTTCAGCCAAGTGAAAACAAAGGCCTCAGCTTAAATAAAAAGAAATCTGAAGTGATAGTAGTGACAAAGAAACTGGACTCTCCAAAATGCTGTGTCAAAGCGAATGGGACCAAATTAAGACAAGTTAACATGTTTAAATACCTGGGCACATACATAACATCAGATGAAGATGCAATTACGAAATAAAATCCAGAATAGACCAAGCAAAATCCATCTCCCAGACCATGAAAGGAATATTGTGCAACAAACCTTGATGCTGGAACTGAGAAAGAGAGTCCTTGGATGCTACATGTAACCAGTACTGACATATGGCAGTAAATCATGGACAATAAGCAAGCAAGCGCTTAGATATTTTGTAAGTTACAGAGATGTAGTTTTACAAAAGAATTCTGCGGATCCCATGAACTGTAAAGAAGACTAATGTTTCAGTACTCGAGGAGGCACAAACACAAAGACAACTTATTGCAAGGATCAGAACATGGCAGTCCATCCTTTTTTGGGCATGTTATGAGAAGAGGCAGCTTGGAGCATGTCGTGACAACGGGAAAGATACCAGGAAAGAAAGACAGAGGAAGGCCGAGAGAGAAGATGCTGGACAGCCTGAGAGAATGGCATGGGCGACAATCAACATCAGAGTTGGTAAACGACACACGTGAAAGAAATGGATGGAGCTCCATGATCACCAACGCCAACCGATAGTGCACCTGTTGTTGGTGATGATTTACTGACAAAGACATATTTTTAAATTGTCAACTTGTTGCCTTATTATTGTACCAAAGTCTATCAATTTGATGGAGCTCTGTGGCAGACGGTAAAGGGATCTGCTCTATTCTATTGCACTCTACATTCACTCTTAAATAAGTTCAAGAAACACTAAATATAAACACAATACAACAGATTATTTATTCCATTAACACTGCCAACTATAAACTCTCTAACAACTTAAATTCTTTCTCTCACAAGCTTATCTAAAACACTCCTACCGCTGAACCTAACTTATCGAAACTGTTATTGCCCGGTTCTTTCTCCTCTCCTAATCTGATGCGATCAAACTTAGTTGCGGATTGCCGCTGATGGTAAAGCTCGTATGTTCTGAACCAAAGTATGACGTCCGTCGTCCTGTTCCTCTTTGTCGGCGGTAGATCAAAATGGTCTCAACGTAGTCAGGATAGACCGCATGAAATTTGATCCATGGGATGACTGTAACACTGCCTCTAGCTGCAACTGACGACTTACATTAATGTGATGTCGACGTGATCAGTGGGACTGTGTCAATATGATGAATGGGATGACTGAAAGACTGTCTCTAGCTGCTACTGACGACTTACATTCATGTGATGTCGACGTGATCAGTGGGACTGTGTCAATATGATGAATGGGATGACTGAAAGACTGTCTCTAGCTGCTACTGACGACTTACATTCATGTGATGTCGACGTGATCAGTGGGACTGTGTCAATATGATGAATGGGATGACTGAAAGACTGTCTCTAGCTGCTACTGACGACTTGTAATTACGACCAATACATAATATGCTTGCTGGATGTCTATTTCAACTGCCTCTCTCCATCGCCTAAATCTCAACTCAAATCTACCTCAACTGCATATCTTCGTCGCCTGCCCTCCATTGAGCACCTCTTTCCAAAGTACCTCTGTCTCTGAAGTGAAATGTTTTCTCTCTGTCTCTGAAGTGAAATGTTCTCTCTCTGTCTCTGAAGTGGTGTTCTCTCTTTGTGGTTCTCAACTCAAATCTGCCTCACTCTGTCGCCTGCTCTCAATTGAGCGTCTCTTTCGATTCCCAGATCACATGATTTCCAAAATGGGCCGCGTTTTTGTTCGTCTGCTTGCCATTAGCCCTCATCCTGTTTGAGTGATTTCCAGACGACACAGGTTACAAGTTACAAGTCTACGGCTACTATCTTTCCAGGTGTAGACACATGGCCTGTAACTTACGTCAGGTTATCAATGTTTACCAAAACTCCCACCTGCGCGGTTTGAGACATAGCATACGTTTTGGTTACTCAAATTCTGGTGGGACTGAGTTTCAGCTGCACTGACTCAAATCCCACGAAGAAGAAAGAAAAAAGATGGTTATCTAAGCTCTTCCTATCTTCCTCCCAACTGTTACATGTTAAAACATGTCTAAGCTCCTACCTATATATTGTCTCTACAGCTAAGATCTTTTACATTATCATGTTTTAAAAACATTTATTGCACCCAACAGAAAAACAGCATTTGCCTTACCGGGGATTCGATTCGCTGCCTTCCTTGTTAGCAGGCAGACATCGAAACTATTAGGCCAATTCAGATATCAAACTATATCAATATTGCTAGCGAGTCTCTTTTTGGTAGCTATATAAAACCGTATAATGCATGTCAATTGTGTGGTTCTTCAAGTGAGATAATATCAATTGATGAATAGTGCAGATTGATTTGAAAAAGAAAAAGCTTTAGAAAGGATATGAAAAATTGAATTTTTTTTTTAAATCAATTAAATCAGTAAAGTAGCAATGATGAAATAGAAATAGGTTGATAAAAGGACAGACAAGACATGGGATAATATACAAAACATATCAATAATGTTTACCTGTGAAATCATGTATAATGTCATATGCCATTTTGGACAAGCGGCTCAACATATGAACATAGGGTGCTAATTCAGCAGACACAGGCAGCCCATGTAGCGCTTGACCTAGACCTCTGTACAAGTCTAGTAGGCTTTATCAGACCAAAGAAATAACACATTGTTATTACATCGAACACTGACAACAGACTGATAATGAGAAGGAGCTGATGAGGTCAAATGGTTTAATTACAAGTGTTCTGACCAAGGGACACCAGTTCAAAACCTGGCTAAACCATAGTTTTTATCCTTTCAAATAAAAATCATTCTGCTGCTATCCTTCATGAAATTTCACTATTTATTGTGTGGGATTTTGCCATTTTTTATCTAGGTAAATGTCCAGATTCACATTTTTAACAGGATAATTTCCTATTTGTAATTCCCATTGTGAACAAAAGGTGTTCAGCATGTACTGAATTTGAAGGCCAACTGCCTCACTTGCTTCGTTGAGCTAATTTTGACATTGCTCAGCTTCTCTGAGGCTGTGACTGAAGATGACTATGACTATGTCATCAGCAAACCTTAGGTGGGTGAGCATTTCTCCATCTATGTTGATTCTTTTATCTTCGCAATTTATTTTTCTAAAGACTTCCTCGTGGAAAGCCGTGAAAAGTTTATAGGAGATTGTATCACTCTGTCAATAGCTGCATTGTACTGGTATATTGATTGGCTGCTAAAATAGGGTTGCAGCCCACATCTATCTCTTCTATTAGCTGAGCTTACTTTTCATTAATATCTTGATTTCACAGGGAATTAAGCTCTGCAGTTATTACAATGCTGTTGAAGGCTTTTTCATTGTCCACAAACACAAGTAATATGTACTTCCTGTACTATTTCCATTAAGTGGTTTTTTTTTGTGTGGAAGTGGTAAGTGGTTGAGTAGCCTTTCTTGAAATCTGTCTACTTTCGTGGTTGATTCTTATCAAGTTGCTTCTCTAGTCTGTTTTCACAATAACTTTTATGAAAAGCTTGTACATGGATTAAAGCAAACAGTAGTTTAACAGTTTTTTGTAACCCTTTCTGTGAATCAAAATGTTTTGGTTAGATATTTGACCTTCACTAAAGCATTTGTTGAATAGTTGAGCCAGCTGTTGTGCTAGTTATTACTCTCCTGCATGAATTACTTCAGTAGTGATTTCATCCAGTCCTAAAGGCTTTTCTAGATTTTAATGTGTTAGATTGCATGCAATATCTTCTCCGCTTTTATCTTCGGTATCAGCACATATTCCTTATAGTGTGGCTTTTTGCTATAACTACAGCCTTTGATGCGAAATTGTTATAATTAAGTTTATTATACTCTTCCTCTGTTTCCGTTCTATCATGGTGGTATCATCGATTCATGTACAAAAAAAATTCTTTTGGTGGCATGTACAACCACTCGTGCATCACCTACTGGACCTCTTCATTGGACCTATAAGTCTTTCTCCCCAATACCTCTTTTTTGTCGTCCAAAGACATGGAAATCACTTAGGGCTATGTCTGGGTAGTACAGCGGATGTGGTAGACACTGAAAGTAGAGGTCCTCACTGCCCATTCAGTATGGGGTAGAGCATTGTTATGTTGCAAAAGGACACCTTAACTCAGAAGTTTGGATTTGATTGAGGGTCGAAGATGATTCCTGACAAGATCTGTATATGTGACACTGGTGACAGTGTTCCCCCTGGGCATGTAGTGCCCAAATAACGTCTTGTTCATCCCAAAAGAGTCAGCATAACCTTTTCTGCAGATTGCTGCATGTGAAACTTCTTTGGTTTAGGTGAGGAGTGATGATACCATTCCTTGTTCGCTCTCTTCGTTTTAGACTTGCGCGCTTGAACAGCTTAACAAAATCTGGTAAGATAAACAGTTAGTCCTATTCACGAAAAACAGATTAATGCGTACATTGGTCCTGCCAATATTCCTCTAGGCTGGTGAGACATGGACAATTACAGCTGACCTGCAGCGGAGGATACAAGCCTTCTAAACGTCATGTATAAAGACTGAGTTACAAATGAGTAAATACGAGAAAGAATTACAGCAGTAATAGGGCCTTTTGAAGACCTCTTTGCAACTGTCAAAAGAAGGAAACTTGCCTGGTACAGGTACATTTCGAGATCAAATGGTCTTGCAAATATGATCCTGCACAGAAAGGTGCAAGTCAGATGACGAAGAGGTCTTCCTAAAAAGAGGTGGTAGGACAACATAAAAGAATGGACCATTCTCCAACCAGAGGAGGCACAGGCAGCGGTCACTGTCAGAGGGATGGCATGGGGTTGTGGGGATGATTTCATGTGTGTCCCATTGACTTCACAAACTACAGAATAACCTGATCTGACCCTGGTTAAGGTTTTCATGTAAAGTCTCTCGTCTGTGTGTGTGTGTATATATATATATATGGCAGTACAGAAGTGTGTAAGGGATAGTACCTCACAGTGAGAGGCAGCCACATCCTTGATGGCCAGGATACTATTTGGTTCCCCCACATCTGTCTAGCTCACGAATGGCTCCTAGAGTCTGTCCCTGTTCAGAAAGCAATGGCAAACTACTGCATGTAAGATGCCAAGAAACCTATGCAGAATCATGGTCATGTATGAAGATAGCCCAAAGCCCTCAGTTACAATTCTACCAAAAGATGAGAAAGAACCTTAACCAACATTGGAAGACGTATGCTCCGCAATCAAAAAGTGAAAAAGGGAAAGTCCCCAGGATGTGATGATATCCAAGCAGAGCTAATATAAGCAGGAGGGGAGGCCAGTGCTCAAGTTTATCACAAGCTGTGTAAACACATATGGCAAAGCGCAAAGCAATCTAAAGCTGTGCACAAACTACCAAATTATTGCGCTAATCAGCCATGTTAGCAAGATACTTTTGCGGATCCTATTAAGAAGCATGGAGAAAATGTTTGAATCTGAAATTCACGAAGTCCAAGCAGGATTTAGGAAAGACACAGAGACCAGAGATCACATATTCAATATGAGGAATATCTATGAAAAATGTAGAGATTTTAATGAAGACCTGGTCACGTATTTCATTGATTACACCAAGATCTTCGATACGGTAAAACATCAAAATCTGTGGAACATCATGAAGGAAATGGGGTTTCCTGTGCATATTTTCCATCTCATTGAAACATTATACCAGAGCTGCCAAGACCCTTCTAAACCTCCACGCGGTGATCCTGGATAACAGGCTGCAACAGAGCAGACTGGGTAAGTAGAAGGGATCGAAGAGGTAGGGCAACCCGGTACCAAAAAATGCTTGCTGAAGTCGGATACCGAAAGGTATCGCAGTCAAGCTATAAACAACAACACAACGCATTCCGTTCTCTGGACATTCCGCTACTTGCATAGCTTTTTTCAGGGCATGGTAGCGGGAGATTGAGAGTGAACAAAGAAGAAGAAGAAGAAACATTATGCCAAGATCAACAAGCTACTGTCCGAGTATCTGGGCAAACATCAGACTGATTCGCAGTACAACAGTGAGTAAGATAGGGATGTATCCTCTCATCTTATCTAAACAACATATATGCAGAATGTATGAGAAATATTAGAGAAGATGAATGGTTCTCAGGTCCACAGAATGGGTCAGAAAGCAAACACCTACCCATGCAGACCAAAGAGAGGCAATCTGACCTAGGGGAGTGACCATGCTGTGGTGGGCCAGCGAAAATCTGAAACACACAGTCTCCTTCATGAACCTCACCGGACTAGAAGCATAGCATCAGTTAATCGATGAAGAAGAAGAAGAGAAGATGAGAACTTTGAAAGTATTGATACATCTACAATTGGTGGTTACAAGATTCCAGAGTTACAATACACAGACAAAACAGTGATACTATCAAGAAGTGCATTCAAAAAGTAATGCACCACATCGTTTTTCTCAGGAGCTGTTTACTCAAAAAGCAGGATTTTTCTACACAATATACATGGAAATGTCATGTAAACATTTGTATTATTCAACATCATCCCCATCAACTTGTACAGTTTTATGCTAGTGCGAAACAAGTGCATGTATTCCTAGCGTGTATCAAATTTTGTCTTGATCATGTAGCCATTTATTGGCTGCATGAATCTCTTCTTCATCATTTTAAAACCTTGTCCCATGGAATGCATCTTTGAGGAGATGAAACAGATGAAAAACAGACCGTGGCAAATCAGGAATATTGGGTGGATGAGGTAGTACAGTCCAACCCAATTTGGTGTTTGTTCCCAGATTTGTGTGAGGGCGTGCATTGTCGTGAAGGAGAAGCAGGTCTGCCTGATTCTTGTGCGGCTGAACTCTGCGGAAACGTTGATTGAGTTTTTTAAATGTCTTAATGTAAGCTTGTAAATTAATTGTCTCTCCTATTGGCATCACATCCACAGGAGGAACACTTTCAATGTCCCAAAAGACAGTGTACATGACCTTTCCAGCTGAAGGTCTTGAATTTTTTGCTTCATTATGATTGTGGGTGATGCCACTCCATGAACTGTCTTTTTGTCTCAGGTTCAAAATGATGTGCCCAGGTTTCGTCAGCTGTAACGATATTAGCCAAAAAGTTCTCTCCATCAGCATTGAAATGCTCCAACAATTCAGAAGACATTGTTTTCCTTTACAATCAGTGGTTATTTGTGAGACTTCGAGGAACCCATCTTGCGCAAACCTTAGAAAATCCTAGAGTTTTTATAACTGCATTTGCACTACCAATGCTGATTGACAGCTGTAAGGCCAGTTGTTGAGTAGTGATTCACCTATCAGTAATAATAATGCCCTCAGCACCTTTCAACATTTCTGCGTTGGTGACTGTGACAGGGAGTCCACCGCGCCGCTGATCAAGCAGCTCCGTATCTATTTTTCCTGATTCTCTGAATCCAGGAACTAACTGCACTCCTGTCGACTACACAAATTTTGTACACATCACATAGACGCTTGTGAATGTTCACAACCATTTCCTTCTCTGCAACAAGAAATTTTATCACAATTTGCTGCTTTTAATACAAGTTGCTAACATGCTCCATTTCAACGGTTTAGTGCAGTCAGATTATTTGCGGTGCAATTTTGTACACACAATTTACACATGCCATATTTGAAGTATACAAAATTTCATGCTTCTATTTCCATTATTAGCTGAGAAAAATGATGTGGTGCATTACTTTCTGAATGTCCTTTGTATATTCTGTTACATTAACTGCTTCCTTTTTTTCAGGGCTGTGCACACCACAGAATTACATTAATATCTTTTTCATCACATCTTACCATTATATCACCAAAATAAAATTGTGTATTTAAAAAAAATTAAAACAATACATGTTTCTTACCCATTTTTAAGAAATTCCATATTCAGCAATTCTTTGATTGATTCCCATCCCACTTCATTGAAATCCATAGAATCCATAGTGATGTTGAGAAACATATCTGTCCAAGAATAATCATCATTTGTGTAACTGCTGATTGCAGCTTTCAGTCGACTGTAATGGTTGTAGAGGTCAGTAAGTGGAACAGCCTTAGCATTGAAGTCACCATCATAAAGAAGTTCTATTGTGCTGACTGTTGCATTTATCTAAAAATAAGAAACGCATGCAGATCAGCTAAAGTGTTTGATGTTTGGTTTTAAGATTTGATTATGTCCTGCAGGTCAATTACAGTTCTTTAAAAAGAATTTGATGAAAAGGACATTGCATTTAATAAAGAATAACCACAAGAAATAATAATACATACTTATTAGTAATAATAAAAAGGAATGCTTAATAGCAATAACACTATAAATGCTTCGGTATAATTTACCAAATCTCTAATCTCTGACAGTTTCATTCTGTCTATGATTACATCAAAACCATCCACTATATCTCCAGCACATAAAGTTCTATAAATGTCCTTGTACACATCATCAGGAACTTTGGTTTGAATCTCTGTTACAACTCTGTGACACACTTGCAAATATGTGCTTGCATATTTTATGATGTCCTGGATGGGAAAAAAACAATATCAAATCTTAGATACATATTTTGAAAAAATAAATGAAAATGAAACAAAGATGTTGCCTTGTGTCATCTCTTTCAATACTAATTAACTGGTTACCTACTACAAGCCGCTCCCAGCGCCAGAACACTTATTTAGCCGCGGCCATAAGCCGCTGTGAGCGTCAATGTTTGTTTCATAGTAAAACAAGTTATAAATTTATAGTTTTCCTTTCCGTTTCGGTACGAGATTTTAATTTACCGAAGGGAAGTTGATTTTTGAATCACATGTGGACCAAATCGGATGTTAAAAATTTTATTTTTGTCATAATTATCATATTTTCAAGCTAGTTACCGAACTGTAAAAAATTGTTTACCATGGCAACAAGCGATAAGGTCACCAAAAGCACTTGTACGGCTCGTCTAACTATTGAACAGGCTAGAAACTTCTTTCAACAAATAAATAATACATCTAGTGAAGACGAGGTAAGTGAAACAGATGTCGATAATAATGATTCAATTGATTTTGATGAATACGAAAAAAATAGTACTGACAGCGCAAGTAGTGATAGCGAAGATGGTGCACGTCCTGGACCATCAAAATTCCCTAAAAAGGCTAAGACGGCTGCTAGATTTACAAATAGTTCAGT
The DNA here is from genome assembly GCA_036924085.1 of Ariolimax columbianus. NCBI lineage: Eukaryota > Metazoa > Mollusca > Gastropoda > Stylommatophora > Arionidae > Ariolimax > Ariolimax columbianus. The sequence continues at coordinate 53,667,845 of JAVGWX010000006.1, read as the reverse complement.
AAAAAATGGAGCTCAAGAAAGAGAACAGTGGCACCAAGTAACTGAAGGTGAAACAACAGGCAGTATTCCCTTTGTTCCAACTCGTGAACCAGGTATGCATGCAAAACTAGATGCATCTTCCTCTGAACTAGATTGTTGGTTTGCCTTGATAACACCAGATGTGTTAGATTCATTGGTATCAATGATCAATGAATATGCAGAATTAAAGAAATCCAAACAAGTTTCTTTACAAAAGTCTACACTTGCAAGTTGGAAGCCTATCACTGAATATGAGCTGTTAAAATTTTTGGCCGTGATTATTGCAATAGGTTTAGGTAAAAAAGCATCGGTGACGGATTATTGGGCACACAAACCGCACAACTACAACCCATGGTACAGTCAGATGTTTCCCAGATTGAGATTTGAAATCATTTACCCCACCATGATGCATGTTGGAGATGCTGAATCTGTAGGCAAGGACAAAATAGAGCCATTCTTGAATTCACTAATAGCAAAGTTCCAGGATGCATTTTATCCATTTCAGGATCTGGCCATTGATGAAATGGTTAATAGGCTATAACGGACGCTGGAAGCACAAGCAGTACAATGCCTCCAAGCCAAGCAAGTATCACATCAAGACTTTTGGCTTGTGTGATTCTACTACAGGGTATGTCTACTCTGTATTGACATACTTCGGAAAAAACACATCATATCTCCTTGCCAATGACCGTACAAGTCAGGCCGTGAAGGTGTTTGATTACCTGCTGCAAGGAATTGGAAAAGGCCACCATGTATTTGCGGATAGGTACTACACTGTAGACACCGTGATTACATATCTGTTGAGTAGGGGTATTGATTATACTGGCACACTCAACATCAACAGGAAAAATTTTCCGTTTCAGTTGAAGACCATTTCTCTACAGCTCCGAGAAGCTAGGTGGTACAGAAATAATGATGGATCCCAGATATGTGTTGCTTGGCGAGATAAGAAAGCGAAAAGGCCGTGTATTGTTGTCTCCACCAAGACTACAGTTCAGATGGAGCAGGTTACAACTAGACGAGGCAACACAGTTGAAAAACCCAAAGTAGTGCAGCAATACAACATGTGTATGAATGGATGTGACCATAGCGACCAGATGGTATCATACTATGGCAGCTTCCAAAGAAAAACAAGAAAATGGTGGAAAAAAATATTTTATTGGATCATTGAGGTTTCACAGGTAAATGCTCATATATTATACACGCTCTGTCATGTTGATGAGAAGCCTATGCCCTTGAAAGTCTTCAAAGAAAATTTGATCCATCAGCTGACTGAGAAGGCTGCATCCATCATCCCGCAAGAGGTAGTAACCACAAACAGCAATAAAGTTGGGAGAAAATTCAAAGAAGGAAACAAAATTAAAAGATATGAGGGTGCTGTGCATCTTGTGGATCACTCAGACAAAGACAGGAACTGCATTGTATGCTCAACTCCTGCAAAGAGAGCCCGCACACATTTTTATTGCACTGGTTGCCCAGAAAAGCCACATCTCCATCCGAAGAACTGTTTTAGAGTGTACCATACACATGATCCTGCAGATGGTGCTCACTAAAGACATTGATGTACTGTAAATAAATTGGAGATATATATTTTTTTTTAAATGTTAATTTTTCCAAAGATATATTTTTTTTTTCAAATGTTTATTTTTCAAAAAATGTTTAATTTTTTCTGATCTGGCCTACATGTGGTTACATTAGCTATTAGAAGTGTAAATATTATCCAATTTCTGTGTTCTTGGATTTGTTTTTCTTATTGTTGGATATACTTTGTGATAACCACCAAGTAAAAGACATTAAATGTTTTGGACATTCAAAAATTTAAGGTGAGTTGGAACTTTTTTTATAATTTTGTAATGCTTTTCTGTAAATAATAATTTACCATTTACAAATTTCCTACTAAAAAATAACACAATTGTTTTAGACCTATCTTAGAGAACATTCATTTACCTACAAAATGGTATATCATTCATAAAAATATGTTAATAATTAAGAAAACTGCAGCTAAATTTGTACATACACCTGCAAATGGGAAAATGGGACCTAAATTTAATTCTGCCACAGCCTGTTTTTCAATTCAGTAGCTAATCAGTTAATAATAAGACTACAAAAATATTAACTATTATGCAAGTTCACAGTAGATAATCTACACTTTGATTGGTTGAACATTACCATGTTGTGATAAATATCTCCTTAAGTTCAACCTCCATGTCCACGTAGCAGGAGGTGGAAACATGGCAAAGTAAGGGATTACATTACCATTTCCTGTGATTATCTTATAAACCTATATTAAGTCACCTCGAATTCTTCTCTTTTCTAGACACTGTAGGCCAGTTTTTCTGAGTCTTTCCTCGTAACTGTAATTCTGGAATCCCACTATCAGTTTTGTCGCTCTTCTTTGTATCCTTTCCAGCATGATTATATCTCCTCTATGATAAGGACTCCACACCTGTACACAGTACTCCAATCTCGGTCTAACTAATGCTTTATACAGTTTGACAATCACCTCATTACTACTATGTTTAATATTTCTTGTTATCATACCTATCATTGTATTTGCCTTATTCACTGCTACCTGGACTTGCTCTAGGGTTAATACATATTAGAATTATGGACAGAACATCATAGAAACCTATGTTAGTTATGTCCTGGTATAGAGCAGACACAAGGGAAAAGCCCAAACATTGTGTAGAATTTATTGTGCATTCAGAAGAAGCAAACTTCATTGTTAAAACAGAATATATCAGTGAAAGACTAATCCAGAAGATGATGGAAGACTTGATAGAGAAATTGACAATAGATATTAGAAAGTCTCTGCTGTGACTTATCATTTGTCACCACTACTTAAACACTTGAATATCAGTTTGGCAATAAAACATTCAACTGATCAACAGTATATTTATACAAACTTTGTGATACTAATGTTGAACTTGGTCCTTATCCAAGGCACAAGAGATGACAATTTTTGTGTAAAAATAATGTCTTAAGAAATGTTATCGGTGTCACCAAGTGAGTGATGTGATAAAATGTGAAATGATGACAAGGCACAAGAAAGTTCAAGATAACATAAGATAATTCCTACAACAACCACTGCAGGACACATATCCTAAAAAAGGCAACATAAGCTCCCCATGGCGCTTAATGGTACAAGTGGATGGACGAAATCAGTAATTAAGACAAGTATTTCCCAATTAATTTAATATTACCAAATAATTTAAAATAATGTAATGGGGGGATGGCATTGGCTAGTGGTTTAGTGACGTGGCTGACAATACAAAGGTGCTGGGTTCGATCCCCATTACAGCACTGGCCATTACCCCGAGGAAGCAAACCCTTAGAAAATGCAGGAGGAAGCAAACCCTTAGAAAATGCAGGAGAAAGCAAACCCTTAGATAAAATGCATGCCGAAGTCAGATGCACTGGGCCGACAGGCGAAAAATAAAAACCGTAGTGCAACGAATAGAGAATATAGAAATAAGGGGAGCGCAAAAAAAATAAATGTTTTATTATGATGACCCAGTGGTCTCGAGGTAAGGTGTTTGTTCACCTTTGATGCTGGAGGTCGCGGGTTCAAATCACGGTGGAGACCAGGATTTTTTAACGTCTATCACCCAGTAAAAATTTTCCCTGATTTCTGAGTAGTGAGATCAGATACCTGTGTGCAGTGGAACGTACGTTAAAAATCCCTAGGCAATTGGAAATTGAAAAGAGTAGGCTTTAGGGCTGCTGCACTGGCAAAAATTCTAGTTAATAATCTACTCAAATTATTCTTGGAATTCTCACCTGGCAAGTTACCAGCATTATTATTTTTCCTGCCCAAAAATATTAAACAAAAGGAGGTCACACCTCCTAACGACGTCAGTGGACTGAAATAGATAGGATTTTGTTATGTAATTATTTAATTTACTATAATATTAAATCATTTTATGTATGAATAATTTAAGAACAATTTTGGGGTTGTTTTCTGAAACCTCTTTAGTTAAGACAGTCATCAAGTCTCATTCCATGTTTCAGAATATCCTAAATTGATGGCTGTGTATTAGTGAGCAGCTTATATAAAGAAAACAAAATTTCATAGATATATATCAGCCTACTGTTCTAATCAAGATGAAGGTAATGAAAGCTAATAGATTTGAAAGCACCTATGATGGAGATAATCGATATTAGAAGGAGACATACTGGAGTCACCTATTCACTGATGGTTAGATGTTGACACTGAACTGAAATAAAAGAAACAGCAAAAATTGAGACTGCATGACTAGCTCAAGAAAGGAATACTGATGTAAATAAAAATAAGGTTGCCAGATGTTTGTACGACTTACATTAAAGACATTTGTGCTTGTGAATGCCTCTAGCAAAACTCTGGTGACAACTGGTCCATACTGGAAGAGGCGATTTAGTTCTTTCTTTAAGGCAACATTGGTATCAGTCAAGTTCCTCAAGGCATGTTTCAACTCTATAAATTTTGGTGTAGTGCAAAATGGGAAAAAAACACAGGTAAGTAAAGCAAATTACATTCAATATCTACGTAAGATAAATTTATTTGTTGATATTATTGATGTGAGATGCATTAATAGTCTGATGAGGAAAGTAAGGGGATATCTAAATCCCAATACATTAATAAAGTACGTTCTTCTTTTAGTTGTTTTTTCGTCATCACATCAATATTAAAAAGAGTTTAATAACATTTGAAAGAAAAAAGATTAGTTAATGATTTCTTAAACTTAAGCTTAGTAAAGACAATGCAATATTATGCATGATAATAATAATAAGGACAATCTAGAACTTCCACAAAATCAGTACAATGGCTTGAAAATGGAGAGACTAAAAAATAACTACTGGCTTCTCTGTTAACAAATATTTATAAAACATGATAAATAAAAATATTTTTCTATTTTTGTTGTTGTTGAGGCGAATATGATAGATAGCTTTCATTATCCTGTAGAGATTTCACCTTTAGACTTTTCTGTAAATACTGAAACCATGTCCATGCCATGCTCTGCTACTTTTGCAATTTTCTGTACAACTGACCAGTTTGGGAGTTTTTCAAGCATTTCCTGCAGAGCTTCCAAAATTTGCAAAATAGTCCTGTCGACAAAAGATACATAACTACTTTGCAAGAAAAGCACATAAATAATAAAAAAAAAGGTTATGGCTTAACAATCTCATGTAAGAAGAGAATAGAAATATTTAGCCAAAAAAAAAATCTGCTACTATTTAACTCATTCACTCCCAAATATTTTGGACCTCTGGACACAATTTTATTTTTATGTAAAACTGAAAAACAGCATCACTTAGTTGCGATCTATTTGTCTTCAATAGACGTTCACTAAAATAACATGTATTATATACCAAACTGTTCACAATTGAGACTAGAATACAATGGAATACATATATTTTACAAATGCAGGTGTAAATTTGTGTTTGATGAATTAAAGTTGCATAATTGTTTGTTATTTCTATAAATTATGAACAAAAATGTTCCCCTCATCAATACATTATTCAGCTCTAAACCAATATACAAATAACGTAATGAATTTCTATTGACGGAAATCCTCAAAGGACGATGTTCTGAAAGTTGCACCTAATTTGGTGCAGTTGTTTTCACAGTATTTACATTTTACTGAAGTTGAAAACGTGCTAAAAAATAAAAGCTCCGATCAACATCAGCGTGAGTGTTTACAATTTACGCGCACACGGAAAGAATGTTCCTGCTGTATTCAAAATATATATACACACATTAATATTATACACACTAGAATGATTGTGTCGGATCTTGAACCTTTACTGAATTTGTGAACTGTTATTACCATTGCTTGAGACAAAAGAGGGCACCGCCCCTTCGTCAGTAGACTTAGTTTTACTTTCATCGCTCGACGTAGAACTAAGACTAGATAAATAAATTGAAACAGCGCTATCATAACGATCGATATCTTCATCATCACTACCATTAGCAATAATATAATCTATCTATTCCTGAGCTTGTACTGAAAAAAACTCTATTTGGTGTGGCTGAAGGTGCATGGATAGCTTCAAAGTTCCTCTCCGAAAAAAAATTATATTTTCCAAGTTACAAAACTAAACATTTTTTCAACGAAACTCAAACTATCTCTTCCGGAATGAAAAAGTGCAAAATCTGGACTTCCGCCAATAACCAAAATAAAACATTTAGGAGAACTAGGAATGGGAAAATATGTGATTTTGTGAACACAGTAACAAAAGCCGATACACCGGCTTCTGGGTTTTCTAGAAAAAACGGGAAGCCGTTGTATCGGCTCGTGGGAGTGAATGAGTTAAACATGCATAGTACTAAAAAACAAACATATTAATAACATATCTATTAAAAAGAATAACTTTTCTCAAGCAGAAAAGATAAGCCTAGCATTTACACTTGTAGTTTAGTGTTAAAGTTTGTGTAGGCTAATAAATTAATCTTACCGATACAAAACACGAACCATGAACATCATCATCGTCTGGTACCACGCAAATATTCAGAATCTTTTCTCTCTGTCTTTCTTTATCTTTTTTCCATCAAATTTGTCTGCCGCCCTCTTCTTATGGCAAACAAAAAGTTGGACTGATTCTTGTATTAAAAAAGTATCAGACCTTGTGGCGGACAAAATGTAATTACTCACCTGGTGGTTTGAAACATTAATGCTTTTCAAAGTACTCTCCTTGGGGACTCCACACACTTCTTCCAGCAGTCCCGCCATTGTTGGAAGCATTTCAGGATGACCTCTTTGGGAATGGAGTACAGCTGGGTCATCACATGTCTTCTTGTGACTTAAATCAGGTCTCTTTCAGCAGAATTTTCAGCTTGGGGAACAGACAAAAATCGCAAGGATCCATGTTGGAAGAATAGGAAGTTTGATAAACCAGAAGAATTTTGTGTCTGGCCAAGAAAGTTTGAATCAGATACAAAGAATAGGCCGGTGCATTGTCATGATGGAGCTGCCAAGTTCCTGTTGTCTAAGGATCCCGTCGTTTGCTTTGAGCATCATCACGAATACGACGGATGACCTCCAGGTAGTACTCTTTGGTAATGTTTTGACATTGTGCTGTGTAACTTGTGATGCACAAGCCCACGGGAGTAAAAGAAAATGGTCAACATGACTTTGACAGTGCTGCGCACCTGCCTCACTTTTTTCGACCTCCGGGATGATGAATGTCACCACTGTGATGACTGCAGCGTGGCTTCCGGGTCGTAGCCATAAACCCACAACTCATCACCAGTGATCAGTGTTCAGGAAGTGAAGATCGATGTTTGTGCAGATCAGTATGTCCTGTGTGACAGATGGAGCTGCTTCTGCTCCATCGTTAGCAGCTTCAGCATTAATTTCACAGACACTCTCTGCATGGCCAAATCCATGCTCAAATTAGAGTGTACCAAACCAATGCTTATCCCCATCTTATCCGCAAGTTCTCGGATGATGACACAATAGTTCTGTAAGACCCAGGTTCATACTTTTTCAATGACTTTATCATTTCAGCTTGTTGAGGGATTACTGGAACGTGATCTGCTGTCTACTGATGTGTGCGTATCTTTGAAGTGATTGTACCACTCCTTAATTTGTGTGATGCTCATGGCATTATCATCAAAAGCCTGTTGAATCTTCCAAATGGTTTCCAATTAGGTATCACCTAGCTTTTGGCAAAATTTGATACAACACAACTGCTCAATTCTTTTCATCATTTCGTAGTGCAGGAAAACCAGACGGTTGCTCACTAAACTCAACACTGAAAGGCTGACTGCTAACGACTACGGGCAGAAAAAAAATGTATGCATGTGCATGACTGTCTGCTATAACTCCCTGCCGAAGGACAACACTCATGCTTCATTTGTTTCTGCTGAAAAAAAAGTAAGGTCAGATACTTTTTGAACACACCTTGTATGTGTGTAATAAGTGTTCTTTGCACATTGGCCTCCCTCAGGATATCTTCGTTAGTCTACTAAGCTGTCCATGATACTTAATATTTTTGTATTACATGTTTGTAGTCTCATTTTATGTCTTGTTTATTTATTTATCTACAACCTTATTCCATGCAGCAGGGACAAGTATATGTAACACTGCAGAATACTCTTTCTGATTTCCACTGACAAAGATTTGTTGTAGAGGACAAGTTTTATTTTCTAGAATATTACTTTAAATAGGTAGGTAGGCCACTTCGACAAGGGCTTGTCACATCAACCAACCATGAACACAATGAATAACTTAGTCCAAGGCTGGATGCAGTGAGGATGTTTCCAATTTGACCCAACCAGGTGTTGTGTGGATAGCCACAGGGATCGAACCTTGATGTCAATGACCTGCTTTAGGGGTTGAAAACATCTTATGTACAGGTATGGCCACACCCTCTTCAGCAGACAATGGAATGTTCATTCCTGGTATACAAAGACTAGGAAGCTCAATCAGGTGGAAGAATATAAAATGACCAGGTAAAGGTAGTTCCATAGCAGACACTGCTATCAGGGATGAAGTGCTAGACATTTCATTGTATGAGGTGACAGCTTTTTTGTAAGATAGAGTAACCAGTTCTCTTTCTTGCTGTTTTTCCTTTGCTAATAGTAAGTCAGGTACCCATACACAGTTAAGCCAACTGGAGCATGTCAGTACCGGGAGTTGAAGTCTTTACCTTTGTTGTGAAAAGCAAGTGCTCTACTACTACGCAAAAATGACCAACAGCTCACAAAACAGATAAGTAGGAGAGAGGAAAAGAGCATATGTAGCCACTGATGTAAGGCAAAATGAAACCTTCTGCATATTATCATGAGGATATTATAGATAGAAGCAACTTCTGCAGAAAATAAACATTAACTATGAGAACTACAAAGGAACCCTCTCATTCTTTAAGGAGCAGCACATAGTACAGATGATATCCAGTCATCCAGAAACAGAACACTCACTCTTCATTCAATGTCCTTGTTGCTCTGATATTATTGTAAACATCAAGCCAATCAATCTGGGTCAAAAACTCAATAACAGCAATGACTTCTTGAGCTCCCTTCTCTTGTGAGAGCAATATGCTATTCTTGAGGAGATCTCGTATTGGTTGGACAAACTCCTGAAATGTTGTCAAGTATAAAATGTTTGTGTGAATCTGTATTGGGGCTACAAATTTTGAAAATGAATTAATTTTGTTAATTGTATATATAAAAATATAACAGTATTTTTGTCAATTTCTGTCAGTATGAAACACCAGTTAAGTTTACGATGCTGGAAAAACAAATCCATGCAATTTTATAACCTACATCTGTTAAAAACACAAACCAAAAAAAAAAGACTGAATGTTGGAAAATATATTTAAAACCACTGCAGAATATCTTACCTCTGCAGTTCCATTCCACTCATTTTCTGCCAGCTTTCTGATGTTAATGCTAATTTTAATGCCATCATTTACAATGACCCAAGCTGTGGAATTCTCTACCTTCAGCTTAATTATCAGAGGCTCCAGACTGAGCACTACATCTGTAATTCTGTTGAATGATGTAATAAGCATACAGTTAATATAAAAAAAAATTATAACACATTAACTACCATGAGACAGCTACTCATTATGCCAAAATGTTTATCAAGAATCTCTGAGCATCAGATTGACCATAGAGACTAGGATGCATTGATGCACTTTTCAACTAAATAAAATAAATCAAGGAGTTTATTTATAAGGAAAGGAAACACATTTGAAGTCACATCATGTTCAGTGTGTCAGATCAGAGAATCCCCACTGTCTGTGAAGAGACAGTGAAAAGCCTTGGCAGAATTTATGATCAGGGCAGGCTAATTGGGCAAGTTCAAGTTTTGATACTCCAGTTCATGTTGACCTTAACATTACTCTAGATCCTGTTTATATATGAGATTGGTGTAAGTACAGTGGCAACCAGAGAAGAAAAGATTAACAGCTTTACAAGGAAATTGTTAGGATTGCCAACAGAACTATTAGATCCAAGCTTGCTTTCCCTTTCAAGTCAGTAGTAGAAGAACACAATGTGGGTAAAGCTAGACTAGCAATGATATTGCAAGGTTCATCCGATGAGCTAACCTGGACCATCTACCTCACACTAATAACAGGCAAAAAGTGAAAATTGAGATTGTGAAATTGGAAAACTGAAAGAGGTAACCGGTTACACTCATGTTTTTCTGACGAACAGAGTATATCTCCTGCTGCATTGTTCTGCATAAAGTTTCTTAACATAACAATCTTAAAATGTACTGAAACAATTTTCTATCTGGACCAAGTTTTTAATTTACCATACCAAATGTGTTTCTAAAAACATGGATCACTAATGAGTAGAAGAAATTGTTATTGTAGCTATTTTTTCAACTTCCCAAGTTAGTTACCAAATGGTGTAAAATAGTTTACCGTTGACAATCATTGATTGGATCACAAATAAATGCTTTTAGGCCTCATTTAACGGATGAATAAGCTAGAAATAAGTTCCAACAGTTAGTTGATAGTCCCAGTGAAGTGAAGACAATGGTGGTGACAACAATGTAGATAGAGAATCAAAGTGATGTTATTATAATAATAGCAACAGTAGTGACTATACCAGCAGTAATCATAATGCAAGTCCTGGGCAATCAAGAGGTCCAATCTACCCCCCCCCCCCCCCCCAAAAACAGTTTTAGAACATACTATATACATAATCCTTTAGGTGTAACTCACTAAAGTAAAGACATTGATGTACTGTAAATAATGCACCACAGCCTACAGAACTGTGACATTCCAAATAGGAATTTATGTGTGCAACTTTGGAAATTATTTTAATAGGTATGAATGTGATTGTAGAAGTTATTAAAGTGTTAATATTAATCAATATTTATGTATTTGGACTTTCTTTTCCTGCTATTATATAGACCTGATAATAACCAAGAGAAGATCTAATTGCCTAGGCAAAAACAGAATTTGAATGCAAGATGGCAAATTTAAAACAATTTTAAAATTCAATTTTGTATGCAAATCACTCTAAAATTTATCATAACATATAAATATATAAAACTTTCAGACTGCTAAACTGTACTTTAAATTATCTTAAAAATTATATATGAGCCATACATATCTGTTCACAATTAAATAAAATTACAGATTAATTTGTATTCTCACCTCAAGGTGAAAAACATGAATAAAAATGAATTATGACAGCATGTTTTTCTATTCAGTAGTTAATGTGTCCACTAATAATTTATACAAATCATAACATGATGTTGAATATAACTACTTTTCTGCCGTCTTTATATTTTCTATGTTAAAATATGATAATATTCAATGTACTTCCACAATGTTCCTGATTCTACCACTTCTTACATTTTTGACTTTCTTCATCCATAGCTGTCTATTCTGTATATAATCATATTTTTTAAACCTCTACCAGTACACTAATAAACCATTGCTAGTTTCTATAGAGTACAATAAATAAATTAATATAAACATTTAAAATAAACTTTACTTTAAAATATATCATGAACATCTGATAGTAAATATCACCAAGAAAGAACTGGAGTCAGCCATTAGTAAACTCAAGAAGAGAAAAGCCCCAGGAAAGGATGGGATCACTAATGAAATGCTCTCTAACATGGGAGAAGTAGCAAAGAACAAACTGCTACACATCTTTAACACAAGCTGGAAACAGTGTGGAAGGAGGCAAGGACTATCCCCATCTTTAAACATGGGAAAGACAACATGAAGCCAGGCAGTTACAGACCTATTATATATTACAGACACTCAGCGGTGTGGGGAAACTAATGGAACAAATAGTTAACACTAGAATAACTTGGCATATGGAATCAAAGAATTTACTTATCCCCTAGAAGGCAGGTTTTCATAGAAACAGATCGACCGAAGTTCAGGTGACATATATCTCGCAGGAGATAGAAGATGCATTTCAAGAAAAAAAGAAAACACTGGCAGTCTGGATAGACCTAGAAAAAGCCTTTGATTAAATATGGAAGAGCGGGTTAAAACTGAAACTACTGCAAATAGGTGTAACCAACAACATGTACAAGTGGATCAGTGATTACCTAGATAACAGGACAGCAAGAGTGCAACTCTAAGGACGCCTCAGCAAAAAGATGAAAATGGAACAAGGAGTTCCACAAGGTGAAATACTCTCACCCATGCTGTTCCTCATATATATATATCAATGATACAATCACAGAAATTCCTAAAAGAGTACACAGTGGACTATATGCAGATGACCTGGCACTACGGACATCCGAAGAGTCTACACCTGTAGTTATAAACCAAATGCAGGAGGTTCTAAATAAAATAGAGACATGGACAAAAAAATGGCACATCGCTATAAACGAATCCAAAACCACGTACACAATCTTCTCTATATCTCCCAAGCCCCAAGAAGTAATCCTGAAAGTAAATTGCCAGACTTTCCCCCATTGACATGTCCAACTTATCTGTGAATAACAATGGACCCTAGATTGACATGGAAAAACCAGATTAAAAAAAGCCACCAACAAAGCTAAGACCAGAATGGCGATAATGAGGAAGATATCAGGCTCAACATGGGGAGCGGACATGGGCACACTGAAGAAACTGTACACAGGTTATGTGAGACCAGTGCTAGAATACGGGATAGCAGCATGGTCCACAGCAACAAAGAATAACTTTCACAAAATAAATACAACCCAAAACCAAGGTATACGTATCATCACTGGAGCTATGAGAACAACACCAATAAATGCAATGGAGAACATCACACAAATCGAAAGTATGGAGACGTGCAGAAGCCAAAAAACACTCCAGCAGGGGGAGAAGTTCAAATGAATGCCTGATTACCCAATATATGACAGGATAAATCGCATGGGAAGAGGGAGAAACCACTTCATATCAAAAACAAAAGAACTTGCAAGAGCAGACCAAATCATAAGCCAGGCAGTGGTTAGAGATCTAAAACAAATATCCCAAATCCCACCATGGAAAAAAGCCAAGTCCCCTGAGATGGTAGAAACCATAGAGGGAATAGGGAAAAAGGGAACTCAGACAGATTCAGAAAGGAAATTTATCACAGAAGAATATCTTAGGAGAGTATACCCACCAGAAACATGGACACACGTATATACAGATGGCTCATCTAACAAAGCCACATCCAATGGAGGCGGATGGGTCTATTACAGACTAAGGAATGGAGAAGAAAAAAACTTGAGTATTAACAACAGGAACATATTCCAGTAATTTCCGTGCAGAAGCAGAGGCACTGAAGGCTGCAGCTGAGCTTGTAATCCAAGATAAAGATATCCACAAAGAAAACATAGTATTCCTGACTGATGTCGCATCAGTATTAGCAGCGCTAAAACAACACAAAGATGAAGATCTCGAGCAATGTATGTTCTCCCTGACACAGCTCTCAGCAGAACACCCAAGGTTGGTTATACAGTGGATCCCATCCCACTGCAATATTGAAGGCAATGAAGCTGCAGACAAACTAGCAAAGAGTGGAGGATCATCCCCACAAACAGACCTGAGTATCACATTTAATGAGGCCAAGACCATAATTAAAGCCAACTTCAGGGTAAAATGGGCTGAAACACACTTTGACTTCCGAAAAGAAGACAGCTACTATAACTTAACTAGAGAAGAGCAAGTCATCATCTTCAAACTGAGAACTGGGCATAACAGACTCAAGAGTCATCTTTACAACAAAATGAAGATTAGGACAGATGACAGGTGCCCATGTGGGGAGCATATCATGACTGTGGAACATATCCTACAAAGCTGCATGCTCCCGCAGGAAAAGAGATAGCAATACTGGCCTCGTGAGACAGATATGAGACAAAAGCTGTATGGAGATGAAACAGCCTTACAAACAACGGTGTCCTTTGTAAGAGAAACTGGAACCTTGATCTGAGGCTGAACAAAGAAGAAGCAGAAGAAGAAAATATATCATTAAAACACAACTGTGTTTAATGCCAGCTTTAAAAGTGCTTATAAGAAAAATAAGGTGTGTATGAGATGCAATTCTGTTAGACTTACATATTCAGAGCTGAACTGAAACCTGAGAATTCTTTTATCCAGTCTGGTATCCTTCTAATGATATTTGCAATATCAGGAATGGCAGCAAAATCTCCAAGAAATTTGACAACGGATTCTTCAGACATTATTACTTCAATCATTTCAGCTATGCTGTTATATACCAAGGTCAATGTATTGGAACTGCCCAATCTATCTTTCACTTTCTCAAACAACTCCAGCTGGGGAAGAATACAAAATGATAGCACATGCAGATTTAATGTATGCTGTAATAGGCACATATAGAGCAGAACTTTGATAAAAGATCAATTGGTTCAAATTTTGCATATTGAAATATCACATATATACAGAGATATATATTATTCTTTCTGTACTGTTTGGCCAGTTACAAATAAAAAAAATTTAAAAATATTATTCTAGTATTTATGTATAACAATCGAATCAGCACGAGAATAGGATAAAAAATGTCAACATTCAAAATTATTGGACTGATTAAATTTACTAAAATAATCAACATCAGATTGCAAGTAGTCTTACTGCGTCAATGAATGCTGTTATATTAAGCTGTCTGACCACTTGGTTGGTCAAGTTTGATATTTCTGAATCATTGATGCCACACAAGGTTTCAGAGATGTTCACAACATCTGCACCCACAGGAAACTTCAAGTAGGAAAGCAACTTGTTTGGGTCACAAACTATTGATCGGAGGTCTGGTGCGCCCGTCAGGTTCAGCAGCTATTTAAAGGACAGAAAAATATATTTGTTTGATAATGCAGTAACCTAAATGTCAGTGTTTAATAATGTAACAAGCAAATGACAACATTCTACATCAATATTCTCACAAAACATTACTGAAAAAGAGATTAGTGCATGATGTAATGCCTATGGCATTATTTACAGTGTTTTGAAAATAAAATGTGGTACTATTGTTATTGTAAACACATATAAGACAATTTTACAAAGCCATTGACAAACTAAGGTTAAGCGATGTATGTTTCAATCCAACAACAATTATAAAAGATGGAAATGGTAACACAATAGCAAACAAAAACCTGAAAATGATGACATGAAAAGAATATTTAAAGAAATTTCTCAATCAAGTCGATGAATGTGAAAACAAACTATTCATCTCAACGTACAGTAAAAGATATGAACTATCAACTACATCAGTAGAAGTCAAGAAAGTAATTACCACAAGATCACAAAACAAGACACCAGGTGTTGATGGCATATCAGGAAAAGCCGTGCAAGCATGTGCTTATATAGGAGTAAATTGGCTGACAAGAATATTCAATGTGTCATTGGCAGATAGAAACATTTCTAAAGACTGGCAAAAAGCAATAGTTATTTCCTTTTGGAAGAAAAAAATAAATAGTAGAGACTGAAACCTACAGAGCCGTCACTTAAGAATATTTGTAGCAAAAATCTTGGAAAGAAAATATCAATGCTCATAACTGAGTTTCAGCTAAGTGATGCACAGCACATATTTAGAAAAGGCAGATAACGCAAGAATGTTTTGTGCTTTGCTTGCATTTGGCAGATTTATGAACCCACTATTGAATACAATGCAGAACAGAACATTTTTTTGTTGTTGACTAAGAGAAGTCTTTTGACCAAATAAACAGAACAAATTATGGAGAATTCTTTCAGAATATACAGTACAGGGTCAACTTCTGACATTAGAGCGAGATATAAAATCAAAATCAAATCAAAGCACTGTGAAAATACCATATGAACTTGCAAACTGATTTGATGTTACTTCCTGTGTGCAACAAGAATGTGTTCTGCCACCCATGTTCATCATTTACATGAACAGGATATCTGTGGCCAACCCAGAAATGATTACATTGAATTAACTTCTTTATGCGGATAAACAAATGACCCAGAAAAAAACATCAGTCAGGGGCATCTTGATGCCCTAAATAAAGCATCCAAGAAGTATAATATGAAAACAAGCACAGCAAAAATGAAAATAATGAAAGTCAGCAGAATAGATAAGTCATTCCACATTCAAATCAGAAAGAAACCTTTTCTCTATTAGAGCATTCAGATATCTGGGAAGCATGTTCACAGATGACAATAGAATGAACAGAGATATAGAAGCAAGAACTCAAAAAAACAAATGAAGTGGGATATAAGCTATCAACATTTATGGAGATAAAAAGACATGAAATGATGAGTAGAATACTCATATCTATTCTTTCTTATTAATGTCAGATGTGGATTGTGTCCAAAAACAAGAAAAGAGAATGTAACATGTGAAATGAGATGATTGAGTCAATAGACTAGAAGAGACAAAGTGAGAAATGTGCCATATATGGCATATATAAACAAACAGAGGCTAAAGGTCTTAGTCTTTGTCGATCTGTGCTTCTAGTAAAGTAAAGTAAAGCATAGCATTACTGCCATAGGGGTGTGAGGTGTGTAGCGATCTCACATTTCAAAGGCTCGGCTATATGAGGGGCGGTAGCCATCTCATCTCCCTCGCCGTTATAACTTCCCGGACTGAATCAGTATCCATTTAAGGCTGGGTCGTACGGTAGCCGCTGCGGTCTGTAAAGATATTTCCACCTCAATTGGAAAATGAACCCAGGACTACTCAGACACGAAGCCAGCTCGCTAACCACAGCGCTATAAGGCTCCCTGTACTTCTACAGAGGCAGATACCATGTGCAGGTCCCAGCTCTGGAATTAGCTTGATATAGTTGGGAGGGGGATTTATTGCTTAGCGAGCTAGGCTCAAGCAGCTTATTACTCCGCTGCGTTGGGACAAATGCCACAGATGGTGGTTAACCGAGGTGCGAGTCCATATTTATAAACTCAAACACTAGAGAAAAGTTGACCCACAGTGTTGGGCGCCATCTATGCTGCTTTTTAATAAACCACATAATCCTGGTCGGTGTTATACCATATCACACAGTTAGTTACCTCTTATGACATGCTCTCTGTGGGGCAGGGGTGCTACTCTTGTCCTTGTCATACACAAAGAACTCGGTGACCACTCAGGAATAGGGCTGAAGGCGCAACAGTGAATCAGCAGACAACAGTCAGCTTCTCATAGCTGGCTGCTTGTCAGACCCTATTCCACCTCCACGTACCAGCCCTAGAAACAGGCTGCACCAGTGTAGCCTGGCTAAGAGAGTAGGGAACCTGCCATACTGAAACCAGATGTGTTGGGCTGAAATATGTAGATCAGGCAGCCTCGCTATAAACTACGCCACAAGGTCATTGTTAGGACAAACGTTAAAGAAAAAAAGGATAAATACAAAGAGAGTTAAGTGGTTTGGCCATTAGAAAAAAATTTACCCAAACCAGTTCTTTTCAACTGCCTATAACAACATGACATTTGTGCTTCAGAGAATGAGGAAAATCAAGAAAAAGATGGATTATGGTGCTAAAGATACACAGCAGATGTAGGGGTTGAAATATCAACTGCAACACAGTTGGCACACAGAAGAATAATGCACCTCTGAACAATATCTAATGATATAAGTGGACAAATGAGATGAGATGAAGCTAAAATATGAAAGAATTGAATATATCCAAGTGTTATGTATATTGCTAGGAGGATCAACGTTTTTGAAAACAACTCAGTCAGTGCAAAAATGTTAATTAGAAAAAGAATTGAATTGATAAATACATATGTGAAGAACAAAAGAGCCACGACAACATCAAGATGGCACCAGAGGAGCACATGATTGTAAAACTAACAATGAATGAAATGGATGAGGCCATGAGAACTTTAAAGAAAAAGAAATCGCCCGGAAAAGATGGGGTAACAAATGAAATGCTGATGGGGCTGGGCCAAACAGCAAAGACGAAGTTACTGTCAGTCCTGAACCAAAGCTGGAAAAAGGGAATTGTACCGCAGGCAAAGATTACAAAACTGCAATCCATGACCGATAGAAGAGACTGCAGAGCCCAGCTGCAGTCAGAGAAACTCCGAAGACTGACTGACCATCCAATGCACCAGAGACTAAACAATTTGGGAAATGGGAAACTAAAGCGGAGAAACTTTGCAGAAATAGCCAAAGCAAAGATGCACGAAGATCCCATAAACGCACTAACAACACCAAAACCCATCACTTCTGTACGAAAACCTACCTGGAGGCAGGATATATTTCCAGAGGTGGTAGAAAATATACCAGGTATTGGAAACAAAAACTGCCAGACTGAAAAAGAAAGGAGAGATACTACCCTAAGCTTCATATCGAAAGGCTACCCAAGCATGGACTGGACCCATGCATACACCGACGGTTCTGGAACAAACACTACACAGAACGGAGGGGCAGGAGCATTCCTGAACCTACCAAATGGCAGACAAATAACACTGTCAATCGCTACTGGTAAGTACACAAGCAATTTCAGAGCGGAGGCAGAGGCACTGAGGGCGGCAGTAGAAGAAATGGTGACACACAATGAAAATGAAAGCCATATA
This sequence comes from Ariolimax columbianus, assembly GCA_036924085.1. NCBI lineage: Eukaryota > Metazoa > Mollusca > Gastropoda > Stylommatophora > Arionidae > Ariolimax > Ariolimax columbianus. Next base: position 53,649,415 of record JAVGWX010000006.1, on the reverse strand, counting down.
GTCCTGCTTACAGATGCTCTCGCCGTAGTCACAGCGCTAAAAAGCCAGAAAAACACTGAGCTTAATGACTTAAGAGCAGCACTCTGCAAACTGTGCCAGCATTCCGCACTAAAAAGGGTAGTAGTACAGTGGGTCCCATCACACTGCAACATCCAAGGCAACGAGGAGGCAGACAGACTGGCAAAAGAAGGTGCAAGACTACCACAAACAGATACTATTATGACGTACGAAGAGTCAAAACGGCTTATCAAAGCCAGATACATGACCAAATGGGAGACCGAACATACTGGTTACACCAAAAACGATGCCTATTACCAGTTGAACCGAAGAGAGCAGGTCGTTGTCTTCAGACTTCGCACTGGCCACAATAGACTGAGGTATCACCTATTCAACAAATTAAAGATAGGTGGTACCGACGAATGCCCGTGCGGTACCGGTAAAATGACCGCTGAACATCTGCTGCAGAACTGCCCGACATACGAGGATCAGAGAGAGCAGATGTGGCCATCACCAGTGGAACTGCAAGACAAGCTTTATGGCAGCGGCGACAGCCTCAGGATGACCGCCGCTTTTTTCAAAAAAATAATGGTTACTGTCTGACTGCGTACGAAGAAGAAGAAGAAGAAGTACCGCAGGCATGGAAAGACGCTGTACTTATACCAGTACCAAAGAAAGAAAAAGATAGAACAGATCCAAATGGATACAGGCCTATCAGTCTACTGAGCTGTGTAGGTAAACTGATTGAGCACTTGATAAACACCAGACTGATGTGGCACCTGGAAGCAAAACACATATTAATTCCACAGCAAGCAGGATTTAGACAACACAAATCCACTGAGGACCAGATCACTCTCATAGCTCAGGAAATAGAGGATGCTTACCAAGAGAAAAAGCATACAGTTGCGGTTTGGGTGGATTTAGAAAAGGCATTTGACAAGGTGTGGAAAGAGGCACTTAAAGTCAAGCTACGAAGAAGTGAAGTATCTGGAAAAATGTACAAATGGATCAGCCACTACCTCGAAAACAGAACAGCCAGAGTCCAAGTACAAGGGCAGATGAGCAAAAAGGTGAAACTGGAGCAAGGAGTACCCCAAGGGGAAGTACTGTCACCCACAATTTTTCTGGTGTATATAAACAACATCATAGAGAATATACCAAGAAAGAAGGGTCCACAGCTCCATGTTTGCAGACGATCTGGCTATGTGGACCTCTGAAGAAAATACCGTAGCAACCAATCGGATGCAGCAGGCCCTAACATCGCTGGAGGAGTGGGTGAAATCATGGCTGGTCAAAATAAATGATGAAAATACAACATATACGATAGTCTCCCTTTCAAATTAAAACCACAGAACACCAAAATAGGTCTTAATGGGAAATATCTGCGGCTAAACGACAACCAAAACTACTTGGGTGTCACATTTGATCGGCGCATGACATGGAAAAGTCAGATAGAGAGAAACCGAATGAGAGCAAGACAAAGAATGGCAATCATGAGGAAACTTGCTGGCACAAGCTGGGGAGCAGACGAAAGAATACTGAAGAAACTGTACACTGGAAGAGTGAGACCAGTTCTCGAGTATGGCATTGTGGCATGGGCAACAGCAGCAAAGGCAAACTTTGATAAAATTAGCAAACTTCAAAACCAAGCCATGAGAGTTATAACAGGAGGCATGAAGTCAACGCCAATTGTAGAACTTGAAAAGATTACAAATCTGCAATCCATGACCGATAGAAGAGACAGCAGAGCCCAGCAGCAAGCAGAGAAACTCAGGAGACTGACAGACCATCCAATGCATCAGAGACTAAATAGATTTGGAAAAGGGATACTAAAGCGGAGAAACTTTGCAGAAATAGCCAAAGCAAAGATGAGCGAAGACCCTATGAACTCCGTAACAATACCAAAGCCCATCCCTACTGTACGCAAACCTACCTGGAGGCAGCATATCATTCCGGAGGTGGTAGAAAATATACCAGGTATTGGAAACAAGAACAGCCAGACTGAAAAATAAAGAAGAGACATAACCCTGAGGTACATAATGAAAAACTACCCAAGCATGGACTGGACCCATGCATACACCGACGGTTCTGTAACAAACACAACACAGAACGGTGGGGCAGGGGTATTCCTGAGCCTACCAAATGGTAGAAAAATAACATTGTCAGTGGCAACTGGAAAATTCTCAAGCAATTTCAGAGCGGAGGCAGAGGCACTGAAGGCTGCAGCAGAAGCAATGCTGACAGGCGAAAGCAATGAAAGCCAGATAGTCCTGTTTACAGCACTAAAAAGCCAGAAAAATACAGAACTTAATGATTTAAGAACAGTACTCTGTCAACTATGCCAGCAGTCCGTACCAAAAAGAGTAGTGGTACAGTGGGTTTCATCCCACTGTAACATTCAAGGCAACAAGGAGGCAGACAGACTGGCAAAAGAAAGTGCGAGATTACCACAACCAGATTCTAGTGTGACATTCGAAGAGTCCAAAAGGTTTATTAGGGACAGATACATGGCCAAATGGGAAACAGAGCATACTGGCTACACAAAATATGATGCCTATTACCAGTTGAACAGAAGAGAGCAGGTCGTGGTCTTCAGACTCCGCACAGGCCACAACAGACTGAGGTATCATCTATTCAATAAACTGAAGATAGGTGGCACTGACGAATGCACATGTGGTACAGGGAATATGACCGCTGAACATCTGCTGCAAAATTGCCCAACATACGAGGACCAGAGAAAGCACATGTGGCCATCACCAGTGCCAACACTAGACAAGCTCTATGGCAGTGTCGACAGCCTCAGGATGACAGCTGCTTTCTTCGAACAAATTCAAGTTGACGTCTGACAGCGTACGAAGAAGAAGAAGAATTGATAAATGTTCCATTTGCTCCCAAAATTCGACTAAAACATTAAGCTCCATAAAGCAAGGATAATAAACCAAGCTAAACATTACAAAAAAGAACCATTTTTCAAAACAATTTATAAATAACAAAATATTCTTTAAAAAAAAAAAAGTTGGAACTACAAACTCAATTTTAGAATTGAACATGTATTTATTAACGCTATGATTCAGTTGATCACCTTTGCTACATTTAACTTTGAATCCATCAGAGCATCAACAACAGTCTTGGAAAACTTGTAGTCATTTACAAGAATGGCTTTCACCTTTTCTGGTTCTCGAAAATAGCTGCTTATATTCAAGAGTTGCTCTGTTTTGTGTTAAAGTAATAAAAGAAATATAGGTCAATACAATGTAAATATATTTTTGGAAAGTGAGCATACTAATAAAGTCATACTTGCAAAAACAAAAGAAAAAAGATAACAGAAACAACACTCACTAGACCTGCTGTCAAAATAGTTAAAAGAGTATTATTACTACTTTTCATCAGTGAAAAGCAGAAACATTTATAATGCTTGAAGTCAAGTTATGTTATTTCACATATTAATTCGGTCACTCTGGGTTCATCTCTGTCCATAAAGCTTAAAATCATGCAAGAAATATTTTAAAGGCAAATGATTGACACAAAAATTAACTTTAATTAGTTACCAAATAATTTATTATTTAGATGCCAACTAGTCTATACAATTACAATATTTAACAGGATTACGTACGCAACCCGTCCATGAGATCTTTGTCATGTACCACTATTTCTATGGCGTTAATTAGTGTAGAACTCTTTGGAGAAACTCCGAGCAGATCTAACATTTTAGCCGATCCGAAGTAGGGGGCAAGATCTTGTGATAACTTGGAGAACCTGGAAAAAGATATTGAAAAGAAAACATGTACACTAATGACTCATAAATGATCATAATATATTCCAAAGTCGTAATTGTTTGTATTAAAAATGCATGTGCATGTGTCATATCCTTATGGGGTTACAAGTGTTCTTACTTTATTTATAAAATGTGCCTCCTAATATCCAATCCCATGTCCACCTCGTTGGAGGGTGAATAAAAGTACATTCAAAAGGGGCACTGGTACTGCTGTGACCGGCCTATGGAGCCAAAAAGTACTGTACTATTGCTATAAAGACATTAGAGGTGCTTAAATGGACTTATCTTAATGGACTACAGACTGGAAACACTATAGAAGTATATCATAGGCATGTAACTAAAAAATAATATTAAATGATACTGGTCTTGGTGAAAGAAATCGAAGCTTTTAAAATTAATGGAAAAAAACTAATAGAAATATTGTGGCTAGCAGATATAAGAAAAGAATGGACAGAACATCAAGGAGACCCATGAAAACTTTGTACTGGTATGGAGCAGCGTAGACACAAAAGAAAGAGCTAAACATGGTATAGGTTTTTGTATAACTGGCAATTTTTTTATTCAACATGTAGAAGAAGCTACCAGAGGCAAAAATACACTCGACCTAATATTTACTACAGAGGAAAATATGATAGAAAAGGTTATCATTGGGGAACTGTTTGGCTCAAGCAACCATCAGATCATCCATTGGGATCTTATAGCAATTAGAGAAGTAAACACAAACTCGCAAGCATACAACTAAAACAGATGTTCATAGCCACATAATCTGGAAAGATATTGTCAGAGGTACCGATGTTGAACAAGAGTGAGAGAGTTTCAAAACAGTTTTAGAAAAGTGGAATGTGTTCCATTTAGGGAGGTAAACACCAAGCATAAAAAGTGAATAATTTGATTTGTAGTTAAATGTAGAAGAGCTAAAAATGAAGCATGGAAAAAATATATAGAGGCAGGTAAATCGAAAGAAACATATTTTAAATATTTTGACAAGCAAAACATAGCTCAGAAAGTGACTAAAGCAGCAAAAATAGACTTTTAAAAAAAACTTGCTAATAGGATCACGACTGATAGTAAAAGCTTCTTTTCGTTTGTTAGAAATAAACAAAGAACGAATTACAAGGCACACCCGCTCATAGATAGCACAGGTAAAATAATAAGAGAAAATAGGGAAGCAGCTAATCTACTAAATCAATACTTTGACACAGTCTTAACAAAAGAAGACTGCTCCAAAACCCCAGATAAATGTCCAGGTCAAGATGGTATTCATCTATAATTGCTGTTTGAAATTAGAGGCCAACTTTTCGCAGCACTGTGGTATTCGCTGCTAGCTACATCTGCTTTGACTGTGCTTCTCCAGTCAGATCTGTTTTGAGCAAGACATTCCCAGGTGGTGATATCTATCTGGCAACTTTTCAGTGAGTCCCTCAGACTGTCTTTAAAATGTTTCTTTGGGCCCTCTTTCATGCGCCATCCCTCTCTTGGAATGATGGTGGCATGGTAGACTTTGAGTTTGGTCTTGACGCTGATACCACAACATTTCCACACCATCGAGCACATTCTACCAAAGGCTATGCTGGCCCTTGCTATTCTGCTTGCCACCTCATCATCGAGACTGACAGATTTAGACAGCGTGCTGTCCAGATACTTGAATTTATCTACGACATTCAGTTTCTGCCTGCTGACTCTAGTCTTTGGTTTTGTGTATGGCATGCCTGATGCTGATTGGTACATGACCTGTGTTTTCTTGACATATATGGTCATTCCAAAATTTTTGGATGTGGCAGAGAACCGGTCCATTCCCACCTGCATGTTCAGTTCTGAGTTGCTGTTCAGAGCGCAGTCGTCAGCAAACACAATTCTATATATATATATATATATATATATATATATATATATAACAATTGTTAAAGTAAATATATAAACTATATGGGATTGTAAGCAATTTTGTGAGCCAATATGTATATCGTCTCTTCGGAGTGAATCAGTTGGATTTTGGATTTTCTTCATAGTCAATTTCAGTGCTTTTAATGGTGATTTGTAGCTTTTTCTACGCTAGCATATTGCCAAGGATGAAGGTTGTGTAATCTTCATCATCATGTCCTTTATAAAACATTGCTCCCATAGTCTGTCTGAAAAAAACTCGTTCCCTTGCCAAACTCCAGCCTCCGCCACAGTCATACCCAGGCATTCCTGGATATCTTGGTGCCATCGTCTTCTTGGTCTACCCCTGCCCTCTTCTACCTGGCACCATACCTTCCATCACTGTTCTCTCGAGACCGTTGTGTCTCTTAATGTGACCAAAGTATTTGCATTTTCTAGCCAAAATGGAATTGATAAACCAGTTCTCCTCTAAGCTCAACTCTTGCCGAATGTCTACGTTTGTCTTTTTCTATATTCAGGGTATTCTGATGATCTTTCTTAACTTAACTTAACGTCTTTATACTGGTTTAAAAGACCCTGTAGAGTCTGTATACAACCAGTTACATTTACATCACCTTGCTCTAAAAGCTATGCGCATCCAGTTTATTCTTAAATGCATTAACTGTCCCTGCCTCCACTACCTCCCCTGGCAATGCATTCCAAGCAGACACCACTCTCTGACTAAAAAAATATTTCCTAATATCTAACCTGGACCTCTCTTTAGTCAGCTTGTAGCTATGCCCTCGTGTTATTGTAGGTGGCTGTATTTTAAAAAACTTGTTATAGTCTAATTTATCGATTCCTCTGATCATCTTATAAACCTGTATTAAGTCACCACGAATTCTTCTCTCTTCGAGACACTGTAGGCCGGTTTCTGCAATATTTTGACTCAAAGGATTTGATTCTTTATCTGGAAGTTTTGGTAATCGTCCATGATCCGCAACCATAAGCTGGCACAGGAAAAACACAGGCTCTCAAGACTTTTACTTTTATCATTTGTTGGTGCTCTGCCATAATTTCTTCAGGCTGTTCAGTCTCTGCATTGCCATGGCTAGTCTTCTTCTGATTTCTTTCGATCAGTCGCCATTTTTGTCAATTCTGGAGCCCAGATATTCAAAATGTGTGACCTGATCTATTTCCTCACTACCCACTGTAAATTTATGCTGACATTGTGTTTTGTCTGTGGTCATTATCTTTGTTTTATTTATGTTTATAAACAGGTTTTGATCTTTACTGTGTCCATTTATGGCTGAAATTAGCTGCTCTAGCTAATTGTATATGTAATTATTTTAGTATTGGTCTTCAACAATTGCAATTCGTTGATGCTGTGAGGAGTGCTCTAATCAGTTTCTCTGTAGCTAGGTGTAGGTCTGATCTACTTGTCCATGTGACAAGATCATCAGCAAACATGTCTTTGTGGGTGTTTAATAGATCTGTCTGGTTATTTATGAATATTCTGAATAATGTACATCATCAGAGGGTTGTATCTTGGGAAAGCTCTTCTCTGAGTGTACATTTTGAAGACAGTCATTTATTTACTTCAGTTTGAATAGTTCTGTCACTCAGATTGTTCTGAATCCATTTGTACATTTTCCTATATATGTCCATGTTTTGAATTTTCATTAGCAGACCTGTTTTCCAACCGTTGCCTATTTACTCGCGTGAAGTGGACAAAGTCAGCAACTGAATTGTTATTTCTAGTGAAGAAAAGTAGAGTCTTCCCTCGTGATCTTTCAAAAAATCTGCTTGAAAGTTGTTGAGAGAATTTGAGGATTTCAAGCACTAGTACAATTTCTTGTTAAGAATTCATCATGCATGCTAGTTTGCTGATGTTAGAAACCAATGAGATTGACCTGAAACTTCAAATAATTTTCAGACTTTACTTTTTTCAAGATAGTTCTGATAATGGCTGTCTTCTATGTATTTGGTAGATTCCCAAATTGTTTGGTTTTATTAATAAAAATAAATACATTTTCATACATTCAGGAGGCAAACAGCATACAAGAGGTGGTAGTGTATTATTAAAGAAAGAATTAGAAAAATACATAAGTGGATACTGGACACACAATGATCAAATGATGCTACTGAAAATCAGAGACAGACCATTTAATATGTTCATTTTATAAACGTATGCACCAACCTCAGATTACAACGAAGAGCAATTAGATGAATATTATGAAGACCTGAAGCAGTTACTTAATATAGTGGCTTCAACAGATATACTAATTGTTTTGGGCAATATGAATGCTAAGGTTGGAAAAGTGGAATATAAAAGACGTGGAGAAATATGAAATTGGAACAAAGAACGAAAGAGGAGAAAGACTGATACAATTCTGCGAGGAAAACAAACTCAGTATTTGTAACACTTTTTTTAAACATCATATTAGAAAATTATATACATGGAAAAGTCTAGGTAATTTTCTGTTTCCGAACTTTGACAGAAAAAATATAGAAATACATAATGACATTTACATTTGCTTTTATATACTACTAGAAGGCATTTGACAGAATCCAACACGAAAAATTAATTAAATGTCTCCAAGAAATAGGTCTAGATGGTAAAGACATAAGACTGCTCCATAATCTGTACTAGGAACAAACTGCTACAGTAAAATCAGGAAAGTTATGCTCTCCAAGTATTAATGTAAAATCTTGCCGGCTTTTGCCAACACCTCAGAGATATTTCAAATCATTTCTGCTCTCTGGTTACCAACCATTTCAATTTTGGACTCTAGGGTAAGGTCAATATCAGAGTCACTGACATTATCTCTTGATCCACCAATGGTCAACACTGATCTGAGCTAGAGAACTGTTTCATTTTCGTTTCGGGATGCTTTAAACCTCATGGTCTGAATAAATTCTGTATCTTTGTGCAGGTTCCCCAGCATATTTCCTCATTTCGTTTGCTCTCTTCCTTTGTATTTCTCTAAATATAAGCTTGGCGTGGTCATCGGCTATTTGAAATAGTATGTCAGGTACGCAGTGTCGTATTTTCCACAGTCCAGTGCACATGGTTGAGTTTCATGAGATTGGTGTCCTTTGCCTCGTTTGCTGACAGTGTCAGTTGAGATGTGGTTGGGAAATGTACACACGAGCCAATAATAATGAACTTACACATCACATGGGAGAGATTGAGTCCTGGCAGTGATGGTTCAGTCATCTCATGAGAATGGAACCTGATCAACTATGACCGCACACTTACAATATAAGAAGATATGACTACAGGGCACAAGGGAAGTCCCATGGTAAATGGATAGCTGACATAATATAAATCCTATAACAGCATGGGCTTGCAACACATTTGGACTAAGAAAGACAACTTCAGATCCCAATGGCACCTAACAGGACAAGTCAATGAAAAAGTAATTAAGTCTTTATAAAATGTAAATATATGTGTAATCATCATTTATTTCTGTGCCCAAAAGCACAGACAACAATAAAATAAACACCAGAACAAATCAGAGTAAAATTTAGTTGCTGTTTTGTCATTTTTTCTTCACTGTGGAGTTTTCCTCAATGAATGGGAAATCCAAATAAAAGATCAATAAGATAAGATTTCTGCAAGAAGTAAATACGATACAAAATGAGTTGGTTAAGTTTATTATTAAAATAAATAAAACAAACCTGTCTGAATTGACTTTGGCAAAATTAAGTGCCCCGTCAGACATGTAGCATTTATTTCCCAGGTTGCAGACGAAGTTCTGTAAGAAAGGTACTGCTCCAGCACTGGGCATGGCACGCGGCTGATAGTGACCTGCGGATATTTTCTTATTTAGTTTGGTATGTCGAGCGTAAACAATATTACCTGATCGTAATCATTGATTACTACATTGATTTTAATAGCATATTTCAGAATAAATATTAGTTATAGTATAGTATAGTATGCGATTTGATAAAATACAACGTCATGTACTATAGTCGAAGTGAGGATTGACTACTCATGTGACCACATGTCTTATATTGACAGTGCATTTACGAACTTACAATACTTACTATATATATATATATATATAATTGAGTTAGTATTTAAATAATCCTGCAACGATGAAAACTAGAGGAAAACCTGCACTATATTAAAAATAAAACTGAAAAGTAGCACACCAGACCCCAACAAATTTACAATTATAAATAAAAGCCTTGGAAACACGAAAGTATAATAAAAATCTTCATCACTTTAAAGTATGGGCTTCTGTTAAATGCCAATTACATTTTTTTAAAGGTAGCTTCAATGTCAATGGTTTCTGAAAAACTGAAAAATAGCAGAAGCTAAACTAAAACATCCGCCAATTTAATGGCCGTATATTGGCTAGGTTTATTAATTTCCAACACAGGAGACTCCAAAAACGTTTGTTTCTTTCTTTTAATTTAAAAAGTGAAATGGAAGAGGAGAAGAAAATGGAAATTATAAAAAGCACAATTAGCAATATGAGAAATGTATTGACTTTCTGATAAATAACAAATAAACAAAACATGAGTCTCAATATATATTCATCATTTACTTTATCATTTATGGTGCGGAAACGTGGACGATGAGCAAACAGTTGGAGGACAAAATAGCGGCCCTTGAAATGTGGATGTACACAAGAATGAGTAAAGTTTCGTCGAAAGAAAAGCTAACAAATAAAGCAGTCCTGGCGAGATTTTGAATGGCAAGAGAAATACTGAAAGACACACAAATATTTTGAACATACAAAGAAACACAATATTCTGCAAAACATAATACTGGAGGGAAAGGTTCATGACAGCCGCACAAGGGGAAGATAGGGCTATAAGTGGGAGAGCAACATCAAGGGATGGACTTAAAATATTATGTCGGAGTGTACCATTAAGGCAAGAAAAGAGAATGTCGGAGGTCCATTGCAGCATACCTGCCACGCGGAGACGGCACTTGACTTCATCATCACCACGAATCAATTTAGAGAATGTTTTTAAGAAAGTTATTGAATATACGCTGGGACCAGTTCTTAACTAATGACTCGATAAGAACAGAGACAAACCAACTATACGTGTCGACCATCATCCGGAAAAAAACGATGGACATACATCGAACGTATCCTTAGAATGAATAACAACCGTCTTCCATTGCAATCATCCGAATGAACACCAAAGGGCTTTCGGAAAAGAGGGAGACCCTAGGAAACACTCAGAAGAACAATCATCCTAGAGGGCTCAACTATGGGCCTCAGCACCATACAAATGGAGCGAATAGATACACTAGAATGAAATGGTATTAATAGTTTTAGCAGATTCTGGTGCCGGAGCAAGCTGGATTTAGAGAATACTACAGTATAGAAGATCGAGTCACTTACTTATCTCATTCGGTGGAAGATGCCTTCCAGGAGAAGAAAAAGGTAAAATGGGTCGATTTCAAGCAGGCCTTCGATAAGATATGGAAAGACAGCCTTGTGGCAAAACTAGGGAAGGGAGAAGCGGGATTCAAGGCAACATGCAAAGCTGGAACCAGTCATACCTGCACAATAGGAGAATAAGAGTCACCATCCACTGGCAGAAGAGTAAAAAAGTGCTGCTCAATCATGGAGTACCTCGGGGGGGGGGGGGGGGGATAATTTCGCCAACATTGTTTCTTGTTAATATTAACGACTTGCTCAAGAATCTCCCCGCTGGAGTAAAAGCTGCCTTATAGGCAGACGAGATAGTACTTTGGTGGGCTGATGAACAAGCCACCACAGCAAACCATATAATGCAGGTGGCAGCAGACATGCTGTCGGAGTGGGCAGAGAAATGGAGTATCACAATAAATAAAGACAAGACCTTCACGATGCCATTTTCCCTTTCCCCAAAAGACCAAACAATCAACTTGCGCTTGGTAATGTCCATGATCAAAGAAGAAAACTCCCCTACCTATCTTGGGATGACATTTGATAAAAGGCTTACTTGGAATAAACATATCAGAAATGCAAAATGGAAGGCCCGAAGGAGGCTAGGCGTACTTAGAAAAGCTTGCAGGCACCAGCTGGGAAGCAAACGAAAGAATCCTTAAGAAAGTGTACAATGGAGTAATAAGACCTAACGGAGTTCGGACCCACAGCTTGGTCATCAGCTGTCATTAAACATCTGCAGTCATCAGAGAAGGTGCAAAACCAAGCCCTCAGGCTCGTCACAGGAGCTTTGAAGACTACGCCGATTTTAGAGATGCAGAAAGTTACTGGTTATCAGGCACTGTTCCATAGAACAGACGAAAAAGTATGATCCAGATGAAAAAGTAGAACAGTATGGTACAGCATCCAATGAAGGCAAGACTAGAAGATTTTCCTTTGGGACGTCTTAAACGAGGCAGCTTTGTACATCGGGGAAAGAGATTTAGAAGACCGTACCAAACAGACCTACCCACGCAAACAACACCACTAAAGCCCATCCTATATCCAATACCATGGGAAGAGAACAATGAAACCATACAGATAAATAAATCAGTCACTGGTCTCACGGCTGGACACAACTACATCGAGCTGCAAAAGTTAACTGCTATACTATGATCGAAGAAAACTATCCTAAACAATCGTGGATACATGCATACAAAGATAGATCAGCAACAAATGCTGGCAAGAATGGAGGAGCTGATATCTTTATAACATACCCCGAGGACCATTGTGAGACAAGGAGTATTCCCACTGGTAAATTCTGCTCCAACTATACAGCTGAGGTTCAAACTCTCAAACAGGCTGCCAACATGATCCAGAACAGCCATTTTGATTGCCACCAAGTAGTTATCTTCCCAGACGCGTTATCTGTGCTGTAAGCTCTTAAGAGTGGTAAACTCTCGCTTCTGAGAAGCGAACTGGGTAGGGTAGCTGCTGGAAAGCGAACTATACTCCAATGGCTGCCATCCCACTGTGGCGTGCCTGGAAATGAGAGGGCAGGTGGGCTTGCAAGGAGGGGAGGAGAATGTGAACAAAAAGATAGCGAAATCACACACTTTTAGAAAAAGAGAGTTTCCAGGCTGTCAGAAGAGAACATAATGAGTTAGAACATGGCCCGGGAGAGATGTCCAAACACATCACGCATACGCTGAGTGATGCCTCTACTCCTTTATGTGGTTATAGGAAAGGCACGATACACTCTTCGCTGCCTTGCGGGATACCTGTTTACGGGAATAACTTCGGGAGTAAACCATGAAGAAAAAATTGCATCTTGGGTTATCTTCTGTCGTCTCGATAAAATCTTGCCACGGCCAAAGGTAGCTCAGGACCACAGAGTGAGGTTGGCAAATGACGCAGTCTTTTCCTCACTTTAATCCAAAGCATCGCGTAAGTCACCCATTTCAGCAGACATAGCAAGAGACAAGACTGTCCACACGGCTGAACAAAGAGAGTGGTCGTCATCACATGTGATGGGCGAAACTCATGATCACGTACTATGTTCTGACGGATAGAATCGAAAAGCAGGATAATAGAATCTCAAAATCCTGGTACTCAGACTCGTGTGTTTGATGTCAAATAGCAAAATGCTGAGTAAACTCATTTCGCCCTTTTGCTTTGGTCTAAATTCAGCCCAGGGCCCCCATTATGTCATCTCTCCACCTCAGCTTCGGTCGCCCGCGAGGGGGGCAAATTTGTATAGCCACCACGACGTCGCTCTCGGCGTCTATCTGTTATCCGGCATGCGCACCACATGGTCGGCCCATCTGCATTTTCGTACCAGCGCGACATCTATGATGTCAGAGAAGGACGTTCGACATCTGATTTTTGCGTCGAGGAATTGGTCTCAAATGGAGATCTTCAATGGACTTCGTCCCATCACTCGTTGGGCAACGCGGCGTCTATCTGCATTAGCTTTCCATAGGTTCCACACCTCGAAGCCTTATACCATGGTCGGAATAACCACACTGTTGAAGTTGTGAGCCCTAGCGTTGTAGTTTTGCATCTGTTGCAGTATTGGTTTAATACAGTTGAAACTGAGCCAGTCCGCTGTTAGCTTTCGTGAGATCTCCCGATTTATTAAATGGGAGTTCGTGATCTCTTGGCCCAAGTAGATAATTGAATTTGCGTTTTCTTAGGGATAATCTCCAAGGTGCATATCTCCTTTTGGGCAGAAGGTGTTGAACATAAACTTGGCTACCTTTCTATTGATTTTAAGGCCAACTGCAACGTTTGTTCTGCTAAGCTCATTCAGGTTTTTCTCCATATCTTTGACGTCGTTTCTGAGGATGACTATGTCATCAGCGAACCTCAGATGATTAAGAATTTCCCCGTCTATGTTTATGCGCATGTTTTTAAAAACCTCCTCAAGGGCTGCTGTAAAGAGCTTTGGTGAGATTGTATCACCCTTTCGGACACCACGTTGTATCGGTATGGTGATCGGTCTATAGAAGAGGGTGATATCCGTTGTCCATCCGCTGTTTATATCCTCTATCAGTTGAATGTATTTGTGTGCAATTTCCTGATTTCTCAGGGCATTCAGCACTGCAGTTATTTCGATACTATCGAAAGCCTTCTCATAATCCACGAACACAAGGAATACAGGTATCTGTACTTCATGGGTCATCTCCATTAGTTGATTGATTGTATGGAGGTGGTAAGTGGTTGAAGAGTCTTTCCTGAAACCTACCTGCTCTCGTGGTTGTTTCACATCTAATAGCCTCTTAATGCGGCTGACGATCACATAATATAAGCCACGTGGAAAAAATACAGCACGAGGCCCTATCAATGCCTGAATAAAACATCTTGTAATCACAATTCGGCTGGCTCAAGTAGGAGAATTCATTAACAACAAAAATGGGGGTCATCTTTATGGGTGTGAAAGACATGTCGAACAGATGGGCGTATAAGTGAAGTATTCGACGACACCAGATGCAACAAATGATCGGCATTTAATAATGGCGGACCCAGCAGAACAACGGGCACACAACAAGCAATAAATATATAAATGCTAGAAACAAGAGCAATTCGCTATATATAAAATCACTGATCTGTGTAATGGCATCTGCAATACAGGACCAGCTTACATATATAACACTATCCTAGAAACCTTGTGCAATGTTCCGATTTTAGTACAATCAACCAGTTAAGCACTGTCATTAAAGACACTGCTTAAAATTACACAGGAGTGAATTAGGCAGGCATACAGTGGATTAGCGGTTCTCAACCGGGGACAATATGTTCTTCTTGGAGCCCTAGGATGTTAAAACGGGGCCAGGTAAAAATCGCGTAAAAAGGGAGCCACGACATGAGGTAAGGGCGCCCCAGAAGGACCGTGCTTCCTAGTGGATGGCAGCTGTCAGTGATGAATTGAAAGATGATGACAGATTTGTGTATGTGGCTGATTCGAAGTAACTTTTAATAATATGGAAGTTCGTTTCCATGATCTGCTGGACTTGTATATTCCGGCATGGGTAGTTGATCCATTTTCTGTGAATACTGCTGACGTTGATGTTATTTTTCAAGAAGCGCTCATAGAGCTTCAAAACGACATTGCAGCCAAAGTAACTGTCAGTCAAGAAAACACAATTTGGGGATAAACTGTACATTATCTTAAGGTTTCCCAGCTTTGGAGGTACCGAGAGCAACAGCGAAAATAGATTGAAGCGTTGTGGTGAAGGTGGTCCAATAGGATTCTTTGTCAGTCATCGCATTATTCATTTTATGTAGCTGATCTGCCAGAGTCTGAGAAAATGATTGTCGTTATCTCTGAGAACGGGGATATTGAGACACTTTGGGGTTTTAGTGATTTCTGCCCGCTTAGGAGTTTGAATGCCAAAGTTCATTTTAGAAATCACGTCTATGGTCCGTCCACCATTCTGCTCCACGCATAGCCTTTATAACACGTACATCCTGGCGGTCCGGTCTGCGAACAATGACATTATCAATGAGGTGCCAGATACTGACTATGGATGCAACCAATTGGTTATATTACAGTTGGAGAGACAAAACACCTGTATTAGTAATCGGAGGTTCGTTTGCCGCACATGCCCTCAAGAGTAGGTGCACGTTACTATTGCAGCTATCAATGTCATTTCTGCCAATCACCCCGTCCCATGATACAAAGTCAGCACCCACTCGAGCATTGAAGTCACCAAGAATGATCAACTTGTTTTTCTTTGGTTCAGCGTCGAATAGTGTCTTCCAAGCTGCTCAAAGTTAATGAAAATGCACTGATAATGGAGGCTCTACTGTTTCAGATCAAGGCGATCCACTATCTATTCATCTACTTTCCGCTTCCTCCAAGATATCCAGATTCACAATCCCAGATTCCAGTATCAGATTATCCATTTTATAATCTTGGTATAGTGTGCGAGCTTTCCGTGTTTCTTTCCTGAGACGTCTCTTTCAAGAATAATACTCCATTATTTGAGATATGGTTAGGCCTGTGAATATACATTATGCGCCTCAGACAACTCTCGTGGAAGTGATTTAGCCTCCAATCGTCTCCGGC
Source organism: Ariolimax columbianus (assembly GCA_036924085.1). Classification (NCBI taxonomy): domain Eukaryota; kingdom Metazoa; phylum Mollusca; class Gastropoda; order Stylommatophora; family Arionidae; genus Ariolimax; species Ariolimax columbianus. Next base: position 53,633,337 of record JAVGWX010000006.1, on the reverse strand, counting down.
GCAGATAGTCCAGCTCTCAATGGTGTATAGCATAGTGGGGGAAATGGCGGCACGGTATAGACCTTCAGTTTAGTCGGTATGCTGATTCCCCGACTTACCCAAATTGTCGAGCGCGTTCGACCAAAAGTTGTGCTAGCCTTTGCTATTATATTAGCCAGTTCATTAGCAATAAACACTGATTTCAACAGCCGGCTTCCGAGATAGAAGCATTTCTCAACCGCTTTTAATTTCTGATCCCTCATTGTAACCACTGGTTGCTTATATGTTGTACCTGAGGCTGATTGGTACACGACATCAGTTCTCTTTGTGCTGATTCGTCAAGTCAAAGTTGTCGCAAGCAGCAGGTCAATGTTTTCTTGCATGGAAACAAAAACGGTATTTGTATGTCCCTTATAGGCCATAATTACATGGGAATATCGCTCCTGAACACTGTAGGTAAAGTGTATACTCGTGGCATCCTGAGCATGCTGCGGAAGCCGGCCGATAGGGTTTATCTGGAGTCTAAGTGTGGCTTTCGCGCAGAGCGGTTCACCGTTGATATGGTCTTCTCACTGAGACAACTACTAGAGAAATGCAGAGAACAACACACACCATTTTTTCTTGCCTTCATCGACTTCACCAAGGCATTCGACCTCGTAAATACAGATGGTCTCTTCAAAGTGTTGTCCAAAGTTTACTGTCAACCACCTAAACTACTGAGCACGATTATATCTTTTAACATGGACATGAAAGGTATAGTGCTATACAACGTTCAGAAATCTGAGGCTTCTGACATCAACAGCAAATTAAACAATGTTGTGTCCTGATTCTGACTCGATTTCGCATGTTCTTTGCCATCGTGCTAAAACAGGCCTTCGGAACTATTATAGAAGGGGTCTTTCTGCAACAGACTGCGCGCACAAAGTAAGAGAAGAAAGACTGTCATTCGGGATATGCTTTTCGCAGACATAGCAACCCTGGTCGCCCACACGGTAGCCGAGTTACAGATCCTCATTAATAGGTTATCAAAATCCTGTGATCTGTTTGGACTCACCATCAGTCTGCGCAAGACGAAAGTGATAGCTCAGGATGCAGATCCCCCCAGGCATTGTCCAATGCAATACAAATCTGGTGGTAGTAAATCACTTCAACTACCTCGGATCTATCATCACCGACAACCTTTCACTGAAAGAAAATCTACAAAAACGACTAGGAATGGCCTCATCAGCATTTACCAGGCTCTCACAGAGAGTGTGGAATAACAAAATGCTGACCATTTCCACAAAGGTTGATGTGTACAGATCAATATGTGCTTAGTACCTTGTTCTATGTCAGCAAAACGTAGACCCTGCATTTTTCACAGAATAAAAGGCTAAATGCTTTCATATGCGCTGCTTGGGGCGCTTACGTGGAATTTCATAGAGTGACAGAGTGACTAACAACAACGTGTTGGACTGTACAAAGATTGCCAGTTTAGTTACAATCCTCCACCAGCGCCGTCTGGAGGTGGAGGACGGATGCATTTCAAAATATATCTTATACGGAGTGCTGACTACGAGCAACCGTAACTAAGGTAGACTCTTCTTCCGCTACAAAGATGTTTACAAGCGCGACCTGAAAGCGCTGGATATGAACACGTGCAACTGGGAGAAACTTGTCAAAGACAGAACCGGCTGGAGGCAGGCTTTGTGTGCTAGCCTGCAGGCAGGGGAATTCAAGATGTGTCGAGATGCAGACTCCAAACGTACGGGACGAAAGCAACGGTAACAACTGATTAAGGCCCTTCTCAAGCGTGAAGTCTATTGTCTCTCGTGACTGACAGAATGCCAACCAAAAGGCCATATAACGGTCGTTGACAGTTCAGCGTGAGAAACTAATTACATGTCTAGGAAACAGATATGGATGGGAAAGATACGATGCTGCACAGCAACCTATACAGGGAGCAAACTGCCAATTTAAGATCTGGCACGATTTACTCAACATGTATAGATGTACAAGGCGTGTTCAAATAAAGCCGTACGATGCCCATGACTACGTCACTGCTGGTGTAAACAGCACACACCAACCGTCAAGTTTGCAAAATTTCATTATCACTCATAAAACTCATAGTTTCCTCAGCAGACCGTTGAAAACATGGCGGGTTTGATACGGAATCCGTCCAGAGTTGATCAGCGAGCGGTTTCGGTTTCTAACAGCTGAAGGATGTTTACCAGTTGACATTCATCGCAGAATGCAGGCAGGTTTAGGTGACAAAAGTGTATCGAAGACAACAGTGAAAAACTGGATAACGAAGTTTAAAGAAGGACGTAAATTAATTAAAGATCTTCCGAGACCAGGTCAGGCGCATATTGTTGCGTCAGAAGATGCCATTGCCAACATTGATGCAGCAATTCAGGTGGACCGTCGCTGTAGCTTACGTTCGCTGGTAGAGGAATTCACTATGTCGCAGTTCAAATTGTGGTTAGCAAGAAACTGAAGTATCCGAAGGTGTGCTCACAATGTGTACCTCGGTTGCTGACCAAGCACCACGAGGAAGGTCGCATTTGATGGAGTTTGAACCACTTGTTGCGATATGAAGAGGGGGGTGGTTCGTTTCTTTTGCGCATAGTTGCAGGTGATGAGTCGTGGTACCACCACTTTGAGCAGAGCAGAAAAACTGTTAGCATGCAATGGAAATATCCCGGATCACCGGAACCAAACCCATTCAAGTCACAGATTTCCGCCGGTAAGGTTATGCTGACAGCGTTTTTTGACTATGAGGAACTTTTGTTGGTTGCCTTTAAGGAGCTTGGCGTGAACATCAATGCCATCATCTACAATGCCACACTAGACAAGCTGCACACAAGAATCATGAATAAACGACCCGACATGCTTTCGCGTGGTGTAATTCTGTTGCACGACAATGCACGTCCACATGTCGCGAACATTGTTCAGAAATCGTTAGCACAGAAAAGGTGGGAAGTACTGCTACATCCATACTACAGCCCCGATATGTCTCCTTGTGACTTCAATTTGTTCGAACCCTTAACAAAATTTCTGAAGGAAAAAAGATTCGATTCTGATGCAGACGTCATGGTCTCGGTGACCAAGTGGTTCAAAGAGCAACCAAAGTCATTTTTTTCGGAAGGCATCTGTCGTCTAACCAAGCAGTGGGGTGTGTGTCTGAATGCCTGTGACGAGTTTTTCTAACTAACCCTGTGACATGTTTGCTTCATAACAATTGCTTTATTTAATTCTGTCA